>JAZDUH010000422.1:235000-267235 GCA_036419115.1 Scarus forsteni
TCCTGTGGTCATTAACGAGTGAACCTGTAACTTCAAACAGCCAGCCACAGGTGAGCACGCCTTCACCTGATTGGTCAGGCTGTCGGTCTTGAGCTCTGGTTGAGTACTGGATGTAGATTGGCTGGTTCCTGACGGTGGGCGGGCTGAGGTGTAGTTCACCATGGTAACAGCGTCTGACGCCATTTCTAAAACGCCTGAAGATGAAATGTCACAGAAGTTAAACATCAGAATGTTTAGATTGACGCAGATGAGCCATCGCTGCACTGACCTGGTGTTTGTCACAGCGATCAGCTGTCACAACGGGAGCGCCACAGAGCTTTCCTGGAGACGCTGCAGGAAGTTGACGAGATGGAGGACCACACGCACTGAGCGTGCTCAGGACGCACAGCCTATCAGAGCCATCCACTGCAAAGAGACAGACGAGACGTGTTTCATGACCAATCGGAGAGTTTAGATCCATGAGGGCGGGGCCTCACCTGTGGACAGGTAGGAGCTCTTGGCAGAGCAGCTGGGGCAGGAAGTGAACGCCGCCTTCTGCAGAAGAAGAGAAACAGACGAGAAAATCATGGGACATCTTTATATCGACTCTTATTAGTGAAATATTCAGAAAACTGATGATGGAACATTTAGACTGGACTGTGTCAGTTACACTCCTGAATGTTTCCAACAGACCTTGACCTGAACAAACCAACATCCAGCACAGTCATTAAATATTAGAGCAGGGCGGTGCTGGTTTGGTGGAGTGGTTAGCAACCATGCGTCCGTATACAGACTTCTGCTGGTCTGTTCAATCCCGCCAGACCTGCAGAGATTACTTTTTTCACAGGTTATCGCCTTGGCCCATCAATAAAGGCACAAAAAAAACACTAAAAAAAAATTAGAGCAGGATGTTAAGACTGCAGCAGAATGGTGTAGCACACAGGATATCAAAAATAAAAGAAGCTACATCTTCTTGCATATCCAAATAAATAATAACAATAATAATCTAAGTAAAAACAATAAATAAACCCATGACTCCTGCTCCTGTGTCAGTCTTCCTGTCAGTCTCAGTGAGGAGCTGTACAGTCCGAAACAGAACTTCTGTTGTTTTTTTCCTTTAAATTTGATCACACTCTAACGCATATTCAACATTTCTACGGATATTCTGCAAAAAACATCAACTGAAAGAGCCAAATCCTCCCCTATGGATTCATAAAATATCTTTATGAAAACATAATCTTGACTTGTTAGCAGCAGTTAGCATACAGCTAATCAGCTCAGAAACATTGGCTGTGTCTGAAATGTCACACTAACGTCCTGCTCATACTGAGTGTGACGTCAAAATGAGTATGATGTGATAGTATGAAAAGATGATAGAAATACCAGGATGTATACTATATCGGAAAAAATTGAAGTATGTGAGGTGGGCATGCTGGCCACACTCAAACGCCCCATAATGCATTGCGCCATGCAAGACCGACCGGCATTCAGCTAAAAATCGGCCACTAGCAAACTTCCTGTTTTCAAAATAAAAGCATCTTTCATTATTTCCTTTTAGTTCTTTAACGCTTTTGTAAATGGGCTCTTATTTTGGAGCCGACCGGAAGTTTCTTTGATAGCATAATCCCTGGTATGTCTAAATTAAATTTTATCCTGTCTTTACGGCTCAAATGAGCACATTTGGTATTCTACTGTGACTTCTCTTCATAAAATGCTCTCTGAACTTTCAAATGTGGTAAATCAACAGAGATATTTGATAGCCTGGTGTGCTTGATTTTTGTTGTCGGAGGTTTGAAATGCATCATGGAAACTTAGTAGTATACTACAGTGTGAACGGTTGGCATCTAATCATACTTATAGTATGCAGTATACAGTATATACACTGAGTTTGTAGTATGTAGTACGTTCATGACACACAGCCATTCACTTCAGCCTCTTACTGACCGATGATTAGCTGAGCGACATCCTGGAGTTATCGCGATATTTCAAAAAACAAAATTCTGAATCTTTTGCTGGGCCAAAACAGAACACGAGCACAGATCTGGTGCAGGTGACCGCGATGGTAAACAAGTAAACAACAACAACAAACAGGAACGGAGGAGACGCCAGACACGCGCAGGTGCGGCTCTAAAACAGGAAAACCCAATGTTCCGGAAAGGCAAATGTGAGTTTTTCCCTGCGCTCACCCGTCCATGATCCAAGAGGAGGAAGAAAGAGGAGGAAGAGTTGTTTGGCATGAGCACACCGCAACGAGCCTCACCGTGCAGGACAACGAGCTCACTTCCTGTTTGGTGACGTCATGAGACAACATGGCGGCCCGACAAACCGTTTGCACTGTGTAGGATGTGTTCTGGACAACAGCCTGTGGTCTATCCTTCAGGTAATCTAGAGAAACGACTCACCTCTGGCTTTACTTTATTTTATATCGTCATAACTGCTCAAGGTGAACTCCTGCCTGGATGGATGATTGACAAAGGTGTTACAGGTAAAACAGTGTAAATGATAATTTTGAATTTCACCAAAAATCCTATTTCTGTCCTATTTTGCGCTTTTCTCGAGTTCCTGGTTCCTTCCTACCTGTAGAGATTTCTAGTGTTTTTAACTTTCTGAATATCTCAAAGTTTAATCCTGTTGTTCTTAAAATAAATAACGCAGTGTTTTAACGCCTTTTGTGTTTTTTTTAATAAAGCGTGTTCTCAATAAATCTCTGAATACAGGTATGAGACATTTCTTCTGTGTTTAAATAATCCTGGTTGTAATAAGTTGAGGCAGCTGAACTTCATAATGTGTGTTTGTATGTATTCTGAATAAAGCTTTTAATGCATAAATCCTGGTTAAAAACATAATCTATGTTGAAAAATCTCTTAATAATCCTGGTTATATCTCTTAATAATCCTGGTGTCTTTGTTGATGTTATAATAATAATCTGCACATTTATATTTTGTATTGTATTATGTATTTTTGTTATAAGATCAAATCCTGCAACAGAAATCTCTTACTGGTTTACTTCTTAATAATCCTGTGTTACAGCTCTTAATAATCCAGAATCGAGGAAATAAAGAAGAATCCAGAAATCTCTTAATAATCCTGGTTATATCTTAATAATCCTGCAGAACACAATCAGAGGACAATAATCCTGGTTACATTTGCATTGTTTGTTTGTCATGTTATTTATGTTGTTGTGTCGTGTCTTTAACTTCATAGATCCCTTTAATCCTGGTTATTTCTCTTAATATTATTATTTCTCTAATAATCCTGGTTTTCTTAATAATCCTGTTAATTCTCTTAATTACTTATTTCTCTTAATTGGTTATATCTCTTAATATTATTTCTCTGAGTTATTCCTCTTGTTTGGTCTTCAATCTGGTAATTGGTTAATATCTAATCCTGGTTTATCTCTTAATACCTGATATATCTCTTAATAATCCTTTTATTTCTCTAATAATCTCATAAAGGTTATCTCTTAATAATCCTGTTGCTTATGTTCTCTGCCCATAATCCTTGGTAAAAGGGCTAAATTAATAATCCTGAAAAATAATCCTGGTTATATCCTGTTCCTGGATTTCTTCAAACCACAACTCTTAATAATCCTGGTTAAATCTTAATAATCCTGATTTATTCTTCATTTTATATCTCTTAATAATCTTTTCTTAATAATCCTGGTTTTAAACTCTTAATAATCCTGGTTAAAAATAAGATGTTCAATAATTAAAAATGTTAATCCTGGATGTATATCTCTTAATAATCCTGGTTATATCTCTTAATAATCCTGGTTATGTTCTTATTTTTAATCCTGATAGATTTTAATAATCCTGACTCTTAATAATCATTTTTAGAACAATCCTGAACTGCAGGAATCTCCTATTAATGTCATTTAAATTAAAATCCTTAATTTAAACAAAAAACATATTGATTTATCTCAATAATCAAATAATCCTGCTATGTTTTAATCCTGGTTTTAAAAGCCAAATAATCCATAATTGACCCAATATTTTCTTTATTTTTTTAATACTTTATACTTCTTAATAATCCTGGTTATATCTCTTAATAATCCCAGATCAAACATAATAACAAATAATCCTAATCTCGACAAGCAATCTTTTAACAATAATGCATTTTAATAATCAGTGGTTTAATCCATTTTAATATTCTGATCCTATCTCTTAATAATCCTGTTATCTAACTTAATAATCCTTACTCTTAATAACATATACTCTTTACCAATAACTTAAAATAATCCTGGTTAATCTCTTAATATCTCTTATATCTCTTAATAATCCTGGTTAATCTCTAATCCTTTATAATCTCTTAATAATCCTGGTTATATCTCTTAATAATCCTGGTTCTCTTAAATAATCCTGGTTATAACTCTTAATAATCTTGCACATTTAATCTCTTAATAATCCTGGTTATATCTTAATAATCCTGGTATATCTCTTAATAATCCTGGTTATATCTCTTAATAATCCTGGTCTATCTCTTAATAATCTGATATTATTTTTTCTCTTAATAATCCTGGTTTTAAAATAATCCTGGTTATATCTCTTGTCCTGGTTATATCTCTAATATATATATATCTCTTAATAATCCTGGTTATATCTCTTAATAATCCTGATTATAACTCTTAATAATCCTGGTTAACAATAATCCTTTTTTAATCCTGGTATATCTCTTAATAATCCTGGTTATATCTCTTAATAATCCTGGTTATATCTCTTAATAATCCTGGTTAATACTCTTAATGGTTATTCTCTTAATAATCCTGGTTATATCTCTTAATAATCCTGGTTATATCTCTTAATAATCCTGTATAATCTCTTAATAATCAAAATAATCTCTTAATAATCCTGATAAATATCTCTTAATAGTTTTATATCTCTTAATAATCCTGGTTATCTATAATCTATATCCTTAATAATCCTGGTCTCTTAATAATCCTGATACTAACTTAATAAGACTTAATAATCCTGGATAATTTATATAATCTCTCTTAATAATCCTGGTTATATCTCTTAATAATCTTAATAATAATGGTTATAAGTTTTAATAATCCTGGTTATATCTTAATAATCCTGGTTATATCTCTTAATAATCCTGGTATATCTCTTAATAATCCTGGTTATATCTCTTAATAATCATAATCTCTTAATAATCCTGGTTATAATCTCTTAATAATCCTGGATAATTATATCTCTTAATCCTTAATATTAATAATATCTCTTAATAATCCTGGTTATATCTCAATAATCCTGGTTATAATCCTTAATATATCTCTTAATAATTTTATCTCTTAATAATCCTGGTTAATAATCCTATTATCTCTTATAATCTCTTAATAATCCTGGATAACTCTTAATAATCTTAATAATCCTGATAATTTCTCTTATAATCCTGGTTATATAACTTAATAATCTCTTATATCTCTAATCCTTAATAATCCTGGTTATATCTCTTAATAATCCTGATACCATCTCTTAATAATCCTGGTTATAACTCTTAATAATCCTGGTTATATCTCTTAATAATCCTGGTTATTACCCTTAATAATCCTGATCGTATCTCTTAATAATCCTGGTTATATCTCTTCATAATCCTGGTTATATCTCTTAATAATCCTGATAATATCTCTTAATAATCCTGGTTATAACTCTTAATAATCCTGGTTATATCTCTTAATAATCCTGGTTATAACTCTTAATAATCCTGATGGTATCTCTTAATCATCCTGATGGTATCTCTTAATAATCCTGGTTATATCTCTTCATAATCCTGGTTATATCTCTTAATAATCCTGGTTATAACTCTTAATAATCCTGGTTAAAACTCTTAATAATCCTGGTTATAACTCTTAATAATCCTGTTTATAACTCTTAATAATCCTGGTTATAACTCTTAATAATCCTGGTTATATCTCTGAATAATCCTGGTTATATCTCTTAATAATCCTGGTTATAACTCTTAATAATCCTGTTTATAACTCTTAATAATCCTGATAGTATCTCTTAATAATCCTGATAATATCTCTTAATAATCCTGGTTATAACTCTTAATAATCCTGGTTATATCTCTTAATAATCCTGGTTATAACTCTTAATAATCCTGATGGTATCTCTTAATAATCCTGATGGTATCTCTTAATAATCCTGGTTGTATCTCTTCATAATCCTGGTTATATCTCTTAATAATCCTGGTTATAACTCTTAATAATCCTGATGGTATCTCTTAATAATCCTGATGGTATCTCTTAATAATCCTGGTTGTATCTCTTCATAATCCTGGTTATAACTCTTAATAATCCTGTTTATAACTCTTAATAATCCTGATGGTATCTCTTAACAATCCTGGTTATATCTCTTCATAATCCTGGTTATATCTCTGAATAATCCTGGTTATATCTCTTAATAATCCTGGTTATAACTCTTAATAATCCTAATAGTATCTCTTAATAATTCTGGTTATATCTCTTAATAATCCTGATAATATCTCTTAATAATCCTGGTTATAAATCTCTTAATAATCCTGGTTATATCTCTTCATAATCCTGGTTATATCTCTGAATAATTCTGGTTATATCTCTTAATAATCCTGGTTATATCTCTTAATAATCCTGGTTATATCTCTTAATAATCCTGGTTATAACTCTTAATAATCCTGGTTATATCTCTTAATAATCCTGGTTATATCTCTTAATAATCCTGGTTATATCTCTTAATAATCCTGGTTATATCTCTTAATAATCCTGATAATATCTCTTAACAATCCTGATAATATCTCTTAATAATCCTGTTTATAACTCTTAATAATCCTGGTTATATCTCTTAATAATCCTGGTTATATCTTAATAATCCTGGTTATATCTCTTAATAATCCTGGTTATATCTCTTAATAATCCTGGTTATAACTCTTAATAATCCTGGTTATATCTCTTAATAATCCTGGTTATATCTCTTAATAATCCTGGTTATATCTCTTAATAATCCTGGTTATATCTCTTAATAATCCTGGTTATATCTCTTAATAATCCTGGTTATATCTCTTAATAATCCTGGTTATATCTCTTAATAATCCTGGTTATATCTCTTAATAATCCTGGTTATCTCTTAATAATCCTGGTTATATCTCTTAATAATCCTGGTTATAACTCTTAATAATCCTGGTTATAACTCTTAATAATCCTGATTATATCTCTTAATAATCCTGGTTATATCTCTTAATAATCCTGGTTATATCTCTTAATAATCCTGGTTATATCTCTTAATAATCCTGGTTATATCTCTTAATAATCCTGGTTATATCTTAATAATCCTGATATCTCTTAATAATCCTGGTTATATCTCTTAATAATCCTGGTTATAACTCTTAATAATCCCGGTTATATCTCTTAATAATCCTGGTTATAACTCTTAATAATCCTGTTTATAACTCTTAATAATCCTGGTTATATCTCTTAATAATCCTGGTTATATCTCTTAATAATCCTGGTTATATCTCTTAATAATCCTGGTTATAACTCTTAATAATCCTGTTTATAACTCTTAATAATCCTGGTTATATCTCTTCATAATCCTGGTTATATCTCTGAATAATCCTGGTTATATCTCTTAATAATCCTGGTTATAACTCTTAATAATCCTGTTTATAACTCTTAATAATCCTGATAGTATCTCTTAATAATCCTGGTTATATCTCTTAATAATCCTGGTTATATCTCTTAATAATCCTGGTTATATCTCTTAATAATCCTGGTTATATCTCTTAATAATCCTGGTTATAACTCTTAATAATCCTGATAGTATCTCTTAATAATCCTGGTTATATCTCTTAATAATCCTGGTTATATCTCTTAATAATCCTGGTTATATCTCTTAATAATCCTGATAATATCTCTTAATAATCCTGGTTATATCTCTTAATAATCCTGGTTATAACTCTTAATAATCCTGATAGTATCTCTTAATAATCCTGGTTATATCTCTTAATAATCCTGGTTATATCTCTTAATAATCCTGGTTATATCTCTTAATAATCCTGGTTATATCTCTTAATAATCCTGATAGTATCTCTTAATAATCCTGGTTATATCTCTTAATAATCCTGGTTATATCTCTTAATAATCCTGGTTATATCTCTGAATAATCCTGGTTATATCTCTTAATAATCCTGATTATAACTCTTAATAATCCTGATGGTATCTCTTAACAATCCTGGTTATATCTCTTAATAATCCTGTTTATATCTCTTAATAATCCTGGTTATACCTCTTAATAATCTTGATAATATCTCTTAATAATCCTGATAAAATCTCTTAATAATCCTGATAGTATCTCTTAATAATCCTGGTTATATCTCTTAATAATCCTGGTTATATCTCTTCATAATCCTGGTTATATCTCTGAATAATTCTGGTTATATCTCTTAATAATCCTGGTTATATCTCTTAATAATCCTGGTTATAACTCTTAATAATCCTGTTTATAACTCTTAATAATCCTGGTTATACCTCTTAATAATCCTGATAATATCTCTTAATAATCCTGATAAAATCTCTTAATAATCCTGATAGTATCTCTTAATAATCTCTTAATAATCCTGGTTATATCTCTTCATAATCCTGGTTATATCTCTGAATAATTCTGGTTATATCTCTTAATAATCCTGGTTATATCTCTTAATAATCCTGGTTATAACTCTTAATAATCCTGATGGTATCTCTTAATAATCCTGGTTATATCTCTTCATAATCCTGATAGTATCTCTTAATAATCCTGATAATATCTCTTCATAATCCTGGTTATATCTCTTAATAATCCTGGTTATAACTCTTAATAATTCAGGTTATAACTCTTAATAATCCTGTTTATAACTCTTAATAATCCTGGTTATATCTTTTAATAATCCTGTTTATAACTCTTAATAATCCTGATAATATCTCTTAATAATCCTGATAATATCTCTAAATAATTCTGATAATATCTCTAAATAATCCTGCTTATAACTCTTAATAATCCTGGTTATAACTCTTAATAATCCTGATAATATCTCTTAATAATCCTGATAATATCTCTTAATAATCCTGGTTATATCTCTTAATTATCCTGGTTATATCTCTTAATAATCCTGGTTATAACTCTTAATAATCCTGATGGTATCTCTTAATAATCCTGGTTATATCTCTTCATAATCCTGGTTATATCTCTTAATAATCCTGGTTATAACTCTTAATAATTCTGGTTTTATCTCTTAATAATCCTGGTTATAACTCTTAATAATCCTGGTTATATCTCTTAATAATCCTGATAGTATCTCTTAATAATCCTGGTTATATCTCTTAATAATCCTGGTTATATCTCTTAATAAT
The DNA here is from genome assembly GCA_036419115.1 of Scarus forsteni. Taxonomy (NCBI): domain Eukaryota; kingdom Metazoa; phylum Chordata; class Actinopteri; order Labriformes; family Labridae; genus Scarus; species Scarus forsteni. The sequence continues at coordinate 244,338 of JAZDUH010000422.1, forward strand.
CCTGGTTATATCTCTTAATAATCCTGGTTATAACTCTTAATAATCCTGATAATATCTCTTAATAATCCTGGTTATATCTCTTAATAATCCTGGTTATATCTCTTAATAATCCTGGTTATATCTCTTAATAATCCTGGTTATATCTCTTAATAATCCTGGTTATATCTCTTAATAATCCTGGTTATATCTCTTAACAATCCTGATAATATCTCTTAATAATCCTGGTTATAACTCTTAATAATCCTGATAATATCTCTTAATAATCCTGGTTATATCTCTTAATAATCCTGGTTATATCTCTTAATAATCCTGGTTATATCTCTTAATAATCCTGGTTATATCTCTTAATAATCCTGGTTATACTCTTAATAATCCTGATAATAACTCTTAATAATCCTGGTTATATCTCTTAATAATCCTGATAATATCTCTTAATAATCCTGATATCTCTTAATAATCCTGGTTATATCTCTTAATAATCCTGATATAACTCTTAATAATCCTGGTTATATCTCTTAATAATCCTGATAATATCTCTTAATAATCCTGGTTATAACTCTTAATAATCCTGATGGTATCTCTTAATAATCCTGATGGTATCTCTTAATAATCCTGGTTGTATCTCTTCATAATCCTGGTTATATCTCTTAATAATCCTGGTTATAACTCTTAATAATCCTGGTTATATCTCTTAATAATCCTGATAATATCTCTTAATAATCCTGATAAAATCTCTTAATAATCCTGATATATCTCTTAATAATCCTGGTTATAACTCTGGTTGTATCTCTTAATAATCCTGGTTATCTCTCTTAATAATTCTGGTTATAACTCTTAATAATCCTGGTTATATCTCTTAATAATCCTGGTTATAACTCTGGTTGTATCTCTTAATAATCCTGGTTATATCTCTTAATAATCCTGGTTATAACTCTGGTTGTATCTCTTAATAATTCTGGTTGTATCTCTTAATAATTCTGGTTATAACTCTTAATAATCCTGGTTATAACTCTTAATAATCCTGTTTATACCTCTTAATACTCCTGATAGTATCTCTTAATAATCCTGGTCATATCTCTTAATAATCCTTGTTATAACTCTGGTTATATCTCTTAATAGTTCTGTCTATATCTCTTAATAATCCTGATAATATCTCTTAATAATTCTGGTTATAACTCTTAATAATCCTGGTTATACCTCTTAATAATCCTGATAGTATCTCTTAATAATCCTGGTTATATCTCTTAATAATCCTGGTTATAACTCTGCTTATATCTCTAAATAATCCTGGTTATATCTCTTAATAATTCTGGTTATAACTCTTAATAATCCTGTTTATATCTCTTAATAATCCTGGTTATAACTCTTAATAATCCTGGTTATATCTCTTAATAATTCTGGTTATATCTCTTAATAATCCTGATAATATCTCTAAATGATCCTGATAATATCTCTTAATAATCCTGATAGTATCTCTTAATAATCCTGATAATATCTCTAAATAATCCTGGTTGTAACTCTTAATCATCCTGGTTATATCTCTTAATAATCCTGTTTATAACTCTTAATAATCCTGTTTATAACTCTTAATAATCCTGATAGTATCTCTTAATAATCCTGATAATATCTCTTAATAATCCTGATAATATCTCTTAATAATCCTGGTTATATCTCTTAATAATCCTGGTTATATCTCTTAATAATACTGGTTATAACTCCTAATAATCCTGATGGTATCTCTTAATAATCCTGGTTATATCTCTTAATAACTCTGGTTATATCTCAATAATTCTGGTTATATCTCTTAATAATCCTGATAGTATCTCTTAATAATCCTGGTTATAACTCTTTATAATCCTGGTTATATCTCTTAATAATTCTGGTTATATCTCTTAATAATCCTGGTTATATCTCTTAATAACTCTGGTTATATCTCAATAATTATGGTTATAACTCTTAATAATCCTGGTTATATCTCTTAATAATCCTGGTTATAACTCTTAATAATCCTGGTTATATCTCTTAATAATTCTGGTTATATCTCTTAATAATTCTGGCTATAACTCTTAATAATCCTGGTTATATCTCTTAATAATCCTGATAATATCTCTAAATAATCCTGATAATATCTCTTAATAATCCTGGTTATAACTCTTAATAATAATGATAATATCTCTTAATAATCCTGGTTATATCTCTTAATAATCCTGGTTATATCTCTTCATAGTCCTGTTTATAACTCTTAATAGTCCTGTTTATAACTCTTAATAATCCTGATAGTATCTTTTAATAATCTTGATAATATCTCTAAATAATCCTGATAATATCTCTAAATAATCCTGGTTGTAACTCTTAATAATCCTGGTTATAACTCTTAATAATCCTGTTTATAACTCTTAATAATCTTGTTTATAACTCTTAATAATCCTGATAGTATCTCTTAATAATCCTGATAATATCTCTTAAGAATCCTGATAATATCTCTTAAGAATCCTGGTTATATCTCTTAATAGTCCTGGTTATATCTCTTAATAATCCTGGTTATATCTCTTAATAATCCTGGTTATATCTCTTAATAATCCTGGTTATATCTCTTAATAATCCTGGTTATATCTCTTAATAATCCTGATAGTATCTCTTAATAATCCTGGTTATATCTCTTAATAATCCTGGTTATATCTCTTAATAATCCTGGTTATATCTCTTAATAATCCTGATAGTATCTCTTAATAATCCTGGTTATATCTCTTAATAATCCTGGTTATATCTCTTAATAATCCTGATAATATCTCTTAACAATCCTGATAATATCTCTTAATAATCCTGGTTATAACTCTTAATAATCCTGATAATATCTCTTAATAATCCTGGTTATATCTCTTAATAATCCTGGTTATATCTCTTAATAATCCTGGTTATATCTCTTAATAATACTGGTTATATCTCTTAATAATCCTGATAGTACCTCTTAATAATCCTGATGGTATCTCTTAATAATCCTGATAATAACTCTTAATAATCCTGGTTATATCTCTTAATAATCCTGATAATATCTCTTAATAATCCTGATAGTCTCTCTTAATAATCCTGATAGTATCTCTTAATAATCCTGATAATAACTCTTAATAATCCTGGTTATATCTCTTAATAATCCTGATAATATCTCTTAATAATCCTGATAGTATCTCTTAATAATCCTGATAATATCTCTTAATAATCCTGATAGTATCTCTTAATAATCCTGGTTATATCTCTTAATAATCCTGGTTATATCTCTTAATAATCCTGGTTATAACTCTTAATAATCCTGGTTATACCTCTTAATAATCCTGATAATATCTCTTAATAATCCTGATAAAATCTCTTAATAATCCTGATAGTATCTCTTAATAATCCTGGTTATAACTCTGGTTGTATCTCTTAATAATTCTGGTTATCTCTCTTAATAATTCTGGTTATAACTCTTAATAATCCTGGTTATATCTCTTAATAATCCTGGTTATAACTCTGGTTGTATCTCTTAATAATCCTGGTTATATCTCTTAATAATCCTGGTTATAACTCTGGTTGTATCTCTTAATAATTCTGGTTGTATCTCTTAATAATTCTGGTTATAACTCTTAATAATCCTGGTTATAACTCTTAATAATCCTGTTTATAACTCTTAATAATCCTGGTTATACCTCTTAATACTCCTGATAGTATCTCTTAATAATCCTGGTCATATCTCTTAATAATCCTTGTTATAACTCTGGTTATATCTCTTAATAATTCTCACTATATCTCTTAATAATCCTGATAATATCTCTTAATAATTCTGGTTATAACTCTTAATAATCCTGGTTATACCTCTTAATAATCCTGATAGTATCTCTTAATAATCCTGGTTATATCTCTTAATAATCCTGGTTATAACTCTGCTTATATCTCTAAATAATCCTGGTTATATCTCTTAATAATTCTGGTTATAACTCTTAATAATCCTGTTTATATCTCTTAATAATCCTGGTTATAACTCTTAATAATCCTGGTTATATCTCTTAATAATTCTGGTTATATCTCTTAATAATCCTGATAATATCTCTAAATGATCCTGATAATATCTCTTAATAATCCTGATAGTATCTCTTAATAATCCTGATAATATCTCTAAATAATCCTGGTTGTAACTCTTAATCATCCTGGTTATATCTCTTAATAATCCTGTTTATAACTCTTAATAATCCTGTTTATAACTCTTAATAATCCTGATAGTATCTCTTAATAATCCTGATAATATCTCTTAATAATCCTGATAATATCTCTTAATAATCCTGGTTATATCTCTTAATAATACTGGTTATAACTCCTAATAATCCTGATGGTATCTCTTAATAATCCTGATAATATCTCTTAATAATCCTGATAATATCTCTTAATAACTCTGGTTATATCTCAATAATTCTGGTTATATCTCTTAATAATCCTGATAGTATCTCTTAATAATCCTGGTTATAACTCTTTATAATCCTGGTTATAACTCTTAATAATCCTGTTTATAACTCTTAATAATCCTGGTTAGAACTCTTAATAATCCTGGTTATATCTCTTAATAATCCTGATAATATCTCTTAATAATCCTGGTTATATCTCTTAATAAACCTGGTTTTGTCTCTTAATAATCCTGGTTATATCTCTTAATAATCCTGGTTATAACTCTTTTTAATCCTGGTTATAACTCTTTATAATCCTGGTTATATCTCTTAATAATCCTGGTTATAACTCTTTATAATCCTGGTTATAACTCTTAATAATCCTGGTTATATCTCTTAATAATCCTGGTTGTAACTCTTTATAATCCTGGTTATATCTCTTAATAATCCTGGTTATAACTCTTTATCATCCTGGTTATATCTCTTAATAATCCTGGTTATAACTCTTAATAATCCTGAGGTGTTGGTCTGCGGTGGCTCAGCTCAGATGTTTGGATTAGCCTGACTGTGAGCACGCGACTGCATTAGAGTAAGAAAACACACCATCGTCGGTGTAGAGGTGATTCTGTCCGGTTTGGTATTTAAACAGCTGATCAGTGCTAACGTGTTTATAACAGAGTTATAACTTGTAGTTTTGTTTTGCTCACCACATGATGTGCCATTGCTTTTGTCTCCTCAGATTATCTGTCAGAGCTGCAGACGTGTTCAGACCAACAGCTGAGTGTCATCAATGTGTGTGAAACCCAAATGAGTATTTTTACTTCAGAGCAGTGCGGCGGGAACAGGCTGCTGAACCTGACGATATATTAATGCACAGAAAACAAACTGAGGAGGCAGTGAAGGAAAAGGCAAAGCTGTTTGTCTTCATCTGGTGGATCCAAAGAAACTCTGGAGCCTTTTTCTCCATCTGCTTCATCCTCTTTAACAGTGAAGACAAGGATGTGCTGTGAGCAGGTACGACTGTGTTCAAGGAGAAAAAATAAAACACCTTTTGAAAGTTTGTTTGTGTCTGCTCTGTTTTCTACGGCTCGTGTTAAAGGAACTCAGGAATTACCTTAAAATAACCTTTTCTTTGAGTATTTAAATCATCCACCCTCACCCTCCGTTGACAGGTACAGGTATGAAATCAGCACAGGTACGAAATCAGCACAGGTACGAAATCAGCACAGGTACGAAATCAGCACAGGTACGAAATCAGCACAGTTATGAAATCAGCACAGGTATGAAATCAGTACAGGTATGAAATCAGTACAGGTACGAAATCAGCACAGTTATGAAATCAGCACAGGTACGAAATCAGCACAGGTATGAAATCAGTACAGGTATGAAATCAGTACAGGTATGAAATCAGCACAGGTATGAAATCAGTACAGTTATGAAATCAGCACAGGTACGAAATCAGCACAGGTATGAAATCAGTACAGGTATGAAATCAGTACAGGTACGAAATCAGCACAGGTATGAAATCAGCACAGGTACGAAATCAGTACAGGTATGAAATCAGTACAGGTATGAAATCAGCACAGGTATGAAATCAGTACAGGTATGAAATCAGTGCAGTTATGAAATCAGCACAGGTATGAAATCAGCACAGGTATGAAATCAGCACAGGTATGAAATCAGCACAGCTAAGAAATCAGCAAAGGAATGACTCAGTAGAGGTATGAAATCAGCAAAAGTAAATCAGCACAGGTACAAAATAAGCACAGCTGAGAAATCAGCACAGGTATGAAATCAGCACAGCTAAGAAATCAGCACAGGTACAGAATAAGCACAGGTACGAAATCAGCAAAGGAATGACTCAGTAGAGGTATGGAATCAGCAAAAGTAAATCAGCACTGGTATGAAATCAGCACAGGTATGAAATCAGTGATGTTAATATGATCAGGTGTTAGACATGCCTCAGGTACACCTGTGTTAAAGATCAGAGTATATTTGGACCTACATGAGTCCAAAGGTGCGGGGGCTTCATTTTCAGTAATATTTTATAAAAGCACAGAACTGTAAGCAGTTGGAGTGGAGAAGCATTGTTCATGTCATTGTCCATCTGTTTAAACTGATTTAAATGTTATATATGTATATTAAATTTGCTGTTTGTCCTTTCAGTAAAAACACTGGAGTTAAATAAAAGTTTTAAGGGGGTCATAGCAGTAACTGAATTCAGTTTGCATTGAGTATCTGCTGAGGTTATTCTGCACTGTCACCCTGTTTTGTATATATATATTTTTTAATCATATTTACTGATGTTTTTCCCTTATCCTGTTGGACTGGAAACAAATAGTGCTTTTTTTCATCTTTTAATTGAACAAATGAACACACACACACATCTGTCAATTACATAGATGAAATAAATCCCAGAGAAATAAAGTATATTCATGTATGAAATGCAAAATATGGATTTCCTGCTTTGCTCAGTCGTGTATTAAGAGGGTGTAGAGTTTAATTAAGGTAAAGGTACATGTTTTATTCAGACTGGATATTTTAGGATCTTTATAATCATACTCAGCAGAAGTTAACAGCAACATGGATCAGAGTGTTGTGAAGTGTAAGTCTGACCCAGAGCATTTGTCACTTATTGACTGTTAGCATGTAAAACACTCTGAGTTTGAGCAGGTGTTTGAACACAGGATCCTAAAATCATCTACAGAAGAATGATGTTATCCCTGCATGAAAAATGGAGATGAAGTACTTTTTCAACTTACATGTCAAAATACCATCCATAAATACAAATAGCGTAGAAAAAGAATAAAAATTAAGTTTTGTGACTGTTTGTCCCTTTTGGGGTTGCAGGGCCCAGATGAGGCAGGATTCACCCTGAACCCGTCGCCAGCCAATCACAGGGCCATATGTCTTATCCCAATCCAGCTGATTCTTTAAACAAAGACACTGAGGGGGGAAATGAATATTAATGACCTGGGTTTTTGTTCATGTCTCTCCATGACAGCCCTGTTCATTACCTCTGGGTTTTATTGACATGATTTTGATTTGGTCTCTTTGTTAACATGAGTGAGGCTGACATGCTGAGGGAGCCAGGCTTTTCTGACTCAGTGCTAAGGGTGAGTGTTGGCAAGAGCCTCACGATACAATAACACCACGATACAATACATCACAGTATTGTGATATCGTGATATGATATTCTACAGTTAAACACCATCTCTACTTTTTTTTAGTTATGTAAATCACAGTATTAATCAAAACTGAAAGTACAAATCAAGTCAAAACTATTTGATTGAAAACAACTTTTCCATGTTATTGTTTTTGAAATATGTCAAATTCAGTGTTACATACAAACACTTAACCTGAAAACACAGAGTTCACAAAGTCTCTTAAACTAAAGCGGCAAAGAAATTATTCTTGTTTTCCCTTTAAAGTGTTAAAATCATCCAAACCTGCAGAGCAGCTCAAACTGTGACTGAACACATGAAGAACAAAGAGCTTTGAGTTACTGACAGAACAACAGGAAGTTAAAAAATCACATATTTCTCTGAACTCAATAAACTACAAGAAAACAAAACTGTGCAGACATAAAAGTTGTATTTTATTTCTAGCTCTGATTAAATTAGTTTTTACTTTAACAAAAAATGGATATTTTTCCACACCTTTGCTCCCTGTAGTGATAATCCTGATAATAACTCTTAATAATCCTGATATCTCTTATCAGGATTAGTAAGAGTTAAAATGATTATTATCTCGTAATAATCCTGTTGTCTCTTAATAATCCTGTTCATAGTCCTGATAATAATCCTGTTAATATCTCTTAAGAGTTATTATCAGGATTATTAACTCTTAATAATCCTGATAATAGCTCTTAATAGTTATAGCTGTTGTAGTGGTTGCTGCTGTTGTCGTTGGGGCTGTGTTGGTTTGCAGTGGCTCTTTCACCTTCAATCACAGGGCCATATAGAGAGACAGACAACCATTCACCGTCGCACTCGTACCCAAGATTAACTCAGAGTCAACACTTCACCTAATGAGCATGTTTTCGGTCTGTGGGAGGAAGCTGGACCACCCAAAGATAACCCACGCATGCACCAGGAGAACATGCAATCTCCACAGGGAAAGATCCAGACTGACCCGAGTATCAAACCAGCAGCGTTACTGCTGTGCTGGGTATTTTTAAGAGCCCAGACCCGACCACGGGAGCTCATGTGTCTGCTCCATCTGTAAACATTCATGACCCTGAAAACACTCCGAGCCCTCAGTCGTGTTTTTATTAGACAGTTACTGAGCAAAAACCAGCGTTCACTGATGAAGGTCACCTGGATGTTTCCAAAGCGCGAGCACTTCTATACTCGTCTTTTCTTTTCTTTGTCTTGGATTCTTTATGTTTGGATTAAGAAGCTATTTACAACTGTCCTGAAATTTTAATAAGATAAAGAGTTGAGGTAAATTAGTTTTCTTTATATCTTGATTGTTTTTGGAGAGAAAAGGTAGATCTGAATGACACAAGGGTGATGATCATGTCTTCAGTCACTGTCATAGCTATGAAAGCTTCAGGTCTTTGGATGTCACGTCTCTCGTGGCCAGGTGTAAAATAGTTCATGACACACTCTCCAAGCACACGCCACATTATATCAGAATTTGTTTTATGGACATGGTGATCATGTGACTGGTTTTAGCTTTTAGTTTAGTTTAGACAACTTTATTTATCCCAATGGGCAATTCTGATTTTGCAGTCCACCTAAGCTACACATACATCTACAAACAGCAAAAGAGACAACAATGAACAAAATATAAAGTCAGTACATGACAGAGAGCACATCAATACACAGCAGCCTTCAACAGACCCTTCCCATAGCCAGGGTCAGGCAGATTACAATACACATTAACAATTTATGGCAGGTCAAAGAGAACATGGAGATACCCAACAGTGAGTTCAGAAGCAGGGCTTGGCATGGTTTGGAGATGAAGTGACCATTTTAAGAGCTTTAGCTGCTTGTCTTAAAGCCTGAGCTGCTGCCTGAGAGGGGCAGAGATGAATACCGATTAGACATGACTGGAGAAAAATCAGTATTGGGTCATTCTGAACATCCTGAGATGCAGAATGTGTGAAAGGTCACTGAAGGAAATGCTAAGCTGATCTAAACTCTGGACCAAAAGAGGAATAGACACAGGAGCAAATCCCTCAACGTAACCTTTAAATAAAAGAAAGAACAGGATTTGGTTGAAACAATGAATTTATTGAAAAAAAAAAAATAAACAGAAAAAAGGGCAAAAGTAGCTTTTTCTATAAAGTGACGTACAAATCACGATCCACAAGTGGTGCTGAAGACAACGGTTGTGGTTGTAGCAGCTGCAGTCGCAGCTGCTGTAGTTGTTGCCGCTGGTGTGGTGGGGGCTGTGGTTGTAGCTACTGTAGTGGTTGGGTCTGTGGTCGTAGCCCCTGTTGTTGTTGCTGCAGTGGTTGTGGCTACAGTGGTTGTGGCCACTGTTGTAGTAGCTGCTGTTGTAGTAGCTGCTGTGGTTGTCGCTGCTGTGGTTGTCGCTGCTGTTGTAGTAGCTGCTGTTGTAGTAGCTGCTGTAGTTGTTGGGGCTGTGGTCGTAGCTGCTGTAGTTGTAGCCGCTGTTGTAGTTGCTGCTATGGTTGTCGCTGCTGTTGTAGTAGCTGCTGTGGTTGTTGGGGCTGTGGTCGTCGCTGCTGTTGTAGTTGTAGCTGCTGTCGTGGTTTGGGCTGTGGTTGTAGCTGCTGTAGATGTAGCCGCTGTTGTAGTTGCTGCTGTGGTGGTTACTGCTGTAGTTGTTGGGGCTGTGGTAGTAGCTGCTGTGGTAGTAGCTGCTGTAGTTGTTGGGGCTGTGGTCGAAGCCGCTGTGGTTGTAGCTGCTGTAGTTGTTGGGGCTGTGGTTGTAGCCGCTGTAGTTGTAAACGCTGTTGTAGTTGCTGCTATGGTTGTCCCTGCTGTTGTAGTAGCTCCTGTAGTTGTTGGGGCTGTGGTTGTAGCTGCTGTAGTTGTTGGGGCTGTGGTCGTAGCCGCTGTGGTTGTAGCTGCTGTAGTTGTTGGGGCTGTGGTCGTAGCCGCTGTGGTTGTAGCTGCTGTCGTGGTTTGGGCTGTGGTGGTTGCTGCTGTAGTTGTTGGGGCTGTGGTTGTAGCTGCTGTGGTAGTAGCTGCTGTAGTTGTTGGGGCTGTGGTCGTAGCCGCTGTGGTTGTAGCTGCTGTCGTGGTTTGGGCTTTGGTTGTAGCTGCTGTAGTCGTTGGGGCTGTGGTCATAGCTGCTGTAGTTGTAGCCGCTGTTGTAGCTGCTGCTGTGGTTGTCGCTGCTGTTGTAGTAGCTGCTGTAGTTGTTGGGGCTGTGGTAGTAGCTGCTGTTGTAGTTGTAGCTGCTGTCGTGGTTTGGGCTGTGGTTGTAGCTGCTGTGGTTGTAGCTGCTGTAGTTGTAGCTGCTGTAGATGTAGCCGCTGTTGCAGTTGCTGCTGTGGTGGCTACTCCTGTAGTTGTTGGGGCTGTGGTTGTAGCTGCTGTGGTAGTAGCTGCTGTAGTTGTTGGGGCTGTGGTCGAAGCCGCTGTGGTTGTAGCTGCTGTCATGGTTTGGGCTGTGGTCGTAGCAGCTGTTGTAGTTGCTGCTCTGGTCGTAGCTGTTGTTGTAGTAGCTGCTGTGGTTGTAGCTGCTGTAGTTGTAAACGCTGTTGTAGTTGCGGCTGTGGTTGTCCCTGCTGTTGTAGTAGCTGCTGTAGTTGTTGGGGCTGTGGTTGTAGCTGCTGTAGTTGTTGGGGCTGTGGTCGTAGCCGCTGTGGTTGTAGCTGCTGTCGTGGTTTGGGCTGGGGTTGGAGCTACTGTAGTCGTTGGGGCTGTGGTCATAGCCGCTGTGGTTGTAGCAGCTGTCGTGGTTTGGGCTTTGGTTGTAGCTGCTGTAGTCGTTGGGGCTGTGGTCGTAGCTGCTGTAGTTGTAGCCGCTGTTGTAGTTGCTGCTGTGGTTGTCGCTGCTGTTGTAGTAGCTGCTGTAGTTGTTGGGGCTGTGGTTGTAGCTGCTGTGGTAGTAGCTAGTGTAGTTGTTGGGGCTGTGGTCGTAGCCGCTGTGGTTGTAGCTGCTGTCGTGGTTTGGGCTTTGGTTGTAGCTGCTGTGGTTGTAGGTGCTGTAGTTTTTGGGGCTTTGGTCATAGCTGCTGTAGTTGTACCCGCTGTTGTAGTTGCTGCTGTGGTTGTCGCTGTTGTAGTTGTAGCTGCTGTCGTGGTTTGGGCTGTGGTTGTAGCTGCTGTGGTTGTAGCTGCTGTAGTTGTAGCCGCTGTTGTAGTTGCTGCTGTGGTGGTTACTGCTGTAGTTGTTGGGGCTGTGGTTGTAACTGCTGTAGTTGTAGCCGCTGTTGTACTTGCTGCTGTGGTGGTTGCTGCTGTAGTTGTTGGGGCTGTGGTTGTAGCTGCTGTGGTAGTAGCTGCTGTAGTTGTTGGGGCTGTGGTCGTAGCCGCTGTGGTTGTAGCTGCTGTCGTGGTTTGGGCTTTGGTTGTAGCTGCTGTGGGTGTAGGTGCTGTAGTTGTTGGGGCTGTGGTCGTAGCTGCTGTAGTTGTAGCCGCTGTTGTAGTTGCTGCTGTGGTTGTCGCTGTTGTAGTTGTAGCTGCTGTCATGGTTTGGGCTGTGGTTGTAGCTGCTGTGGTTGTAGCTGCTGTAGTTGTAGCCGCTGTTGTAGTTGCTGCTGTGGTGGTTACTGCTGTAGTTGTTGGGGCTGTGGTTGTAACTGCTGTAGTTGTTGGGGCTGTGGTCGAAGCCGCTGTGGTTGTAGCTGCTGTCGTGGTTTGGGCTGTGGTCGTAGCTGCTGTTGTAGTTGCTGCTGTGGTTGTAGCTGCTGTTGTAGTTGCTGCTGTGGTTGTAGCTGCTGTTGTAGTTGCTGCTGTGGTTGTAGCTGCTGTTGTAGTTGCTGCTGTGGTTGTAGCTGCTGTTGTAGTTGCTGCTGTGGTTGTAGCTGCTGTCGTGGTTTGGGCTGTGGTTGTAGCTGCTGTAGTTGTACCTGCTGTAGTTGTAGCCGCTGTTGTAATTGCTGCTGTGGTGGTTGCTGCCCGAGTGGTTGGGGCTGTGGTTGTAGCTGCTGTAGTTGTTGGGGCTGTGGTCGTAGCCGCTGTGGTTGTAGCTGCTGTCGTGGTTTGGGCTGTGGTTGTAGCTACTGTAGTCGTTGGGGCTGTGGTCGTAACTGCTGTTGTAGTTGCTGCTGTGGTTGTAACTGCTGTTGTAGTTGCTGCTGTGGTTGTAGCTGCTGTTGTAGTTGCTGCTGTGGTTGTCCCTGCTGTTGTAGTAGCTGCTGCAGTTGTTGGGGCTGTGGTCATAGCTGCTGTAGTTGTTGGGGCTGTGGTCATAGCCGCTGTGGTTGTAGCTGCTGTCGTGGTTTGGCCTGTGGTTGTAGCTGCTGTAGTCGTTGGGGCTGTGGTCGTAGCTGCTGTTGTAGTTGCTGCTGTGGTTGTAGCTGCTGTTGTAGTTGCTGCTGTGGTTGTCCCTGCTGTTGTAGTAGCTGCTGTAGTTGTTGGGGCTGTGGTCGTAGCTGCTGTTGTAGTTGAACCTGCTGTCGTGGTTTGGGCTGTGGTCGTAGCTGCTGTTGAAGTTGCTGCTGTGGTTGTAGCTGCTGTAGTTGTAGCTGCTGTAGTTGTTGGGGCTGTGGTTGTAGCTGCTGTTGTAGTAGCTGCTGTGGTTGTAGCTGCTGTAGTTGTACCTGCTGTTGTAGTTGCTGCAGTGGTTGTCGCTGCTGTTGTAGTAGCTGCTGTAGTTGTTGGGGCTGTGGTCGTAGCTGCTGTTGTAGTTGTAGCTGCTGTCGTGGTTTGGGCTGTGGTTGTAGCTGCTGTGGTAGAAGCTGCTGTGGTAGTAGCTGCTGTAGTTCTAGCCGCTGTTGTAGTTGCTGTTGTGGTGATTGCTGCTGTAGTGGTTGGGGCTGTGGTAGTAGCTGCTGTGGTAGTACCTGCTGTAGTTGTTGCAGCTGTGGTCGTAGCCGCGATGGTTGTAACTGCTGTCGTGGTTTGGGAAGTGGTTGTAGCTACTGTTGTAGCTGCTGCTGTGGTTGTAACTGCTGTAGTCGTTGGGGCTGTGGTCGTAGCTGCTGTTGTAGTTGCTGCTGTGGTTGTCGCTGCTGTTGTAGTAGCTGCTGTAGTTGTTGGGGCTGTGGTCGTAGCTGCTGTTGTAGTTGTAGGTGCTGTTGTGGTTTGGGCTGTGGTTGTAGCTGCTGTGGTTGTAGCTGCTGTAGTTGTAGCCGCTGTTGTGGTTGCTGCTGTAGTGGTTGGGGCTGTGGTTGTAGCTGCTGTAGTTGTTGGGGCTGTGGTAGTAGCCGATGTGGTTGTAGCTGCTGTCATGGTTTGGGCTGTGGTTGTAGCTACTGTAGTCGTTGGGGCTGTGGTTGTAGCTGCTGTTGTGGTAGCTGCTGTAGTAGTTGCTGCTGTGGTTGTAGCTGCTGTAGTTGTTGGGGCTGGGGTTGTAGCTGCTGTTGTAGTAGCTTCTGTGGTTCTAGCTGCTGTAGTTGTAACTGCTGTTGTAGTTGCTGCAGTGGTTGTTGCTGCTGTTGTAGTAGCTGCTGTAGTTGTAACTGCTGTTGTAGTTGCTGCAGTGGTTGTAGCTGCTGTAGTAGTAGCTGCTGTGGTAGTAGCTGCTGTGGTAATAGCTGCTGTGGTAGTAGCTGCTGTAGTTGTAGCCGCTGTGGTGGTTGCTGCTTTGGTGGTTGCTGCTGTAGTGGTTGGGGCTGTGGTAGTAGCTGCTGTGGTTGTAACTGCTGTCGTGGTTTGGGCTGTGGTTGTAGCTGCTGTTGTAGCTGCTGCAGTGGTTGTTGCTGCTGTTGTAGTAGCTGCTGTAGTTGTTGGGGCTGTGGGTTTAGCTGCTGTTGTAGTTGTAGCTGCTGTCGTGGTTTGGGCAGTGGTTGTAGCTGCTGTGGTAGTAGCTGCTGTGGTAGTACCGGCTGTGGTAGTAGCTGCTGTAGTTGTAGCCGCTGTGGTGGTTATTGCTGTAGTGGTTGGGGCTGTGGTAGTAGCTGCTGTAGTTGTAACTGCTGTCCTGGTTTGGGCTGTGGTTGTAGCTGCTGTTGTAGCTGCTGCTGTGGTTGTAACTGCTGTAGTCGTTGGGGCTGTGGTTGTAGCTGCTGTTGTAGTAGCTGCTGTCGTGGTTTGGGCTGTGGTCGTAGCTGCTGTTGTAGTTGGGGCTGTGGTTGTAGCTGCTGTAGTTGTAGCCGCTGTTGTAGTTGCTGCTGTGGTTGTCGCTGCTGTTGTAGTAGCTGCTGTAGTTGTTGGGGCTGTGGTCGTAGCTGCTGTTGTAGTTGTAGCTGCTGTTGTGGTTTGGGCTGTGGTTGTAGCTACTGTAGTTGTAGCTGCTGTAGTTGTAGCCGCTGTTGTAGTTGCTGCTGTGGTTGTCGCTGCTGTCGTGGTTTGGGCTGTGGTTGGAGCTGCTGTGGTTGTAGCTGCTGTGGTTGTAGCCGCTGTTGAAGTTGATGCTGTGGTGGTTGCTGCTGTAGTTGTTGGGGCTGTGGTTGTAGCTGCTGTGGTAGTAGCTGCTGTAGTTGTTGGGGCTGTGGTTGTAGCTGCTGTGGTAGTAGCTGCTGTCGTGGTTTGGGCTGTGGTTGTAGCTGCTGTCGTGGTTTGGGCTGTGGTTGTAGCTGCTGTAGTCGTTGGGGCTGTGGTCGTAGCTGCTGTGGTTGTAGCTGCTGTAGTCGTTGGGGCTGTGGTCGTAGCTGCTGTTGTAGTTGCTGCTGTGGTCGTAGCTGCTGTTGTAGTTGCTGCTGTGGTTGTAGCTGCTGTTGTAGTTGCTGCTGTGGTTGTCCCTGCTGTTGTAGTAGCTGCTGTTGTAGTTGGGGCTGTGGTTGTAGCTGCTGGGGCTGTGGTCGTAGCTGCTGTTGTAGTTGTAGTTGCTGTTGTGGTTTGGGCTGTGGTTGTAGCTGCTGTAGTTGTAGCTGCTGTAGTTGTAGCCGCTGTTGTCGTTGCTGCTGTGGTGGTTGCTGCTGTAGTGGTTGGGGCTGTGGTTGTAGCTGCTGTAGTTGTTGGGGCTGTAGTTGTTGGGGCTGTGGTCGTAGCCGCTGTGGTTGTAGCTGCTGTCGTGGTTTGGGCTGTGGTTGTAGCTACTGTAGTCGTTAGGGCTGTGGTTGTAGCTGCTGCTGTGGTTGTAGCTGCTGTGGTTGTAGCTGCTGCTGTAGTTGCTGCTGTGGTTGTCGCTGCTGTTGTAGTAGCTGCTGTAGTTGTTGGGGCTGTGGTCGTAGCTACTGTTGTTGTAGCTGCTGTCGTGGTTTGGGCTGTGGTTGTAGCTGCTGTGGTTGTAGCTGCTGTAGTTGTAACCGCTGTTGAAGTTGCTGCTGTTGTAGTAGCTGCTGTAGTAGTTGTAGCTGCTGTCGTGGTTTTGGCTGTGGTTGTAGCTGCTGTGGTTGTAGCTGCTGTAGTTGTAACCGCTGTTGAAGTTTCTGCTGTGGTGGTTGGGGCTGTGGTTGTAGTTGCTGTGGTAGTAGCTGCTGTAGTTGTTGGGGTAGCTGCTGTTGTAGTTGGGACTGTGGTTGTAGCTGCTGTAGTCGTTGGGGCTGTGGTCGTAGCTGCTGTTGTAGTTGCTGCTGTGGTCGTAGCTGCTGTTGTAGTTGCTGCTGTGGTTGTAGCTGCTGTTGTAGTTGCTGCTGTGGTTGTCCCTGCTGTTGTAGTAGCTGCTGTGGTTGTCCCTGCTGTTGTAGTAGCTGCTGTAGTTGTTGGGGCTGTGGTCGTAGCTGCTGCTGTTGTAGTTGTAGCTGCTGTCGTGGTTTGGGCTGTGGTCGTAGCTGCTGTTGTAGTTGGGGCTGTGGTTGTAGCTGCTGAAGTTGTAGCCGCTGTTGTAGTTGCTGCTGTGGTTGTCGCTGCTGTTGTAGTAGCTGCTGTAGTAGCTGCTGTAGTTGTTGGGGCTGTGGTCGTAGCTGCTGTTGAAGTTGTAGCTGCTGTCGTGGTTTGGGCTGTGGTCGTAGCTGCTGTTGTAGTTGTTGCTGTGGTTGTAGCTGCTGTAGTTGTTGGGGCTGTGGTTGTAGCTGCTGTAGTTGTTGGGGCTGTGGTTGTAGCTGCTGTAGTTGGTGGGGCTGTGGTTGTAGCTGCTGTTGTAGTAGCTGCTGTGGTTGTAGCTGCTGTAGTTGTACCTGCTGTTGTAGTTGCTGCAGTGGTTGTCGCTGCTGTTGTAGTAGCTGCTGTAGTTGTTGGGGCTGTGGTCGTAGCTGCTGTTGTAGTTGTAGCTGCTGTAGTGGTTTGGGCTGTGGTAGTAGCTGCTGTGGTAGTAGCTGCTGTAGTTGTAGCCGCTGTTGTAGTTGCTGCTGTGGTGGCTGCTGCTGTAGTGGTTGGGGCTGTGGTAGTAGCTGCTGTGGTAGTAGCTGCTGTAGTTGTTGGGGCTGTGGTCGTAGCTGCTGTTGTAGTTGCTGCTGTGGTTGTCGCTGCTGTTGTAGTTGCTGCAGTGGTTGTCGCTGCTGTTGTAGTAGCTGCTGTAGTTGTTGGGGCTGTGGTCGTAGCTGCTGTCGTGGTTTGGGCTGTGGTTGTAGCTGCTGTGGTAGTAGCTGCTGTGGTAGTAGCTGCTGTGGTAGTAGCTGCTGTAGTTGTAGCCGCTGTGGTGGTTGCTGCTGTAGTTGTTGGGGCTGTGGTTGTAGCTGCTGTAGTTGTTGGGGCTGTGGTTGTAGCTGCTGTTGTAGTAGCTGCTGTGGTTGTAGCTGCTGTAGTTGTACCTGCTGTTGTAGTTGCTGCATTGGTTGTCGCTGCTGTTGTAGTAGCTGCTGTAGTTGTTGGGGCTGTGGTCGTAGCTGCTGTTGTAGTTGTAGCTGCTGTCGTGGTTTGGGCTGTGGTTGTAGCTGCTGTGGTAGTAGCTGCTGTGGTAGTAGCTGCTGTAGTTGTAGCCGCTGTTGTAGTTGCAGCTGTGGTGGCTGCTGCTGTAGTGGTTGGGGCTGTGGTAGTAGCTGCTGTGGTAGTAGCTGCTGTAGTTGTTGGGGCTGTGGTCGTAGCTGCTGTTGTAGTTGCTGCTGTGGTTGTAACTGCTGTTGTAGTTGCTGCAGTGGTTGTTGCTGCTGTTGTAGTAGCTGCTGTAGTTGTTGGGGCTGTGGTCGTAGCTGCTGTCGTGGTTTGGGCTGTGGTTGTAGCTGCTGTGGTAGTAGCTGCTGTGGTAGTAGCTGCTGTGGTAGTAGCTGCTGTAGTTGTAGCCGCTGTGGTGGTTGCTGCTGTGGTGGTTGCTGCTGTGGTGGTTGGGGCTGTGGTAGTAGCTGCTGTAGTTGTAACTGCTGTCGTGGTTTGGGCTGTGGTTGTAGCTGCTGTTGTAGCTGCTGCTGTGGTTGTAACTGCTGTTGTAGTTGCTGCAGTGGTTGTTGCTTCTGTTGTAGTAGCTGCTGTAGTTGTTGGGGCTGTGGTCGTAGCTGCTGTTGTAGTTGTAGCTGCTGTCGTGGTTTGGGCTGTGGTTGTAGCTGCTGTGGTAGTAGCTGCTGTGGTAGTAGCTGCTGTAGTTGTAGCCGCTGTGGTGGTTCCTGCTGTGGTGGTTGCTGCTGTAGTGGTTGCGGCTGTGGTAGTAGCTGCTGTAGTTGTAACTGCTGTCGTGGTTTGGGCTATGGTTGTAGCTGCTGTTGTAGCTGCTGCTGTGGTTGTAACTGCTGTTGTAGTTGCTGCAGTGGTTGTTGCTGCTGTTGTAGTAGCTGCTGTAGTTGTTGGGGCTGTGGTCGTAGCTGCTGTTGTAGATGTAGCTGCTGTCGTGGTTTGGGCTGTGGTTGTAGCTGCTGTTGTAGCTGCTGCTGTGGTTGTTACTGCTGTTGTAGTTGCTGCAGTGGTTGTTGCTGCTGTTGTAGTAGCTGCTGTAGTTGTTGGGGCTGTGGTCGTAGCTGCTGTTGTAGTTGTAGCTGCTGCAGTTGTTGGGGCTGTGGTTGTAGCTGCTGTGGTAGTAGCTGCTGTGGTAGTAGCTGCTGTGGTAGTAGCTGCTGTAGTTGTAGCCGCTGTGGTGGTTGCTGCTGTGGTGGTTGCTGCTGTAGTGGTTGGGGCTGTGGTTGTAGCTGCTGTAGTTGTAACTGCTGTCGTGGTTTGGGCTGTGGTTGTAGCTGCTGTTGTAGCTGCTGCTGTGGTTGTAACTGCTGTAGTCATTGGGGCTGTGGTTGTAGCTGCTGTTGTAGTAGCTATTGTAGTTGTTGGGGCTGTGGTCGTAGCTGCTGTTGTAGTTGTAGTTGCTGTTGTGGTTTGGGCTGTGGTTGTAGCTGCTGTAGTTGTAGCCGCTGTGGTGGTTCCTGCTGTGGTGGTTGCTGCTGTAGTGGTTGCGGCTGTGGTAGTAGCTGCTGTAGTTGTAACTGCTGTCGTGGTTTGGGCTATGGTTGTAGCTGCTGTTGTAGCTGCTGCTGTGGTTGTAACTGCTGTTGTAGTTGCTGCAGTGGTTGTTGCTGCTGTTGTAGTAGCTGCTGTAGTTGTTGGGGCTGTGGTCGTAGCTGCTGTTGTAGATGTAGCTGCTGTCGTGGTTTGGGCTGTGGTTGTAGCTGTTGTTGTAGCTGCTGCTGTGGTTGTTACTGCTGTTGTAGTTGCTGCAGTGGTTGTTGCTGCTGTTGTAGTAGCTGCTGTAGTTGTTGGGGCTGTGGTCGTAGCTGCTGTTGTAGTTGTAGCTGCTGTCGTGGTTTGGGCTGTGGTTGTAGCTGCTGTGGTAGTAGCTGCTGTGGTAGTAGCTGCTGTGGTAGTAGCTGCTGTAGTTGTAGCCGCTGTTGTAGTTGCTGCTGTGGTGGTTGCTGCTGTAGTGGTTGGGGCTGTGGTAGTAGCTGCTGTAGTTGTAACTGCTGTCGTGGTTTGGGCTGTGGTTGTAGCTGCTGTTGTAGCTGCTGCTGTGGTTGTAACTGCTGTAGTCATTGGGGCTGTGGTTGTAGCTGCTGTTGTAGTAGCTATTGTAGTTGTTGGGGCTGTGGTCGTAGCTGCTGTTGTAGTTGTAGTTGCTGTTGTGGTTTGGGCTGTGGTTGTAGCTGCTGTAGTTGTAGCCGCTGTTGTAGCCGCTGTTGTAGTTGCTGCTGTGGTGGTTGCTGCTGTAGTGGTTGGGGCAGTGGTCGTAGCCGCTGTAGTTGTAGCTGCTGTTGTAGTTGGGGCTGTGGTTGTAGCTGCTGTAGTTGTAGCCGCTGTTGTTGCTGCTGTGGTTGTCGCTGCTGTCGTGGTTTGGGCTGTGGTTGTAGTTGCTGTAGTTGTAGCCGCTGTTGAAGTTGATGCTGTGGTGGTTGCTGCTGTAGTTGTTGGGGCTGTGGTTGTAGCTGCTGTGGTAGTAGCTGCTGTAGTTGTTGGGGCTGTGGTTGTAGCTGCTGTGGTAGTAGCTGCTGTAGTTGTTGGGGCTGTGGTCGTAGCCGCTGTGGTTGTAGCTGCTGTCGTGGTTTGGGCTGTGGTTGTAGCTGCTGTAGTCGTTGGGGCTGTGGTCGTAGCCGCTGTGGTTGTAGCTGCTGTCGTGGTTTGGGCTGTGGTCGTAGCTGCTGTTGTAGTTGCTGCTGTGGTCGTAGGTGCTGTTGTAGTTGCTGCTGCTGTTGTAGTTGCTGCTGTGGTTGTCCCTGCTGTTGTTGTAGCTGCTGTTGTAGTTGGGGCTGTGGTTGTAGCTGCTGGAGCTGTGGTCGTAGCTGCTGTTGTAGTTGTAGTTGCTGTTGTGGTTTGGGCTGTGGTTGTAGCTGCTGTAGTTGTAGCTGCTGTAGTAGTAGCCGCTGTTGTAGTTGCTGCTGTGGTGGTTGCTGCTGTAGTGGTGGGGGCTGTGGTTGTAGCTGCTGTAGTTGTTGGGGCTGTAGTTGTTGGGGCTGTGGTCGTAGCCGCTGTGGTTGTAGCTGCTGTCGTGGTTTGGGCTTTGGTTGTAGCTACTGTAGTCGTTAGGGCTGTGGTTTTAGCTGCTGCTGTAGTTGCTGCTGTGGTTGTAGCTGTTGTAGTTGCTGCTGTGGTTGTCCCTGCTGTTGTAGTAGCTGCTGTTGTTGGGGCTGTGGTTGTAGCTGCTGTCGTGGTTTGGGCTGTGGTTGTAGGTGCTGTTGTAGTTGCTGCTGTGGTTGTCGCTGCTGTGGTAGTAGCTGCTGTAGTTGTTGGGGCTGTGGTCGTAGCTGCTGTTGTAGTTGCTGCTGTGGTTGTCGCTGCTGTTGTAGTAGCTGCTGTCGTGGTTTGGGCTGTGGTTGTAGCTGCTGTTGAAGTTGTAGCTGCTGTCGTGGTTTGGGCTGTGGTCGTAGCTGCTGTTGTAGTTGTTGCTGTGGTTGTAGCTGCTGTAGTTGTTGGGGCTGTGGTTGTAGCTGCTGTAGTTGTTGGGGCTGTGGTTGTAGCTGCTGTTGTAGTAGCTGCTGTGGTTGTAGCTGCTGTAGTTGTACCTGCTGTTGTAGTTGCTGCAGTGGTTGTCGCTGCTGTTGTAGTAGCTGCTGTAGTTGTTGGGGCTGTGGTCGTAACTGCTGTCGTGGTTTGGGCTGTGGTTGTAGCTGCTGTTGTAGCTGCTGCTGTGGTTGTAACTGCTGTAGTCATTGGGGCTGTGGTTGTAGCTGCTGTTGTAGTAGCTATTGTAGTTGTTGGGGCTGTGGTCGTAGCTGCTGTTGTAGTTGTAGTTGCTGTTGTGGTTTGGGCTGTGGTTGTAGCTGCTGTAGTTGTAGCCGCTGTTGTAGCCGCTGTTGTAGTTGCTGCTGTGGTGGTTGCTGCTGTAGTGGTTGGGGCAGTGGTCGTAGCCGCTGTAGTTGTAGCTGCTGTTGTAGTTGGGGCTGTGGTTGTAGCTGCTGTAGTTGTAGCCGCTGTTGTTGCTGCTGTGGTTGTCGCTGCTGTCGTGGTTTGGGCTGTGGTTGTAGTTGCTGTAGTTGTAGCCGCTGTTGAAGTTGATGCTGTGGTGGTTGCTGCTGTAGTTGTTGGGGCTGTGGTTGTAGCTGCTGTGGTAGTAGCTGCTGTAGTTGTTGGGGCTGTGGTTGTAGCTGCTGTGGTAGTAGCTGCTGTAGTTGTTGGGGCTGGGCTCGGTGCCTCTGTTGTTGTAGCTGCTGTCGTGGTTTGGGCTGTGGTTGTAGCTGCTGTAGTCGTTGGGGCTGTGGTCGTAGCCGCTGTGGTTGTAGCTGCTGTCGTGGTTTGGGCTGTGGTCGTAGCTGCTGTTGTAGTTGCTGCTGTGGTCGTAGGTGCTGTTGTAGTTGCTGCTGCTGTTGTAGTTGCTGCTGTGGTTGTCCCTGCTGTTGTTGTAGCTGCTGTTGTAGTTGGGGCTGTGGTTGTAGCTGCTGGAGCTGTGGTCGTAGCTGCTGTTGTAGTTGTAGTTGCTGTTGTGGTTTGGGCTGTGGTTGTAGCTGCTGTAGTTGTAGCTGCTGTAGTAGTAGCCGCTGTTGTAGTTGCTGCTGTGGTGGTTGCTGCTGTAGTGGTTGGGGCTGTGGTTGTAGCTGCTGTAGTTGTTGGGGCTGTAGTTGTTGGGGCTGTGGTCGTAGCCGCTGTGGTTGTAGCTGCTGTCGTGGTTTGGGCTGTGGTTGTAGCTACTGTAGTCGTTAGGGCTGTGGTTGTAGCTGCTGCTGTAGTTGCTGCTGTGGTTGTAGCTGCTGTTGTAGTTGCTGCTGTGGTTGTCCCTGCTGTTGTAGTAGCTGCTGCAGTTGTTGGGGCTGTGGTTGTAGCTGCTGTCGTGGTTTGGGCTGTGGTTGTAGGTGCTGTTGTAGTTGCTGCTGTGGTTGTCGCTGCTGTTGTAGTAGCTGCTGTAGTTGTTGGGGCTGTGGTCGTAGCTGCTGTTGTAGTTGCTGCTGTGGTTGTCGCTGCTGTTGTAGTAGCTGCTGTAGTTGTTGGGGCTGTGGTCGTAGCTGCTGTTGAAGTTGTAGCTGCTGTCGTGGTTTGGGCTGTGGTCGTAGCTGCTGTTGTAGTTGTTGCTGTGGTTGTAGCTGCTGTAGTTGTTGGGGCTGTGGTTGTAGCTGCTGTAGTTGGTGGGGCTGTGGTTGTAGCTGCTGTTGTAGTAGCTGCTATGGTTGTAGCTGCTGTAGTTGTACCTGCTGTTGTAGTTGCTGCAGTGGTTGTCGCTGCTGTTGTAGTAGCTGCTGTAGTTGTTGGGGCTGTGGTCGTAACTGCTGTCGTGGTTTGGGCTGTGGTTGTAGCTGCTGTTGTAGCTGCTGCTGTGGTTGTAACTGCTGTAGTCATTGGGGCTGTGGTTGTAGCTGCTGTTGTAGTAGCTATTGTAGTTGTTGGGGCTGTGGTCGTAGCTGCTGTTGTAGTTGTAGTTGCTGTTGTGGTTTGGGCTGTGGTTGTAGCTGCTGTAGTTGTAGCCGCTGTTGTAGCCGCTGTTGTAGTTGCTGCTGTGGTGGTTGCTGCTGTAGTGGTTGGGGCAGTGGTCGTAGCCGCTGTAGTTGTAGCTGCTGTTGTAGTTGGGGCTGTGGTTGTAGCTGCTGTAGTTGTAGCCGCTGTTGTTGCTGCTGTGGTTGTCGCTGCTGTCGTGGTTTGGGCTGTGGTTGTAGTTGCTGTAGTTGTAGCCGCTGTTGAAGTTGATGCTGTGGTGGTTGCTGCTGTAGTTGTTGGGGCTGTGGTTGGCTGCTGGTAGTAGCTGCTGTAGTTGTTGGGGCTGTGGTTGTAGCTGCTGTGGTAGTAGCTGCTGTAGTTGTTGGGG
>JAZDUH010000423.1:0-152465 GCA_036419115.1 Scarus forsteni
GACAGATGTAGACTATCTTCATTAGGTACCAAGCAGATATCCATCTGCGAAGAGTGTCTGTCATCCTCAGTATCTGTGACAGATGTAGGACTATCTTCATAAGGTACCAAGCAGATCTCCATCTGTGAAGAGTGTCTGTCATCCTCAGTATCTGTGACTGATGTAGGACTATCTTCATTAGTTACCAAGCAGATCTCGTGTCTGTGAAGAGTGTCTGTCCACAGTATCTGTGACAGATATAGGACTATCTTCATTAGTTACCAAGCAGATCTCCATCTGTGAAGAGTGTCTGCCCTCAGTATCTGTGACAGATGTAGAACTATCTTCATTAGGTACCAAGCAGATCTCCATCTGCAAGAGTGTCTGTCATCCTCAGTATCTGTGACTGATGTAGGACTATCTTCATTAGGTACCAAGCAGATCTCCATCTGTGAAGAGTGTCTGTCATCCTCAGTATCTGTGACAGATGTAGGACTATCTTCATTAGGTACCAAGCAGATCTCCATCTGTGAAGAGTGTCAGTCATCCTCAGTATCTGTGATGGATGTAGGACTATTAGCAGGTACCAAGCAGATCTCCATCTGTGAAGAGTGTCTTTCATCCTCGGTATCTGTGAAAGATGTAGGACTATCTTCATTAGGTACCAAGCAGATCTCCATCTGTGAAGAGTGTCTGTCATCCTCAGTATCTGTGACAGATGTAGGACTATCTTCATTAGGTACCAAGCAGATCTCCATCTGTCAAGAGTGTCTGTCATCCTCAGTATCTGTGACAGATGTAGGACTATCTTCCTTAGGTACCAAGCAGATCTCCATCCGTCAAGAGTGTCTGTCATCCTCAGTATCTGTGACTGATGTAGGACTATCTTCATTAGGTACCAAGCAGATCTCCATCTGCGAAGAGTGTCTGTCATCCTCAGTATCTGTGACAGATGTAGGACTATCTTCATTAGGTACCAAGCAGATATCCATCTGTGAAGAGTGTCTGTCATCCTCAGTATCTGTGACAGATGTAGGACTATCTTCATAAGGTACCAAGCAGATCTCCAGCTGTGAAGAGTGTCTGTCCTCAGTATCTGTGACAGATGTAGGACTATCTTCATTAGGTACCAAGCAGATCTGCGTCTGTGAAGAGTGTCTGTCAACCTCAGTATCTGTGACAGATGTAGGACTATCTTCATTAGTTACCAAGCAGATCTCCATCTGTGAAGAGTGTCTGCCCTCAGTATCTGTGACAGATGTAGGACTATCTTCATTAGGTACCAAGCAGATATCCATCTGCAAGAGTGTCTGTCATCCTCAGTATCTGTGACAGATGTAGGACTATCTTCCTTAGGTACCAAGCAGATCTCCTTCTGTGAAGAGTGTCTGTCATCCTCAGTATCTGTGACTGATGTAGGACGATCTTCCTTAGGTACCAAGCAGATCTCCATCTGTCAAGAGTGTCTGTCATCCTCAGTATCTGTGACTGATGTAGGACTATCTTCATTAGGTACCAAGCAGATATCCATCTGCGAAGAGTGTTTGTCATCCTCAGTATCTGTGACAGATGTAGGACTATCTTCATTAGGTACCAAGCAGATCTCCATCTGTCAAGAGTGTCTGTCATCCTCAGTATCTGTGACAGATGTAGGACTATCTTCATTAGTTACCAAGCAGATCTCCATCTGTGAAGAGTGTCTGTCCTTAGTACATGTGACAGATGTAGGACTATCTTCATTAGTTACCAAGCAGATCTCGTCTGTGAAGAGTGAAGAGTGTCTGTCATCCTCAGTATCTGTGACAAATGTAGGACTATCTTCATTAGTTACCAAGCAGATCTCCATCTGTGAAGAGTGTCTGTCCTCAGTATCCGTGACAGATGTAGGACTATCTTCATTAGGTACCAAGCAGATCTCCGTCTGTGAAGAGTGAAGAGTGTCTGTCAACCTCAGTATCTGTGGCAGATGTAGGACTATCATCATTAGTTACCAAGCAGATCTCCATCTGTCAAGAGTGTCTGTCATCCTCAGTATCTGTGACAGATGTAGGACTATCTTCATTAGTTAGCAAGCAGATCTCCATCTGTGAAGAGTGTCTGTCCTCAGTATCCGTGACAGATGTAGGACTATCTTCATTAGATACCAAGCAGATCTCCGTCTGTGAAGAGTGAATAGTGTCTGTCAACCTCAGTATCTGTGACAGATGTAGGACTATCTTCAGTAGGTACCAAGCAGATCTCCATATGTGAATAGTGTCTGTCATCCTCAGTTTCTGTGACTGATGTAGGACTATCTTCATTAGGTACGAAGCAGATCTCCATCTGTGAAGAGTGTCTGTCATCCTCACTATCTTTGACAGATGCAGGATTATCTTCAGTAGGTACCAAGTAGATCTCCGTCTGTGAAGAGTGTCTGTCCTAATTATCTGTGACAGATGTCTGACTTTCTTCATTACATACCAAGCAGATCTCTGTCTGTCAAGAGTGTCTGTCCTCAGTATCTGTGACAGATGTAGAGTCCGACATCTGTTACAGATACTGAGGACAGTTAGTATCTTGGCATTTGGTACCAAGCAGATCTCCGTCTGTGAAGAGTGTCTGTCATCCTCAGTATCTGTGACAGATGTAGGACTATCTTCCTTAGGTACCAAGCAGATCTCCGTCTGTGAAGAGTGTCTGTCCTCACTATCTGTGACAGATGTAGGACTACCTTCATTAGTTACCAAGAAGATCTCCATCTGTGAAGAGTGTCTGTCCCCAGTATCTGTGACAGACGTAGGACTTTCTTCATTTGGTACACTATAAAGGGGTTGCTTTAAATTTTACAGTAGTATTATTCTGGCAACAAGATGCACGTCTAATGAGGAGGACTTCCTCATTAGAAGTGCATTCAAACTCATTAACAAGTGTCACTTTCCTGGATTTCACGGACTTTGGTATCCTGGGCATAATCTTACAAAGTACTTGCCACATGTGTTGTGCGATGATCCTCACACTCTGGGGACAAGCTTTCTCACACTCCTCCAAGCTAGAGAGCTAGTTGTTCACCTTCTCTGTAACCACATCAACTCTGAGCTCTGTCAGTATCTGTGTGCTCGAGCTCTGGATGTCACCCTTAACACCCATCTTCTCAGCCAATGTCTGTGCTATGAGGCTGCCCATGTCTCCAAGACACTTAGACACCTGGTCCTTTGGCACAAACATAATGCTCGCACCATCACTCTCACACTGCAAGAGCTCAAAGATGTGTGTTGCTGCAACATCGATTAATTCCAAACACATCTCCGTCAGTTTGGGTTTTGTTCTCGGGTCCAGTGATCCAGCCTCTAGATTAAGCCACTGCATGGATGTCAGGCGGACGCCTGAGTAGGTCCTTGTTGACCAAAATGTTGGTCTGTGTACTTGCCTCTGTGTTGTTCATTGTTCTTGCTCTGATGTTGAATTAAGTCTGCACAATCCTGATCTTACTTATATAGACATATCAGAGTCTATGTCCATATATGGACTGATGGAATCACCAAAGCAGCACCAGAGGAACGTCCTTTGATCCAGAGGTCCAATCAGCAGCAAGGGAAGATCAAAGGAACATGTTCTGCCTCCTCCCCCTCGTTGCCATAGTAACTGTTAAAGAATGGTGCTGCATTAGTCTGCCTGTGTCAGGCCAACTGTAATAAACAGCCTTTGCATGTGAGACCCTGCACTCTGCAGTCAGCTGGCTACAGACCAAACACCCTCAGGCCCTCCTCCTCATCTCTGGGGACTTTAATCACACCTCTCCATCCTCCACTTTGCCCACTTTCACCCAGTATGTCACCTGCCACACCAGAGACAATAAAATACTGGACTTACTGTATGCAAACACCAAGGATGCATACAAGTCATCACCCCTCCCTCCCCTGTGGAGATCAGACCACAACCTGGTTTATCTCCAGCCCATGTACAAACCACTTTTCCACAGGCAGCCAGCTGTAACCCGCGCAGTTAAGAGATGGTCTGAGGAGACTGAAAAGGCACTGACGGGAAGGTTTTGAGTCAACTGTGTGGAAGGAGTTCTGTGATCCTCACGGGGAGGACATCGACAACCTCACAGACTGTATAACGGATTACATTAACTTCAGTGTGGAGGACACTGTACTCACCAGGACTGTACGGTGCTTTTCCCATGTTCAGCATGGGAAAAGAAAGAACTAATTCAATGTTGGACTACCTTCATTAGTTACCAAGCAGATATTCTTCAGTGAAGAGTGTGTGTCCTCAGTATCTGTGACAGATGTAGGACTATCTTCCTTAGGTACCAAGCAGATCTCCATCTGTCAAGAGTGTCTGTCATCCTCAGTATCTGTGACTGATGTAGGACTATCTTCATTAGGTACCAAGCAGATCTCCATCTGTGAAGAGTGTCTGTCATCCTCAGCATCTGTGACAGATGTAGGACTATCTTCAGTAGGTACCAAGCAGATCTCCATCTGTGAAGAATGTCTATCCTCAGTATCCTAACAAAGTAAGTCCTATGACTGACGTTGTAAGGTACCAAGCAGATCTCCGTTTGTGAAGTGCATCTGTCATCCTTAGTGTCTATGACGGATGTAGTACTATCTTAAGTAGGTACCAAGCAGATCTCCATCTGTGAAGAATGTCTGTCGTCCTCAGTATCTGTGACAGATGTAGTACTATCTTAAGTAGGTACCAAGCAGATCTCCATCTGTGAAGAGTGTCAGTCATCCTCAGTATCTGTGACAGATGCAGGACTATCTTCAGTAGGTACCAAGCAGATCTCCGTCTGTGAAGAGTGTCAGTCATCCTCAGTATCTGTGACAGATGTAGGACAATCTTCATTAGTTACCAAGCAGATCTCCATCTGTGAAGAGTGTCTGTCATCCTCAGTATCTGTGACAGATGTAGGACTATCTTCATTAGGTACCAAGCAGATCTCCATCTGTGAAGAGTGTCTGTCATCCTCAGTATCTGTGACAGATGTAGGACTATCTTTGTTAGGTACCAAGCAGATCTCCGCCTGTGAAGAGTGTCTGTCATCCTCAGTATCTGTGACAGATGTCGGACTTTCTTCATTAGTTACCAAGCAGATCTCCATCTGTCAAGAGTGTCTGTCATCCTCAGTATCTGTGACAGATGTAGGACTAACTTTGTTAGGTACCAAGCAGATCTCTGTCTGTGAAAAGTGTCTGTCCTCAGTATCTGTGACAGATGACTGACACCAGCAGTGGCTGGTCCACGGGCGCTGGGGCTCCCGCCCCACCAGTTGTGGAGTGGAGAAATACTTTTTATGCTTTCTTTAAATCAATGTCAGTTTTACTTAATACAGTGTATGTCTGTGCCTACATGCAATTACATCATTTAAAGAACATTTCCACCAACTGACACTCATTAAACAGTGAATTTACACTGACAGACAGTGTATCATTCTCTCATGGGGCGCTCGGCAAACTGCCCCTGACTTGCAGCTAAATAGCCAATCCGGTTATGGTTGCTGGGGGAAAATGATGAATAATTGGCCAATCAACGTCGCCAAATTTAATGCCTGAGGGGCGCTAGAAAAATAGCCCCAAGGGCTACGTAAAATACGTGAGGGGTTAGGAATGCTAGAGCTACGTGAGGAGCCAGCGAACGTTTTTTTCGTAGTGTGACTCCCAGACTCTGTACGGAGAGAAAAAAATACGGCGACGAGGAAGAGAGATGATGGCGGTGACGGTAGTTCAAGCGCAGCTTCCACCAAATATGTCGAGATCTTTATTAATTTACCCCTTTGAGAGACGGACGACGGAGGGAAAACTTCTCGTTAAGGCGCTGGGACCCGACAAGCCCGAAATCAACACTTCACAGCAAACCAAAGAGAAAGGTAAGTCATAGAAACGGAGTTTTTGCATGGCTGACAGGTTATGGCACAGAGGAACACACAGAGGCAGCAGTGTTAGATGTAACGAAGTACAAATACTTACATTGTACTTAAGTCGAATTTTCACATATCTGTACTTTACTTTGTTATTCATAGTTCTGAAAACTTTTACTTTTACTTTCACTCCACTACATTTCCGAAATAAAATGTATACTTTTACTCCAATACATTTTGGAGAAGAATGTTAAGAAGAAACAAGCTCTGAGACTCTCAAAAACCTACCGTACAATTACAAGGACATTCAGAGAGCATGACGGACTTTTATGACATTATATATCACGTTGTAAAAGATTGTCTAGAAGCCTCACTGAAAACAAACACATTCTCGTCTAATTTTGAGCCTTTTTTCTTTTGGAAACACTTTAAAATTTAATTGTTACCTTTAAATAACAGACCTTGACGAAGAAGATTTTGTATTAAAGACAAAAACTAAACTCTTTACACTAAAGACAACCTCTAGTAGGACTCAAACACTTCAGTGCCGGATGTACATGCCTGCTTACCACTGTGCCAAAGCAGAATACCAGAAGCCCCAGTCTTTATTTAACCTGTATGTGCAGAACTTGGCCTGACCCTGCTTTACCTCAGCTGATTTCAACTAATTGTTTTAAGATTTTTCAACTTAAGTTATGCAATGAGAACAAAACCTGAAGAAGCACACCGAGGGAGGTTAAATTTAATTTCATTTAGTGAAAATTAATGTCAGCTCTATTTAAGTTATCATAAGCATGAGGCACCTGGCCCTTAAAGCCTGTTGTGTCATATTTGATAGCCTATATACTGTATATGTATGACACCTCTATCTAATCAATATGATAAACAAATTACTCAGAAAAACGTTGAATACAGTCAAGTAAATGGCAAAAATGTTCTTAAGTGGATTAACAGTTGCAAAAAACACCTAATGTACCAAATGAGATACAAAAATATGCAGGATAAATAAAATGGAAATTTTAATTTTGGGATTTCATTAGAAAGTGAAAGAAACATTTCAGCTCCAAAATATTAGAATGTTCTGGCTATCATTTGTGTTTTCAGGCTTTAGAGGGTAAAAGACCACATTAGGTTAATTGGCAGTTTACAGAGGAGCATTCAGGATTAGTCACGTCTACTACAGCACCATGTGTTTTGTTAAAATTTGGGATTTGCTTTTAAATTAATTTCTTCAAAACTCAGTTTTTAGGCTGATGTTATATATTGTAAATGTAGGCTTACTGTCAGGATATGACTTGTTCTGCTATTCCATGTGTTGTCTCCTGAGCTGTGAAGGGTGTTTCTTGTTTTTGCTTTGTTTTTTGTTATGACTTTGTTTGGTATCTTTGGAGCTTCAGTTACAAAGGTTTTTTTTTTTTTGACTTTTTAGGACTGAGATCACATTTTTGTGTTAAAAATTATGCCTTTTGTAGCTCCTGCAATTGGGTCCTGCGCTTTGTGTTTATTGTTAGTTTCTTTTGAGTTTTATTCCTTGACACTAAGATTATTGATGATAGTCAAAGTGCTTAAATATCCACTCAACAAGTTTTCTTCTTTGTTGGTCACCACCTAGGAACAAACTGTTGATAAATGAATTCAGTTCAGGCTACACAACTCAAACAAAGCAGTAAATAAAAGTTAGTAGTGTTAGTGATTAGGTGGTAGGAGTGGCAGTCCATGAGTCTTTATAGTTATTTAAATTAGGTACAGATAATAATAAATAATGGTCATTTGACTGTTGTTGAATAACATTTACACCCTGTACCTTAAGTTGTTTTTCTTCCACTTATCATTGCTCAATCTTACTGAATTAGTCATCCAGCAATTATTTTGTTGAATCAAATGAAATAGATTGTTTTTAAACAATGGTATTTTGTCTTTCATCACAGGTTCAGTCCCTGCTGCCATGAGCCCAGCTGCCCAGGCAACCAACATCCTGCAAGCAGAAGCAAATGCCACAGTGGGTTGGCAACTTCCAACCATCAACCTGTTGACCATCCAACTTAACAGAGTCAAGTTGCAGCTTAAGTACTGCAGGCCTCTGGTGGATGCTTTACAGGTAACTTTCATGACTGTATTTTCATATTGTCTTAACTCTTTAAATGATTTCAATTATATTTATTCAAAATATATTTAAAGGGTGAATCCACAATCAAGTAAGACATCATGGGGATAGTGTAATGTGTAGATTTTGAGTATCTCCAAGTTATATATCTGTGGTTTCTAATGAAAAAGAATTTTGAATTATGGATGCATGGATAGTATATTAAATTAAAATGACAAATGTTAAATTTAAAGCTAAAATTAAAGAGTTATACATGTCAGAGTTGCATTAGATCTATAATTTATATTACATTGTCACTATTTCAGGAATTGACTACATCAGACATCAGACACATTGAAGAACCCTTCCTTCAGCTAGCAGATGCCAACCGGTCTACTTGCCTGATGATGAGGACTTCTTTTCTAACCTGCAGTCATGTCAAGCACAAGATGGTGCCAAACAACTTGATGGATACTTGACCTGTTCATCAGATCACATGAACCTGCTGAAATCCTTCCCAGCAGTGTGCAAACTTTCTGTGAAGCTGAACACTCCTCTACCTGCCTCAGTAGCCTGTGAAGCTGAACTGCATCGCAGGACTTGTCTTCAGCCCAAGAACAGCAAGACTGAATTCTCACAACTTTGAAAACCAACTTCTGAAGATGAACAGACACCTTTTCAGTTTCAGACAACAACTTCATCCCAGTTGAGAGACGCATGTAGTTTGTCCATGTTGCTCACAGGAGGTTGAGAGAGAGCTAGTCCCCAGTGATGATGGCAGAGGTTTAATTTTTAATGTTGAAAAAGTTCAAGCCTCTTTCCCTGTGCCTGGATATTATGCTTTTGCTGTAAGGAAGCCACAATAAATTAAATAATGAAAATTCTAACTGATCACTAAAATACTTTTTACTTTTTATACTTAAGTACACTAAATATCAGGGACTTTAAGACTTTTACTCAAGTAATATTTTAAAAGGTGACTTTAACTTCTATCAAAGTCATTTTCTGGTAAGGTACTTGTACCTTTACGCAAGTATTGCTTTCAAATACTTTATACAAGACTGCTCAGAGGAACAGACACACAGAGGAAGAGGGTGTCTTTAAGTTTATTTTACATTCATTGGGCATTATGTTATTATATAGTATTTTATGCAATCATAATATAGTTGTGCAGACTGCTTTGTTTCTTCTCAGGCTTTGACATGCAGTGACAAATGTTGCTGCTCCTATATGGCACTGATGCTGTTTTCTCCAATTAAATGTTTCATTTTTTCTTTATTAGAGAGGGTATTAAAACAATCTGAAATTAAATTATTATTGTGGAACTGTATTAATTTTCGGACTGTTCATTTAAATGCTTATGCTAGATTAGGCAGGGAAATCTGTTGGCACACCAGCCCCACCAAAAAAAAAATGTCACCAGCCGCCACTGACGCACACATTTTCTGAGACGCCTTCGTCTTTTATGACGATCGCTTTGGAAACTGTTAAGCGCTTTTGTCTTCGTGTGGATGGGGCCTAAAGCTGCATTTCAGCTGCCCGCACAGACACGAGCAGGGTTGCCAAGTCCACTCATTTTAAGCGTCTAAGGCCTACAAATCTTGTTAGTCATGGCTGCGAGTCGTGTTTTTTGGGCTTGTTTCTAAACATGAAGTTTCTTCTTAGGCCTTGTGATTAACCCTGATTATCTTCTGGCTCATAACATAAAACAAAACACGACTGCAGTAGTCAGTTTGTCCACTTTCTCATTTCCTGGTTATTGTGCACACCCAAACACACTCATGCACATGGAGCATGCTCCAGAGCCAAAGTTGCCAGGTCTGCTTGTTATAAGTGATGTTCTTTTCTTGAATAGATACTTGGCACTGTGATACTGAAATGTAATGTAGCTGAAAATTAACACACTTTATGTAGATTTCTCTTTAAAGGTGCAGTGTGTAGAACTTGGCATTTAAGCATCAAGCCTTCAGATTCTAGAATGAACCTAACTGTAACCAAAACGCCACGCCGTTGAGCAACGAAACCCTGTGAAGACCAAAAAGGATCCCGAACACGGCACACAATTTATGTTTTGTGTGTGTCTGTTTATACGCACAGTTTGAATCCCTAGGACAGAGTAACAACTTCCTATGCATCCACTGCCATCCTCTCCTCTTCTTGCATTCCTTGTAGATTTCAGAGCTGGCAGACGGATTCGAGTTTCGTTCTTTTTGTCCCTAAAAACCACTCGTGGACAACACAGCAGATCAATACGCCAGCCTACACGAAACAGCGGCCCACAGTAATGTAATTTTTTTATACAGATTTTTCTAACTAAATAAAAATAAAACAATGTATTCCTATTTTGACGGACTTTACATACAAATAGAAACATTATATCCTATATTCACCGTTTCTGTTTGGTGAAATGCGGTGGATGTATGAAACGCCACATTCTACACACTGCACTTTTAAAAAGTAATATGTCACGTAAGGAAAGAAAATAGCTGGAGGTTGCTTATTTTGGGCTTCTTTTTATTGACCTGGTTGCTTATTTCAGAAACAAAATGTGGAAACACTGCACAGGAGCTCTCATTCCACATGTGACATTTTGTAAAATAAAGAGCACAATAGAAATAACTTTTATGTTCTCTGTAGTAGAACTTTTTGTAGGCTTTCACATTTAGGAAAAGATATGGGGTTCTGTCAAAGATCCAGCAATGAAAAACGTGAACAGTTACTAAATAGAGGGTAACTAAGTAAAGTAATGAGTTACTTTTTTCAGAAGTTACGAGTAACGAGCAAACACTACTTTTTAAAAGTAACTTCTCCAACACTGGTCAAATATCAATGACAGCTTTGATATTTTTCTCATTGCTGATCAAAAATCAAACCTGTGATAGGTGACAAAGATCTTACTCTGGATTCTTCTCTCTGGTCTCAGCAGACTAAACTTGGACGGGTTGGACAGGCTCTGAACCGAATGCCTCGACATGTTGTGCTGGTCAAGGTCTCTCAGAGAAGCTGAAAAAGCCTCCCTGAGGACCTTCAGGTGGTTAGCCACCTGTATCGGGGCAAGGGTTCGGGTGAAGGATTCATGCGAGGAAGCCTTCAGGTCCCGTGGCATCACCGATATGTTGAGGAAGTATCCCTCTGCAGTTTGGCCCAAACACATGCCGTGCACGTTTTGAGCGCTTCCCAGGTGGCAGAACTGCAGGAGGATAGGGTGATGTGTTTCCTGAACAGGTAGTACTGATTTCGGACTGTGGACGGGTTGGCAGGCGGAAAGGTAAGGTAGGGCAGCTGTGCCCGCATTCTCCAGGTGGTCGGGCTCCACAACCACACCATCCACATCGTATGTGCAACCCAACAGTCCTCATCCCACTGGATGGGAAAATCGAACCTTGAATTTTCGAGGAATTCATCCTCCATGTCAGAACACGCTTCATACCCTTCCACCAAAGGTAGCGTGTTCTTCTGGCCGAGCGACCAAAATTCTGCCATGTTTGCAGTTAGAGTGTTGAGTGGAATGAGAATGGAGAGTGCGTGTAATAAGTGTGGACAGTAAAGTGCAATGTGTGAGTGTTGTATGAGTTTGTAATGTGATTATTGATATCAGTGTAATGTAAGTTGTGTGGAAGCAATGTAATTTATGAATGTAAGGTAATGGGTGCTGGTAGTCTGGAGAGGTGTTGTCTCTGTGGTGGTGTGAGTGAAAATTAGCTGATCTGAGCTGTATTTCCTTTTATACCCCTCCCAGTTGGATGTTCTACACATCATGAACTTTACTTATTTTACCTTTCAAGTTATGTAAGCCAAAGACTGTCATCCTGGAGATTTTCAGTAGATTTTACTGAACAGTTTTTAAGTAATTAAAGGTTAATTTTGATCAAATTACGATGAGCTACGTTCATTTTCATTCATGTTTATTTCTTTTTTAATCTGTGATAGGTGACAAAGGTCTGGATTCTAGCCCCCCTGCTCCCTGACTGGAACTTTTCAACAGCTTTTACGTCATGTGTTTTTTATTATTAATTTAGGTGTAATCGGTTTAAATTGCACTAAGATGCCTGCATATTTTAGTCTTGTTTAATAATTCATTTTAAAAGCAAAGATTGGTGATATCTACTGAAAATCTCCAGGATGACAGTCTGGGACCAGAGAGAACGATCCAGTGTAATAACTTTGTCACTTATCACAGATTAAAAAAGAATAATAAATACAAACATGAAAGTTGTTCTATGCACTTTGAACTGAATTAACTTTTAATTTTTACAAAACTGTACATGGAAATCTGGTAAAAAAATTTCAGGATGACTGGGTATGTTTTTGGGGTTTTTATACTGACTAGCTGTGTTCCAGGATTTCAGTTTTATAGATATTACACACTTCATTTTTCCACTGATGACGTCATGATCGAAAATTCTCTTGTGCAGGTGCTCTGTCAGATTTTGCAACAGTTGTTTTTTCCTGTAGCTGCTTCAGTTATACTTGTGTTTATCTAATCGTGCTAACTTAACCATGTTAAAAAAGACATTCTAGCATTTTCCTCTGTTTCTTAATCAAAATTGAAGGGGGGGTATATTCTGATTGTTCGATTAAATAATGCTCCCTGTACTAAGGCGTCAATAAATCATTAATAATCATGTCTTCAGCTTTCTGTCCTTAATCACAGCTAGTTTTGATGTTTTAATCTGTACTTGAGTCATGAGTAAGAATTACTGTCATTCAAGGTAAAAAGTTTACATTTAGTTTCATGTTGCCCCCTTTATGCACAAAAGGTGTTTTTTTAATAAAATGTTCTTCTTTAATCATAAGCAATGAATGACATTTAATAGAATAGCAAAGTATATGATTTAAATACAGAAATCAAAGACAAATGTTAGCATTTGATCATATATACATTTTATATATATATATACATATATTTATCTATACATTTTATATTTGTATATAAAATTTAACAATTGAAACAAAAAATATGTTTCTTCAAAGGTGAACTATTTGTATTTACATCAGTCAAATCAGCCAATTTGACTTACATCAAAATGTGCCCACCTTGAGTATGATTCACTCTGCATCTGCAAAAAAAAAAACAAGGGCAACATACGATTTAGAAAAATAAACCACATACAGAAGTGCAAAAAAAAAAGTACTTCCATCAACACTTAGTACAAATTAATATCAATGTGTTTGAAGAATGAACTAAAACTTGAAATACTAAAAGTAGATTTTATGATTATAGTTTATTTTTTATTTGGAAAAGAACGCGTACAATGTTCCCTGTGTACTCCCATGTATTAATTCAGAAGCTATTGTGAGGATTTTAAGCTTCATTTTTCTAAACACACTGCTGTTATTTTAAACACAACTGTGAAGCAAATGGAGTAGGGGCATTATTCTTATAAGGACTTAGCCTACCTCAGATGACTGACTCCTACGATATGGCTTTATGTGGCTGATACCGCCCCTCTGTTTTTAGAATGCTGTCATCAGGACTGGAGAGTGTCACCAGTTTGTCAATTATATCTTTGATTACGTAAGATCCAGAGAAGTCAGGTTGGATTCTTCCTCCTTTCCTCCCCCGCTTCCTCATCTTAAATAGAAGACCCTCATCCCCAACGTGATTCACAGTGTTCTTGTATTTTTTAGGCATCTTCTGGCATATGCCTGCTTCTGCTAGTCTTGCCTCAATGACATATCTCCTGAAGCTTTGTCTTTACATATTTCTTCTCCCTTGTCGCTTTCATCCACTGCCAGTCTGTAAGTGGCCGAACTGGGAGAACTAGGCTGGAAAATAAAAACCAAAGATAAAGATCCTGAAATCATGAGTTTCCCATATTCAATTCAAAGGAACCTACCGGCATGTCAACAGGAACCTTGCTGGGAAACACTGCCTCCCTCCCACATATCAACTTAAATGGTTTAAATTTAGGAGTTGTATGGACCTTTGACCTCAAAGAAAACAATGTAGCCTCCAAGTAGACATCCCAGTTGTCCTGCCTCTCATTACCAATTTTGTGAGGGCTCCATGGTGTAAAAGAAAACACAATTTACGAACACATTCAAGGCCAATTTAAAAAAAAAACTTGCAGTGCATAAATTATTGAAATCACATAATACGTCAGTGACTACACAGTGCGGTGAAAGAATGAAATGAAAGCATCAAAACATTTACATGTCAAATGTGCACATTGGCTAAATGAATTAATGTCTTCAAACAACTGTGCCAGCTAATTCTAATGGCCCTTTTCCATTAGCCCGTCTCTACTCGACTCTACTCTACCCGGCTCTACTCTACTCGCCTTTGTGCTGCTTTTCCATTAGCCCCTGTCACCTGCCCAATGGGGTGCAGTGTCGCTGAGCAGCTCTGGCGGTGACGCCATTTTGAGCGACACAACAATCTGTGTCTTTTGTCACAAACCGAGTAAAAAAGGAAAGCAGAAGAAGGCTGCAGGTGGCAAGAAGAAATACCCTTGAGAAGCACAGGAGAGTTTTGGAAGCTATACAACAGAATGAAGCCGAGGACGAGAGCAATCCAGCTGCAAGGGAAAGACGATGAGGGTAAGCTAATGGTAGCTACTGCTAGCATGCTAGGTTGTTATGACTCATCGATGACAACATTGTCCGACCAATCAGTAGCGGGCAGTCGGTGACGCTATCT
The DNA here is from genome assembly GCA_036419115.1 of Scarus forsteni. Classification (NCBI taxonomy): domain Eukaryota; kingdom Metazoa; phylum Chordata; class Actinopteri; order Labriformes; family Labridae; genus Scarus; species Scarus forsteni. Next base: position 14,554 of record JAZDUH010000423.1, read on the forward strand.
TTTGTATCGACTCAGCTCGCTTGGAACCAGAGCGGAGTAGGTACTAAAACTAGCTTGTTTTAGGAGGTACCAGGCTAGTGGAAACCATAGACTGTAAAAACATGGACGCTATGTCGCTGGGCTAAAATTGAAGCCACCACGAAAACTGCTCCCCTGGTGACTGGCTGCAGTATAGGTCAATTCTCCGTCTCCCCATTCATCTGAACGGGTCAGAGTGAAACTTCAAAAAATTAATACACCTCGTAGAAATATTCCTCCCATCCGTATGCGTTTTTTCCAAGTCCTCTGAAAAGTTTCTTTTTCATCAGTTATTAGAGTTTAAAAATAACCCGCAGTTTACGGCAGCTTCACAATGATTGTGTACGGTGTATGCTGTGGAGTGTTGCGACCGTTTACGACAGCTGCGTCCAGATTATGGTCCAGATTCCCTCCTGGCTGCACAATGGCGGTGCCCTGACGGGGGATATTATGGCTTCAAATCCGTCACATGGTGTAAGGCGGACCCACGCTATCCAGTTCTTATAATAGATCCATGGTGGAAACAAGCTGCAAATCAAGTAGGGCCAAGGCGTGCTAGTGGAAAAGGGCCAACAGTGTCACTGGCTCTCTGTCACAAAAGTTGCAGGAATTAAACTTGCCATTTTATGTTGTGATTGGTTTTCTCATCCAGGCCATTTGTCTGAGGGTGATAAGCTGCCGTGATGCTTCTCTCAATGCCCAGCATCTGACAGAGGTTCTTGAGCTGAAACAAAAGAAATCATTGTTAAACTAAGACCCACAAAATTGAATATTCTTGGTTGAACTTCTAAAGTAGCACGTGAAAACCCACATACATCATTCACAAATTCCCTGCCCTGATTCTCTGTGGACATCCATGTCTACAGACTAATAAACAAATATAGAGACCAAGTTCTTGTGCAGTTTTTGTGCTAAACGGGAAAGCTTCCACCCATTTTGATAAATAGTCAGATGCTGTCAGGAAGTAGAGAAACCGTTGCTGGTTTCTAGAAAAGGTCCCGTGAGGTCGACCCCAACAAGCTCCCACACACCAGACACCTATGAGTTAAAAAGAAACTAAAGGGCTCCTTAACTGGTTCAATATTTATGAAACTCAATGTACTCTTGAAGCAAAGCAGAAAATAATAATGCTGGAATTATAGTAATAATGGATCATGTGAGCAAGGAGTCCAGGGGCAGCTTCAAAAACAGTCTTAAAGGTCCCAAATTATGCAAAAACAGTTTATTAAGTCTGTTGGTGAAATTTTGGGTCTTTGGCTGTCCTCCCAGCCCACAAAATGTATTTAATGAAAAAACCTGTATTTAGTAGTGAGTATGAATGTAAAATCATGACCTTCTACAGGCTGTCGAGTTTTTGGATATTCTGTGACGCAGCAGATGATTTTTTGGACCATTCAGGAGCAAGCCTGACCTGATTGGTCCACCAGGGCAACAGAAATGATAGCAGTCTTAACACTGGGCACCAGAGACATCTATACATATGTGTAACTGTGTTTGTATTCAGATATTTTCCCCTCCGAATTAATTTTATTCAAAACACAAACAGGAAGAAGGAGACAGGAGCACAGGATGTAGGGTGTAGACGGCACAACAATAACTCCAAGTCTTTTGGCTTTCCCTGGAGAGGAATAGAAAAAGGAAAAAAAAGACAAAAATGTTCATATTTTAGTCACAGCCTGACTTTCAAGACATAGGAATTTCAAGAACATTTCAATACTTAAAGGGGAAATATGGTTTTAAGCACCCTGGCCCTATTTTCCCATCTACTTTTATCTAAATGATCGGGGTGTAAAGGTTTTGAACCAAACCGGAAAACCTAGGTCAAAGGATTTAGGTTTAGAAACTCACTCTGGCTTCCTGAACCGAGGTTTTTAAGTTTTTATTGTCCTTATGTAGACTGGTCCTAGGAAAAGTGTTAATTCATTTATGTTATATCTCTGACTGTCATAAGTTTTTCATCTTTATTTTATTTGTTTAGTCAATCTAGACTGGTCTTAAGACAAATGTTTATTTTTTGTATTCCTGGATAGTTAAGACATTAACAGAAGTTTTTTTTTTATTATGAACTGGTAAGAAAAGTATTACACTTGAATATAACTTAAAAAATGTTCATGTTCTTTATTGCAGTGCAATATTTCTTTAATAAAGTCCAGACATTTTTCTGGAAGTTTTCGAAACGTTTCTTTAGTAGTTTTGCAAACCGAGGTTTGAACCAAACTGTGGGTCAAAAACAGAGGTTTGAACCAAACTGTGGGTCAAAAACAGAGGTTTGAACCAAACTGTGAGTCAAAAACAGAGGTTTGAACCAAACCGTGGGTCAAAAACAGAGGTTTGAATCAAACCGTGGGCCAAAAACAGAGGTTTGAACCAAACTGTGAGTAAAAAACAGAGGTTTGAACCAAACCGTGAGTCAAAAACAGAGGTTTGAACCAAACTGTGGGTCAAAAACAGAGGTTTGAACCAAACCGTGGGCCAAAAACAGAGGTTTGAACCAAACCGTGGGTCAAAAACAGAGGTTTGAACTAAACTGTGGGTCAAAAACAGAGGTTTGAACCAAACCGTGGGTCAAAAACAGAGGTTTGAACCAAACCGTGGGTCAAAAACAGAGGTTTGAACTAAACTGTGGGTCAAAAACAGAGGTTTGAACCAAACTGTGAGTCAAAAACAGAGGTTTGAACCAAACTGTGAGTCAAAAACAGAGGTTTGAACCAAACCGTGGGTCAAAAACAGAGGTTTGAACCAAACCGTGGGCCAAAAACAGAGGTTTGAACCAAACTGTGAGTCAAAAACAGAGGTTTGAACCAAACCGTGAGTCAAAAACAGAGGTTTGAACCAAACTGTGAGTCAAAAACAGAGGTTTGAACCAAACTGTGAGTCAAAAACAGAGGTTTGAACCAAACTGTGAGTCAAAAACAGAGGTTTGAACCAAACTGTGAGTCAAAAACAGAGGTTTGAACCAAACTGTGAGTCAAAAACAGAGGTTTGAACCAAACTGTGAGTCAAAAACAGAGGTTTGAACCAAACTGTGAGTCAAAAACAGAGGTTTGAACCAAACTGTGGGTCAAAAACAGAGGTTTGAACTAAACTGTGGGTTAGGTGAACCATTACACCCTTACTAAATGAGTGGTGGGATTTTTTTAACAAGTTTGAATGCAGTACTCACCGTTGTCTGAGGGCTGCTTTTCCTTATGTCACTGTTTTTTTCAGAAATTGATCTTCTGATGAGGGCCAGCTGCTGTTCAATGGCCTCCTTTGGGTAGCCCAGCTTCTGCAGAGGCACCTTCAGGCAATCTATGACCAAAACAAAGAACCTAGTGACTCAACAAACTACAGCATAATTGCTGTGAGAAATCATTTAAATAGAAAAAACGGGAAGGCGTGGGAGTAAAAAATCGATTCATGTAAGAATCGCAATTATTATCCTTTACTATTCTGAATCCATTAATATTTTTAAAAAATCGAAGAAACATGTCCTTCAGAATACGTGAAGGACATGTTAGTAGAGTCAAGGGCAACCATGGTATAGATATTGAGGGTCCAAATGTGAGTCCTTCCCCAGATATTATTTTTTCAAGTGCATTTCCCACAATTTCATATTTCCATACATTGATAAAGATTTGCTCATCTAGAACATAGTTTTGAGGAATACATTGGCCATTTGAATTAACATTTCAAGAACAGTCTGAAATTTCTCTGACATAGCAGCAAATAGGACCAATGAGGAAAACTTTCATACCTAAAGTGTGTTGGTTTAAATATTGTGATTGAAACAATAAGATGTACTATGGACTTTTAAGTAAGTCAAAGTAAGTCAAAGTGAATTATCCTTTTGTTGATTTGTCTTAAAATAAATTCCTGCACATTTACACTGGAAAGTTTTATGTGAACGAAATCATAGATTAAATAAAAATTAAATGTTAAATCTTGGTGTTAATTGACTACCAGGCAACAAAACACATAAACAAGAGATGCCTGAGTCTGACCTGAGTGATATGGTTGAGAAGTCTATCACAATAGTTAAGTTTCATATCAAAACTGCTTGATAGTGAAAAACATTGACCTCTAATAATGACATGTACTTTTTAGTATTTATGAAATATAGGCAAAAACATTTCACTTCTTTAATTTGAACTTAACCACTTTGTCGGGTAATAGTTAACATAACTTTACAGACTTACAATTCATTGGCCTGTGCAATCTATTAAAATCCAAAACAACAACTCTGCCATAAATTCATATTTTATAAAGCTCCTGCATTTTCATTTTTTGTTGAAGTTGATACAGATTGATAATACTTCATTTTCTATTATATAAAAGTGCTCCTAATATTGTCCACTCAATTCAAATACATGAGGGGGGCTCTTCTCTGGATGTGTGTGGCTGTTTTTTTTTCCTCTACACTGCTCCCTAACAGGTCAAAACAACATAGAACTGTGTATAAAACTAGTAATAAGTAATCTATTTTAGAAAAAATGTAATAAATGTGTTGGCAGTAACAGCAACGAGTAGGCTAGTTCCCTCTGATGCCCTTTTGTATTGATTAAAAGAATACAATGAATGAATAAATGTAAATAATATAATGAATGGATGAATAGTAACTGGTCTACATGACTGCATAGATTTTAAATGAAATAGGCTAACTAAAATTTGCTGTAATCTGAGATCAGTTTTGACTCACGTAACGCACTCACATACTCATTCCTGTTACCCATTTTCATTCTTGTTACCAAATGTTTTTTTTTCTGATTATTTAATTGTCACTTTAAAAAATAGAGAAAATAAACTGTATTTTTACATTTATATTGGTTCCAACAGCTGTCTGATTGCTTAATGAACTACATGCTCAATCTTTGAATTAAATTTATTTTTTGTGTCCTATAAAGGAAAAGTTTTGATTTGCATTCTCAGAAAAATACAACTCTGGTAAAAATAATCATCTTTTGTCATAAATATTAGTATTTTCATCATGTAACCAACCATTTCTTGTAAATTAACTCTTTTTTTAAGGGAAAACATCGTATGTGATTGATATTCTTTTAAACATGGTTTTAAAATGGCATTTGAGTTTTGGTAACAGCAGAGAAAAAATTGCAATGATAATAAACTTTTAGAAGTTGCAATTAATTAAATAAAGTAGCCTGAGATTGACCAGTACTCATTTTGAATGAGTAAATGTGTATATTACTAAATTCTAAATTGAAATGGAATGAAAAATTAAGTGTAATTTTGGAGAGTTACAACAAGCAAACTGCACTCTTTTGGCGGAAAGACCCAAATAATGTTTTTACGCTGTTTAGAGACTCATATTACAATGCTTCACCTGTTCATCTTCAGAGCAGGTATCATTTTACTAAAAAAATCATTGGACTAAAGAAACAATGACTGAGCAAAATGATCATTTTAAATTGATGCATTGAATATTCTACTTTTATTGCTGCTAGTGCTATTTGCTTTAACCATACCCAGCCAGTTTAAGTGCCAAGTGAAGCAAAAAACCATCACACATTTCCTTTCACTCCAACACACACACACACACACACACACACACACACACACACTCACCCGACACGGGGAGGGGGGTGGGGGGCGATAAAAAGAACAGCACGCACTGATGAAACAGTTCAAATGGACCCCTTTAAAAGTTTCACCATAATTAAGCCTCCGGATCAGATCAGAAAGATTTCAAATAAATAAAATTTGTGATATTACACTGGATCCGCCTCGCGCCGGGTCGGGCTGGTTCACAACCATCCTTTTTGCCGGGCGCGATGCTGAAGTTTTCATGCATGTAATTCAGCGGAGGGCAGATCGAGCAGGACCGGAAGTTGTGCACGGAAACTTCCTAAAAAGGCCCTGTGACTTTCGAAATAAAACAAACTGTCTCAAAACCAGATCGCAGTTAACTTGACTACAAAAATAAACCGACGTAATAAGCGGAGCCAGACCAGGAGTCAACAGGTTTGAGGTTTTACAGGCCATTTATGAATGAATCGAGGCTTATCAACTGAGTGGGAAGTGCGGGAACTCCTCGGTCTGAGACTCCAACAGTCGGTCAGATGATGAACACAGTGATAAACGATATTTCTTCACATTTATTACAACATTGGAGCGGTCTTTTTGACCATGACACTACTTTTTGCGTGTCTAGTAGCTTACCGTCTGAACAAAGGCAAATGTCCGCCTGTTGGTCCTGCTTCCTTCTTTTTGTCCCAACCTCCATTTGTTCCTGACCCTTAATGACCACCAGTGACAGGCAGACTGAGCGGTTTTTCAAATGAAGCCGCGAGCCGGTGTTTACGGTGGGACTGAACCAAGTGTAGGCTACAGGGAGGGGGGGGTCACAGTTTTGTTTCTCTTTTTTTTCTTAAATTTAAAGTAAATGAGAAATAACAAGTGACGGATCCACTACAGCCAGGTTTCATAAAAGGAGGGCATATCATATGTCACATATTAAGATATAATAGGCTTATTATTGGGGGGAACAGATTGGTATTTTTCCAATATTGGGGGGGACACGTCCCCCCCAAAGTATATGGCGGTTACGCCGTAGCTAATAAAGATAGTCTGAGATCTGTCACAGAAACTGAGGACAGACACTCTTCACAGACGGAGATCTGCTTGTTACCTAATGAAGATAGTCCTACATCTATCACAGATACTGAGGATGACAGACACTCTTCACAGATGGAGATCTGCTTGGTACCTAATGAAGATAGTCCTACATCTGTCACAGATACTGAGGACACACACTCTTCACTGAAGAAGATCTGCTTGGTAACTAATGAAGGTAGTCCAAAATTGAATTAGTTCTTTCTTTTCCCATGCTGAACATGGGAAAAGCACCGTACAGTCCTGGTGACAGTACGGTGTCCTCCACACAGAAGTTAATGTAATCCGTTATACAGTCTGTGAGGTTGTCGATGTCCTCCCTGTGAGGATCACAGAACTCCTTCCACACAGTTGACTCAAAACAGTCCCTCAGAGCCTCTTCAGTCTCCTCAGACCATCTCTTAACTGTGCGGGTCACAGCTGGCTGCCTGATGAAAAGTGGTTTGTACACGGGCTGGAGATAAACCAGGTTGTGGTCTGATCTCCACAGGGGAGGGAGGGGTGATGACTTGTATGCATCCTTGGTGTTTGCATACAGTAAGTCCAGTATTTTATTGTCTCTGGTGTGGCAGGTGACATACTGGGTGAAAGTGGGCAAAGTGGAGGATGGAGAGGTGTGATTAAAGTCCCCAGAGATGAGGAGGAGGGCCTGAGGGTGTTTGGTCTGTAGCCAGCTGACTGCAGAGTGCAGGGTCTCACATGCAAAGGCTGATTATTACAGTTGGCCTGACACAGGCAGACTAATGCAGCACCATTCTTTAACAGTTACTATGGCAACGAGGGGGAGGAGGCAGAACATGTTCCTTTGATCTTCCCTTGCTGCTGATTGGACCTCTGGATCAAAGGACGTTCCTCTGGTGCTGCTTTGGTGATTCCATCAGTCCATATATGGACATAGACTCTGATATGTCTATATAAGTAAGATCAGGATTGTGCAGACTTAATTCGACAACAGAGCAAGAACAATGAACAACACAGAGGCAAGTACACAGACCAACATTTTGGTCAACAAGTACCTACTCAGGCGTCCGCCTGACATCCATGCAGTGGCTTAATCTAGAGGCTGGATCACTGGACCCGAGAACAAAACCCAAACTGAGGGAGATGTGTTTGGAATTAATCGATGTTGCAGCAACACACATCTTTGAGCTCTTGCAGTGTGAGAGTGATGGTGCGAGCATTATGTTTGTGCCAAAGGACCAGGTGTCTAAGTGTCTTGGAGACATGGGCAGCCTCATAGCACAGACATTGGCTGAGAAGATGGGTGTTAAGGGTGACATCCAGAGCTCGAGCACACAGATACTGACAGAGCTCACAGTTGATGAGGTCACAGAGAAGGTGAACAACTAGCTCTCTAGCTTGGAGGAGTGTGAGAAAGCTTTTCCCCGGAGTGTGAGGATCATCGCACAACACATGTGGCAAGTACTTTGTAACATTATGCCCAGGATACCAAAGTCCATGAAATCCAGGAAAGTGACCCTGGTTAATGAGTTTGAATGCACTTCTAATGAGGAAGTCCTCCTCATTAGACGTGCATCTTGTTGCCAGAATAATAATACTGTAAAATTTAAAGCAACCCCTTTATAGTGTACCAAATGAAGAAAGTCCTATGTCTGTCACAGATACTGAGGAGGACAGACACTTTTCACAGATGGAGATCTGCTTGGTACCTAAGGAAGATAGTCCTACACCTGTCACAGATACTGAGGACAGACACTCTTTACTGACAGAGATCTGCCTGGTAACTAATGAAGGTAGTCCAAAATTGAATTAGTTCTTTCTTTTCCCATGCTGAACATGGGAAAAGCACCGTACAGTCCTGGTGAGTACAGTGTCCTCCACACAGAAGTTAATGTAATCCGTTATACAGTCTGTGAGGTTGTCGATGTCCTCCCTGTGAGGATCACAGAACTCCTTCCACACAGTTGACTCAAAACAGTCCCTCAGAGCCTCTTCAGTCTCCTCAGACCATCTCTTAACTGCGCGGGTCACAGCTGGCTGCCTGTGGAAAAGTGGTTTGTACACGGGCTGGAGATAAACCAGGTTGTGGTCTGATCTCCACAGGGGAGGGAGGGGTGATGACTTGTATGCATCCTTGGTGTTTGCATACAGTAAGTCCAGTATTTTATTGTCTCTGGTGTGGCAGGTGACATACTGGGTGAAAGTGGGCAAAGTGGAGGATGGAGAGGTGTGATTAAAGTCCCCAGAGATGAGGAGGAGGGCCTGAGGGTGTTTGGTCTGTAGCCAGCTGACTGCAGAGTGCAGGGTCTCACATGCAAAGGCTGATTATTACAGTTGGCCTGACACAGGCAGACTAATGCAGCACCATTCTTTAACAGTTACTATGGCAACGAGGGGAGGAGGCAGAACATGTTCCTTTGATCTTCCCTTGCTGCTGATTGGACCTCTGGATCAAAGGACGTTCCTCTGGTGCTGCTTTGGTGATTCCATCAGTCCATATATGGACATAGACTCTGATATGTCTATATAAGTAAGATCAGGATTGTGCAGACTTAATTCGACAACAGAGCAAGAACAATGAACAACACAGAGGCAAGTACGCAGACCAACATTTTGGTCAACAAGTACCTACTCAGGCGTCCGCCTGACATCCATACAGTGGCTTAATCTAGAGGCTGGATCACTGGACCCGAGAACAAAACCCAAACTGACGGAGATGTGTTTGGAATTAATCGATGTTGCAGCAACACACATCTTTGAGCTCTTGCAGTGTGAGAGTGATGGTGCGAGAATTATGTTTGTGCCAAAGGACCAGGAGCAGAGTGCACCAGCTGGGCGTAAAAAAGACGGTCTTAACTCTTACGCCGGACTTAACTACGTCCGATGTTGTGACTTGAATTTACACCGCGTGCACCAAGCCTGACTGACAACGGTCGTAGCTGCACCTGGTCTTACAATTCGCGTCCACGTGAATACACGCGAATCGATGATTGTTGCCAAGCAACACATTTCTACCCAAAGCGCTCTCAAACTTGTCCCCACAGCTGGAAGAAGAAACAATATTGAGAACACTAATCAAAAAAAAAGGAAGGTAAATTTTACAGATGGAGAAATAAGGAAGCTGATAGAATTATATTCAGAACATAAGGACATCCTCACAGCAAGACTAAATAACATCAACACCAACAGGCACAAGCTGTCGGCGTGGAAAACAATCACTGCGTCCATAAATAATAACTGTGATGGAGGACTGCGGACAGTGGAAGAGGTCAGGAAAAAGTGGAAGGATCTTCTGTCAAGAGCCAAAAAAGACTCTTCCCTTCTCAAAAACCCGCCGACTGGGGGAGGACCTCTCCCGAAGATATCACCTTACAGCGCTATCATAATCGAGCTGTTTGGAGAGGACTCCCCCACCTTCACGGGTCTGAACGGGACTGACAGTACAGAAATGTCAGCAGCCGTTGATGTGCCTGAGTCGGACCGCTGCAGCACAGACTATGGTGTGACAGCTGTCAGCTGCTGTCAGAGTGGTAGGTTATTAACAAAGTAGCTTTATACTACAAGTGACTTTTTCCTACAGTCAACAGTTCGGCCTATATTGTCTCAACAAACTTTGAATACAATGTTGCAATTTTACAGACTCAGCCGACCTCCCCACACAAGAAGGAAGCCCAACAGTGTGCCTCACCACACACACAGAGACGAAGGAGGGATCACAACATCAGTCTGCTGCCCCCCTCCCAAAACGGAGCAAGAAGGATTTAGCGGAGCTGCAGCGCATCCTTGTTGAAAAGGAGATCCTTCGTGTGGAGGCCGAGACCGCCAAACTTAAAGCAGAGCATGAAAAGTTGGAACTTGAAAAGACAAAACTCAGACTGGAAATTAAATTACTGGAGAGACAGGAGAATAGACATAACTTCTCTGAAGACAGTCTGTCATTTACCATACTCTAATGAGATACTATTGATTGATATGTTCTATTTATTTATTTATTTTCCATGTTTCCTGTTTTTATATTTCACCATATCCTTGTAATGATAAAATTACTTATGTGATCAAGTTATAGCCATAATTTATATTTATATTACTCAGAGACTAATTACTTGTTTATTTATTTATTTAAAATAGGCTTTGATAAAGAAGATTACAATAAAAACAAATCATTTGAAACAACAGTGTCTGATAATAAAAATTCAAGACAATCAAATTAATTCAACTGAAACATCAAAGTCTGATTAGACTATAAAAGTTTATTTTACAAATAAAGTTGCACTAATGTACAATATTTACATCATTTTCTCACTCCATTCTGTACAATACGTTATCAGTCCTACAAGTTATTGATTATATGGTTGCGGGCAAGTCGTCCGCTGATATCTTCATGGATTGCAGGAGCAGGGTTCTCATCCACCTCCGGCACCACGTCTTCTTGCCTCGGAAGAGGGATCCTCTTTTTGATGCAAATGTTGTGTAGCACCACGGCAGCAGCAATGACAACACAGACACGCTCAGGATGCATTCTCATTTCACCGTGGAGGCAGTGAAACCTATAAGCAACGAAACATATCCATATGGGGCAAAAATAATAAACATCATCAGTATACACATTGCATATGCCAAACTATGATTTTTGTGGGGTGTTTTTAGTGGTGTTTATGCCCATAAACTAAATAGGCTACTGACCTCCGTTTGAGCACCCCGATGCATCGCTCCACAATATTTCTTGACGATGCGTGCTTCATGTTATAGTTGTGCTCTTGTGCTGTTCTCGTGCGATGATGAGAGGGTCATTAACCACCGCTTCAGTGGGTATCCACTGTCTCCGAGGAGAAGAGCAGTCACTCTCCCTGCCTCAAAGTCCTGATACAGGGCACTTTCTCTCAGGATGCGGGCATCATGAGTCGACCCAGGCCACCTTGCTACGAGGTCGATGATGGTCATGTCAGAGTCACAAACAAGCTGAATATTTATAGAGTGATAACCCTTCCGATTTACATATAAATATTCATGTTCAGAGGGAGCTTGTATACGAACATGAGTGCCGTCTGTAGTGATTATTTTCTGGATATTACTGGACATTAATTAAATTAATTAATATTCATTTAATAACCAGGTTTGCTCTCGTTAATTAAAGGGGGCACCATCCTTTTTATACAAAAAAGGCAAAATTAACTTAATTAGCTGATTTATTAATTTATTTCATTTAAATTAGATAAATCAATTAAGTCAAACATCAGTTTAATCAATTAAGTCAAACTTCAGTTGTTTAATCAATCTCAAATCTAAAGACAGAACTCTCATGCAGTGATGTCAATCTTCCAAATAGAATACCAACAGACAGAACTTTAAATATATAAGGGTGATTTATTAAAATGAATATATAAGACAAAATAAAATAAAATAAACACTTAAGAAGGAACAAATGTCAGAGATGTACTAAATCAATGATGTTATCAATCAGGAAAGAAGATATGAACCCTCAAGGAACATTTAAGCATATGGAGTGGTTATAGTGGATTAATTTCCGAATTAACCTACTTGTAAAAGGTCAAATCAAGGGGAAATTATTAGAGAATTGAACCAAGACACGCTCAAGCCCATCTGAAAGAAGATAGAACTGCCTCTTACGAATCGGGCCTCATCTGGTCCTGGAGCTACTGGAGAGAAGAACTGTTCTGGTTCTGGTTGTCGTCCAGAGGGCTGAAGTCCACACTCTATCCAGTGCGATGGATCCAAAGAGGTTGTCCGATGTGGTCCCAGGTTTCCTGGGAGAGAAGTCTTAGATTTGACTGGCAGATTCTGTCAAGGTGAAGCTGAAGCTTGGGCGTTGGTGTCTCGATTGTATAAAAAGTGGATTTGTAACTAATTCCAAAAATCAAGAACTCATTGGCCAAACAAATTCTATTCTGAAATTAATAACGAAAGTCCATTTACTATGAAGCAAATCTTTGAAGTCTTACTGGCTTATAAAGAAAGAATCGGCGGGCATGTCACAAAACTTAGACAAAAGAGTTAGAAAAATATGTGAGCCAAAATCAAAAGTGGTGACGAAGACGAGGAGGAAGAAGGAGACGGACAAGAGAAGAGGGGAGCAGAGAGAGCAAGACCGCATGTTTCTCTGTTTTATCTCCTGATGAGGATCTCAGAGGAGGAGGGCCTTCTGTGGTGATCAAAACTTTCATCAACTAATATTTGGCCAATATTAAGTTGTGTTTTGATTAAACATCCAATATAAGCACTCCAACTGGATAGGAAATCTCATGGTGATCAATTTGATACCAAATACTATATATCTGAAGTATAAGAAAGAATTAAACAATTCAAATCCTATTAAACAGTCAATTAAACAAAATAGAGGTGGTTAACTTAAGACATACAAGTTAACATGCCTTTGAGAATAGTATGCAACCAAACTCAAGGTGTAGCAATCCTATTATTAACATTCTTCAATGAAACAGAGTGATAACCCAACTTTCTCCTAACTTGGGGATCTTTAGGGCTAAAAACACACAAGTCACATCATTAGAAAGCATTTGTCATGACAGGACAAATTATTACATTATTACACATGTCCGTTATTTCATTTAAACAGTTTGAAAGTTTTGTGGTTTTCTGTGCTAGACAGAGACCACATCTGGAGTGGATGAGGGGTCCAAGATGTCCAGGGAGGTCCAAGGTCAACTTAGGAGCCACCGAAGGATAATTTACGACTTGGGAACGGACTCTTTTCGAACATGCTATTTGGTCTCAGCCAATCGCTGTTTAGGAAGAAGAGTAAACATCCACACCGATGTCTGTTTGGGGTAGTTCGGAGGGGGCGAAACAGATTTAATGGCAACACATGTTTTAGGTGATTTACAGTCATGAGGCACAGAGTCAGAGAGGAATGTTCTTGGTCCTTTTAGAGTTTCCTTAAAGTTGATCAGTTTGATATCGCTACACGTCAATGCAGCCGACAATACCGGGTATGCCTGATTTTAAATAGAAGTCCTGCTTGGTCCTTGCGGCCTCTTCTTGCATGGGTAGGTGGATGTAACTCCTTACGAACCGTTGGAGGGCCAGGGACACTCTTCTAATTGCCCGGCATGCTGTTGCCCGGTGTACATTGATCATGTCCCCCACTGTATTTTGAAAGGCCCCGTTGGCGTAAAACCTGAGCGCAATCAGCACCTGCAGGGCGGGGGACAGCGCCCAGTTTCTGTCAGACCGATGCTGCAGTTGAGGGGAGAGCTCTTCAATTAACTCAAAGAGCGCTTTCTCTGCAAACGAAAACCTCTCTATCAGCTCACTCTCTGTATACACATCGAGGGTTTGTCCTGTCACTTAATGACTCTTTCCCGCCTAAATGCCCTCTACATCCAGTAAATAAGACGTCTTGCCATCTTTCTTTCTTTTTTCCGGCCGCTTGATTCCGTTAAAATTTCCATGGCAACAAGTCCGAGTTTCCAACATACGCCTGCTCCACATTAGGCGTAAAAGTTACACCCAGGCGGATCACACACAGGGCTTAAGTCTAACTAGTGCACTTGTCTTAACCTTAAACTGGTCGTAACTTTCCGTTCTAAGTCGGACGTAACGTTACACCCAGGCGTACGCCCAGCTGGTGCACTCAGCTCCAGGTGTCTAAGTGTCTTGGAGACATGGGCAGCCTCATAGCACAGACATTGGCTGAGAAGATGGGTGTTAAGGGTGACATCCAGAGCTCGAGCACACAGATACTGACAGAGCTCAGAGTTGATGAGGTTACAGAGAAGGTGAACAACTAGCTCTCTAGCTTGGAGGAGTGTGAGAAAGCTTTTCCCCGGAGTGTGAGGATCATCGCACAAAACATGTGGCAAGTACTTTGTAACATTATGCCCAGGATACCAAAGTCCATGAAATCCAGGAAAGTGACCCTGGTTAATGAGTTTGAATGCACTTCTAATGAGGAAGTCCTCCTCATTAGACGTGCATCTTGTTGCCAGAATAATAATACTGTAAAATTTAAAGCAACCCCTTTATAGTGTACCAAATGAAGAAAGTCCTACGTCTGTCACAGATACTGAGGACAGACACTCTTCAAGGATTTAGATCTGCTTGGTAACTAATGAATATAGTCCTACATCTGTCACAGATACTGAGGATGACAGACACTCTTCACTCTTCACAGATGGAGATCTGCTTGGTAACTAATGAAGGAAGTCAGACATATGTCACAGATACTGAGGATGACAGACACTCTTCACAGATGGAGATCTGCTTGGTAACTAATGAAGATAGTCCTACACCTGTCACAGATACTAAGTACAGACACTCTTCACAGATGGAGATCTGCCTGGTAACTAATGAAGGTAGTCCAAAATTGAATTAGTTCTTTCTTTTCCCATGCTGAACATAGGAAAAGCACCGTACAGTCCTGGTGAGTACAGTGTCCTCCACACAGAAGTTAATGTAATCCGTTATACAGTCTGTGAGGTTGTCGATGTCCTCCCCGTGAGGATCACAGAACTCCTTCCACACAGTTGACTCAAAACAGTCCCTCAGAGCCTCTTCAGTCTCCTCAGACCATTTCTTAACTGCGCGGGTCACAGCTGGCTGTCTGTGGAAAAGTGGTTTGTACACGGCCTGGAGATAAACCAGGTTGTGGTCTGATCTCCACAGGGGAGGGAGGGGTGATGACTTGTATGCATCCTTGGTGTTTGCATACAGTAAGTCCAGTATTTTATTGTCTCTGGTGTGGCAGGTGACATACTGGGTGAAAGTGGGCAAAGTGGAGGATGGAGAGGTGTGATTAAAGTCCCCAGAGATGAGGAGGAGGGCCTGAGGGTGTTTGGTCTGTAGCCAGCTGACTGCAGAGTGCAGGGTCTCACATGCAAAGGCTGATTATTACAGTTGGCCTGACACAGGCAGACTAATGCAGCACCATTCTTTAACAGTTACTATAGCAACGAGGGGGAGGAGGCAGAACATGTTCCTTTGATCTTCCCTTGCTGCTGATTGGACCTCTGGATCAAAGGACGTTCCTCTGGTGCTGCTTTGGTGATTCCATCAGTCCATATATGGACATAGACTCTGATATGTCTATATAAGTAAGATCAGGATAGATACAGTCGGCCTACAGAAGAACGCCCACAAAACGTCATATCCGGTTTACACCGAGGGGGAAAACAAACCATCTTCCACAATGCAGAAGAGTTGTCGTGCGTCCTTTTGCACCTCAAAATAGATTAAAAAATCCCTGTCTTAAGTTTTTTTATCCCACGGAGCAGAAGCACAGAGCCAAGGAGAAGAATGCGGTGGCTTTAAGTGATCCGGTGGGAGATAAGTTGGTCGCCTGTGGGATCCAAAATCCAACATGTGTAAGTCTGTAGTAAGTATTTCATTACAGGTATGACAATGCTGCTTTTATTTACAGTGATATGTTTTTCATAGTTAACGTGGATGGTTAATGAATAGTTTTAATAAAAAATACCAGACATTGCACCATGCATGCTACCTTATCACGTTACAAAAGCTCAGCGAGTATACAGCCGTATACATACAATCGGCGTTATTAGCATAGCTCTGTATTTTGCTAATACGGTTGTATACTCGCTTAGCTTTTGTAATGAAAAACATATCACTGTAAGGTATGTGAAAGCAGCGTTGTCATACCCGTAATGATGGGCCGACTACAGATGTACACGTTTGGATTTTGGATCCCACACGCGGCCAAACTTGTCCTCCGGCCGGATCTCATAAAGCAGACTGACAACACGGTCCGAGCTATGGGGAGTCTGTCTTGAGAAGATGTGCTAAATTTCTACCTGCTGCAAGCTGGTTCGTCAAACACTTGTTCTTACTCATTAGACTACTGCCCAGTAGTTTGGTCTAGTGCATCAAATACTGACTTGGAGAAATAACAGTTGGTACAAAATAGAGCTGCAAGGCTGGCACTGAGTAGTGACAAAAGGTCAAACATCAATAAAATGCATTTAGCATTAGGTTGGTGAAAGAAATACGTATCCCCTCTTTGCTTTATTTTTTAGAAACATTTGTACATCACAGGTTCCAAATGTTCTTTATGGTCAATGTAATTACGGTGGGGATGGTCACAGTTTTAGTTAGGCATGTTTCCAGAGGTTGTTTTACTCTACCCCCGAGATCAAGTGTATGATGTTTGACATTGGACATTCACAACAGTCACTGTTTCACATTCAAGGGGGAAGAAATATAAATCTATTCTCTGAGGGAGAATAATAGATTTATGTGCGTTTTTACGACTTTAAAAATATTTAAAAAATAGCATTTTAAAAAGAAGTCTTGTGGCATGTAGAGAATATGACTATTTTGCACAACTGGTTTAACATTGATAAGTCACATTGTCAGGTAGAATAATAGAAAAACATGCGTTTCTTCCTTGGAATGTGAAACGATGACAAATGTCAGTGTCCAATATCAAACATATCTCGGTGACAAGTAATGCAGGCCAAAGTACACTTTGAAAAGATCCTCCTATAGGTATCAACATATGGAATAGTCTTCCATTAGAGATCACAAGGTTAACCAATAAAATTGTTTTTAAGAAGACCTTGAAGAAATATATAATGTCATCAAGATTATCTAAATAGTATATCCAATCACTTAAAGTAACATGCAAAATCTGTGATTATCTTTTAGAAACATTTAAGCCGTAATTATGTTAAAAAATACTGTTTAAAGTGGAATCATTTATTTCTAGAAATGTTTTCATGATCATTTAATTGATTTGCATACGCCCTGATCCTTGGGCATCTAAGAGCCTGTCACCATGACTGTCAGATTGTTGCTGTTTTAATTGTCTTTTATTTCTTTTTTTTAAATTTATTTTTAGAGTACATAGATTGTCATTGATGTATTTTGTTGATGTTTTTTTTAATATGTGGACCCCAGGAAGAGTAGCTGTTGCTTTGTCAATAGCTAATAGGGATCCCAAAGAAAAGAAAAATAAAGCACCACGTTCTTCTCCTTGGCTCAAATATAGCTATGCTAATATCACGAGCTTCCCAGATCTACACAGTTAAAAATTATTTCGTGAGCTCTCCTCCTATCTTTACTGTCTAGTAGCATCATTTTCTATGTATCTTTACTTGTCAACTGGCTGTAATTAATCAATGTATGACATTTTAGCGCTTAGCATATTGCATATTAGATATCAAAATTCGCAGGCTATCAGTGCAGCAGTCGAGGGGGAAAGGATTATTTTCGCCCTCAAAATGCCCCTCCCCCAACTGTGACGTAACTATGACACGACGCCGACTGTATCTATTGTGCAGACTTAATTCGATATCACAGCAAGAACAATGAAGAACACAGAGGCAAGTACACAGACCAACATTTTGGTCAACAAGGACCTACTCAGGCGTCCGCCTGACATTCATGCAGTGGCTTAATCTAGAGGCTGGATCACTGGACCCAAGAACAAAACCCAAACTGACGGAGATGTGTTTGGAATTAATCGATGTTGCAGCAACACACATCTTTGAGCTCTTGCAGTGTGAGAGTGATGGTGCGAGCATTATGTTTGTGCCAAAGGACCAGGTGTCTAAGTGTCTTGGAGACATGGGCAGCATCATAGCACAGACATTGGCTGAGAAGATGGGTGTTAAGGGTGACATCCAGAGCTCGAGCACACAGATACTGACAGAGCTCAGAGTTGATGAGGTTACAGAGAAGGTGAACAACTAGCTCTCTAGCTTGGAGGAGTGTGAGAAAGCTTTTCCCCGGAGTTTGAGGATCATCGCACAACACATGTGGCAAGTACTTTGTAACATTATGCCCAGGATACCAAAGTCCATGAAATCCAGGAAAGTGACCCTGGTTAATGAGTTTGAATGCACTTCTAATGAGGAAGTCCTCCTCATTAGACGTGCATCTTGTTGCCAGAATAATAATACTGTAAAATTTAAAGCAACCCCTTTATAGTGTACCAAATGAAGAAAGTCCTACGTCTGTGACAGATACTGAGGACAGACACTCTTCACAGACAGAGATCTGCTTGGTACCTAACAAAGTCAGTCCTACATCAGTCACAGATGCTGAGGACACACACTCTTCACTGAAGAAGATCTGCTTGGTAACTAATGAAGGTAGTCCAAAATTGAATTAGTTCTTTCTTTTTCCATGCTGAACATGGGAAAAGCACTGTACAGTCCTGGTGAGTACAGTGTCTTCCACACAGAAGTTAATGTAATCCGTTATACAGTCTGTGAGGTTGTTGATGTCCTCCCCGTGAGGATGACAGAACTCCTTCCACACAGTTGACTCAAAACAGTCCCTCAGAGCCTCTTCAGTCTCCTCAGACCATCTCTTAACTGCGCGGGTCACAGCTGGCTGTCTGTGGGAAAGTGGTTTGTACACGGGCTGGAGATAAACCAGGTTGTGGTCTGATCTCCACAGGGGAGGGAGGGGTGATGACTTGTATGCATCCTTGGTGTTTGCATACAGTAAGTCCAGTATTTTATTGTCTCTGGTGTGGCAGGTGACATACTGGGTTAAAGTGGGCAAAGTGGAGGATGGAGAGGTGTGATTAAAGTCCACAGAGATGAGGAGGAGGGCCTGAGGGTGTTTGGTCTGTAGCCAGCTGACTGCAGAGTGCAGGGTCTCACATGCAAAGGCTGATTATTACAGTTGGCCTGACACAGGCAGACTAATGCAGCACCATTCTTTAACAGTTACTATGGCAACGGGGGGGAGGAGGCAGAACATGTTCCTTTGATCTTCCCTTGCTGCTGATTGGACCTCTGGATCAAAGGACGTTCCTCTGGTGCTGCTTTGGTGATTCCATCAGTCCATATATGGACATAGACTCTGATATGTCAATATAAGTAGGATCAGGATTGTGCAGACTTAATTTGACATCAGAGCAAGAACAATGAACAACACAGAGGCAAGTACACAGACCAACATTTTGGTCAACAAGGACCTACTCAGGCGTCCGCCTGACATCCATGCAGTGGCTTAATCTAGAGGCTGGATCACTGGACACGAGAACAAAACCCAAACTGACGGAGATGTGTTTGGAATTAATCCATGTTGCAGCAACACACATCTTTGAGCTCTTGCAGTGTGAGAGTGATGGTGCGAGCATTATGTTTGTGCCAAAGGACCAGGTGTCTAAGTGTCTTGGAGACATGGGCAGCATCATAGCACAGACATTGGCTGAGAAGATGGGTGTTAAGGGTGACATCCAGAGCTCGAGCACACAGATACTGACAGAGCTCAGAGTTGATGAGGTTACAGAGAAGGTGAACAACTAGCTCTCTAGCTTGGAGGAGTGTGAGAAAGCTTTTCCCCGGAGTGTGAGGATCATCGCACAAAACATGTGGTAAGTAATTTGTAACATTATGCCCAGGATACCAAAGTCCATGAAATCCAGGAAAGTGACCCTGGTTAATGAGTTTGAATGCACTTCTAATGAGGAAGTCCTCCTCATTAGACGTGCATCTTGTTGCCAGAATAATAATACTGTAAAATTTAAAGCAACCCCTTTATAGTGTACCAAATGAAGAAAGTCCTACGTCTGTCACAGATACTGAGGACAGACACTCTTCACAGACAGAGATCTGCTTGGTACCTAATGAAGATAGTCCTACATCTGTCACAGATACTGAGGACACACACTCTTCACTGAAGAAGATCTGCTTGGTAACTAATGAAGGTAGTCCAAAATTGAATTAGTTCTTTCTTTTTCCATGCTGAACATGGGAAAAGCACTGTACAGTCCTGGTGAGTACAGTGTCTTCCACACAGAAGTTAATGTAATCCGTTATACAGTCTGTGAGGTTGTTGATGTCCTCCCCGTGAGGATGACAGAACTCCTTCCACACAGTTGACTCAAAACAGTCCCTCAGAGCCTCTTCAGTCTCCTCAGACCATCTCTTAACTGCGCGGGTCACAGCTGGCTGTCTGTGGGAAAGTGGTTTGTACACGGGCTGGAGATAAACCAGGTTGTGGTCTGATCTCCACAGGGGAGGGAGGGGTGATGACTTGTATGCATCCTTGGTGTTTGCATACAGTAAGTCCAGTATTTTATTGTCTCTGGTGTGGCAGGTGACATACTGGGTTAAAGTGGGCAAAGTGGAGGATGGAGAGGTGTGATTAAAGTCCACAGAGATGAGGAGGAGGGCCTGAGGGTGTTTGGTCTGTAGCCAGCTGACTGCAGAGTGCAGGGTCTCACATGCAAAGGCTGATTATTACAGTTGGCCTGACACAGGCAGACTAATGCAGCACCATTCTTTAACAGTTACTATGGCAACGGGGGGGAGGAGGCAGAACATGTTCCTTTGATCTTCCCTTGCTGCTGATGGACCTCTGGATCAAAGGACGTTCCTCTGGTGCTGCTTTGGTGATTCCATCAGTCCATATATGGACATAGACTCTGATATGTCAATATAAGTAGGATCAGGATTGTGCAGACTTAATTTGACATCAGAGCAAGAACAATGAACAACACAGAGGCAAGTACACAGACCAACATTTTGGTCAACAAGGACCTACTCAGGCGTCCGCCTGACATCCATGCAGTGGCTTAATCTAGAGGCTGGATCACTGGACACGAGAACAAAACCCAAACTGACGGAGATGTGTTTGGAATTAATCCATGTTGCAGCAACACACATCTTTGAGCTCTTGCAGTGTGAGAGTGATGGTGCGAGCATTATGTTTGTGCCAAAGGACCAGGTGTCTAAGTGTCTTGGAGACATGGGCAGCATCATAGCACAGACATTGGCTGAGAAGATGGGTGTTAAGGGTGACATCCAGAGCTCGAGCACACAGATACTGACAGAGCTCAGAGTTGATGAGGTTACAGAGAAGGTGAACAACTAGCTCTCTAGCTTGGAGGAGTGTGAGAAAGCTTTTCCCCGGAGTGTGAGGATCATCGCACAAAACATGTGGTAAGTAATTTGTAACATTATGCCCAGGATACCAAAGTCCATGAAATCCAGGAAAGTGACCCTGGTTAATGAGTTTGAATGCACTTCTAATGAGGAAGTCCTCCTCATTAGACGTGCATCTTGTTGCCAGAATAATAATACTGTAAAATTTAAAGCAACCCCTTTATAGTGTACCAAATGAAGAAAGTCCTACGTCTGTCACAGATACTGAGGACAGACACTCTTCACAGACAGAGATCTGCTTGGTACCTAACAAAGATAGTCCTACATCAGTCACAGAAACTGAGGATGACAGACACTCTTCACTCATCACAGACGGAGATCTGCTTGGGACCTAATGAAGATAGTCCTACACCTGTCACAGATACGAAGGACAGACACACTTCACTCTTCACAGATGGAGATCTGCTTGGTACCTACTGAAGATAGTCCTACATCTGTCACAGACAGTGGTGCAGTGGTCCCTTGAGAAGTGGGTATACTCTAAATTTTGGCCTTTTTTTTAAGTAGTACAGAAAAGAAGACAGTTTTAGAACCAGTGACATGTAAGACTACTCTATTTAACCAAAAATCTGTCAATTCTACTTGCTCACTATTATAAAATTATCATGACTTAATTAGGAGCAGTTTGTAGTCACTACTGGTCACACAAGCAGAATGGATGAATGTAAAATGTATTCATCATGAGGCAAACATGGTGTTTCGGTTATTTTTTGAACATTTATTTACATAAAATACTAAATCTGAAGTTGACAATGCATTCATGTTAATATTTAACCTTAAATAAAACACAAATCATTCTCTTCCAAACATCAAAACCATTCAGATAAACTTAAAAGCGCACTGTCATAAAGTTGAAATAAATTATTTAGTTTTCAATAGCTGAAAAGAATCTTTCAAAAAATATGTTACAATGAACAAAAATAAAAAAATAATTTAGATTTACATCATTTGTGTCATATAGTACAACTAGGGTGCTGACACTTACACCAGGACATGTGAATAAAATACAAAGGAAAATAAAGTACGCTCTCACACACACATACATACCCATACACACACGCATGCATGCATGCATGCTCGGGGGCACATGCATGCATGCATGCGACCCACATTCACAACCATATGCAATCCAAAAAAAACCCAAACAAATCAAAAACGAACAAGTGCTAGAGCTCCCAGGACTTAAATATATGCAAATATATGAAAAATAAATGCAAAAACTATTAAAAAATATATGCATTCACTTTCTCAACCCAGCACATCTAACCATCTGACCTTTGCTCGTACTCCAGTATATTCCAGACAGATTTGTTTTCTTCAGGAGTTTTCACACTGCACTGTCTAGAGCACACAGAAGAGGCAGTACGATGACTCTTTAACCAGGTCCTTGTATATTTTCCAGGATCAAACTTGGAAGTTGGTGGGCCGTTAATATTAATCATCATTAAGTGTGAAATGTTTGAGATGAGCAGGACAGCCCTCTTGTCTGAGCATATATTATTCATTAGGCTGAAGTTTGTCTCACACTCTGCTGTGCTCACGGAGAATGTTTTCATACAGTTTATGAGTGGTTTTAGGTCATCAGGCTCACTACTGGGGTCTTCTAGTAGGTCCCGCATCCCATTGAGTGCTTGGTCTGTGCACAAGTTAAAACGCTTGCACAGTCGCTTTACTTGTTCTTCACCATGGCGAATGTTTGGCTTTGATGGCCACTTACTTTGGTCAAGGATGCTGAGGTCCAGTATGGTCTCATCTTCAAAAGACAAGCGCTTCTCTAGATTGTTTTCAAGACTTTGTAGAAACCGGCCTGGATTGATTGACTTCAGCTTTGCATTTGTTTTCAGGGCTATAGACCGATACTCCCCAGTCTGTTTTGCTTCTAAAGCCTCACTATATTTCTCACCTGGACTCTCTTTAAATGACTGAATCACTCTGATTGAGCGTTTCATCAGATGCTCTGCTCTGAGGAGAGTTATAGAACGAGACTGAAGCTCCTGTGACAGGAGACTTAGTTCATGAAGAGTGTCATACATGAGCCCAAGGTCACAAATAAATTCTGGACTTTGAACACGGTCTAACAAACCTCGGTACATCTGCCTGTCTTTGGTGGACCTCATCTCATCACTGGAAGCATTTTTAAAGTGCTGCACAAGAGCTCCCAGGGATGTCCAAACAGCACGAACAGTCCGGAAGCTACTGGCAACCCAGCGTACATCCAAGATTCTGCCAATGCGAAGAAGCTGAGAGCCTACTTCAGCTGCTGCATTTACAAGTTCACGCTCATTTTTGCTTGAAACACTATACAGAGAGTATAGCTTCTGGACAAAAGTTTTAAAGTGATTGACAGAGTTTACCTCATCAACTGCATCTGACACAGCAAGTTCAAGTCTATGGTTCATACAGTGCCATACAAAAAGCTTTGGGAATCTTGAAGTCAGCCTGGTTGCTACTCCAGATTTCTTTCCTAGCATTACACTGGCTCCATCAGATACAAATGTTACCCAGTTTTCACTAAGCCACTCCTCTGTAAAGCCAGCATTAGTTAAACAGGTAAGTAATGCCTGTACTATGCCATCAGCTCTCTGATTTTCCAGTTCAACAAGTTCCAGGAATATGAACTCAGGATCTTCTTCTTGAATTGATGCTTTGATAGAAACTGTCATGATAGCTTTGTGACTTAAAGAAGATGCCTCGTCAATTAGGACAGCTAACTTACTGGTTGATGCAAAAATGCTTCTGACGATTTTGCTCTGCATCTCACGAGCAACATGTTTTATAATTTGTGTTGCACTGTAACGTGAATGAAGTATTGAGCCCATTTTTACACCATTTAGTTCCTGAAGCTCAATGAGGCTCTCGTGGTCAGAAAAGGGTCGGTTCTTTTTGGCCAGATGGTAGGCTGTTCGAAACACAGCTTCAGTTTCCTTCATGTAGGACTCAGTCATAGTCTCCATTGCATTCTCAATGGCAGCTTTTTTCTGTTGCTCTGCCACCTTCACAGCCTGATTGTGGGCCTTGGACAACGCATGTTTCCTCACCTTATTTCTCAAGACTGACAGATTTGTTGTTCTACTTCCCTGGCCAGACACTTGAATTTCAAAGTTCATCCATTCTTTTGAGAGTGATACACCTTGCTCCTTGTTGATCCCAATGTAGTTCACACTGCTACAGACCAGACATCCTGTGAAGCATAAACAAACAATGGAACTACTGGTACTGTATTCACAGCTGTATGTGTGCATGCCCCCCACACACACACACACACACACACACTCACTCACCCAATTTTGTGTTTTTGGATCCCAACCATGGGTTCTTGGATTGGAATTCATCTATTTGTTTTGCACTCCACAGGTCAGGCCAGTCATTATTGATTTCTACAACAAAAAAAATAAAAAATGATGCATCTCCCTGTCTCTCTCTCTCACACACACTACTGTGATCACAATAGTCATCAGCAAGACATGGGACCCCCTCTTTACATTAACAATCTGCATCACCAAGTGGAAATATTTTCAGCAAGTTAAGATGAAGCATAGGAGATTAGTGAGTGAAATACTTGGGAGAGTTTATTTAACATAAAACACCAAATTTAACAAAAAATGTACAAAATGTTAACAGTAGCTTTGTAAAAAAAAAAAAAACATGGATTGGCTACAGACAAAATAAATAGAACGGCAATAAAATACCACACAGAAATGTATCTATTGTTTCAAGCTAGTAACATTCAAAATGAGGCTTAATTTGTCAAATTCACCTTTTGTTACAGTGTAAGGCTTCACTTTTCAATAAATTGGAGATGCAATTTACTGCCTCTGTATGTTCTGACCTGGTGGTGGTAGACTTGGTCCTTGTCTGTCCTCATACTGTCTTCCCTGGCTAGCTCCTGGCTGGGAGCTGCTGCTTTCTGGACTGGGGTCTGCCTGGGCCTGGTCTTGTCTATACTGACTTCTTCTGCTTTCTGGACTGGGGTCTGCCTGGGCCTGGTCTTGTCTATACTGACTTCTTCTGCTTTCAGGGCTGGGGTCTGCCTGGCCTGCCCTGGTCTGGGTCTCTTTATAAAAAGTCAAATATGTTTCCCTTTCTTTTCATTGCTATCTGTCCCTATACAAGAAAAAATACAGCCTGGTTAGACCTCAATATTGTTTTAGGCTGAATCTCAAACTATTTGTCCCATTCAAAAAAAAAAAAAAAAAAAAATGAAACATAAGCCAAAATTACTCAGCACACAATAATCATAATCACAATAGTCATCCCAGCTCCCCAGGACCCAATAACCCATTAACACGAACACTCATTCAGGCTCAAGCTCATCTCAGCTATTGTTCCACTGAGCTCAATCAAACCAGCCAACATATCAGCAGCAAGTTATTTAACAAATTTAACAAAAATTTAACAAAAAATGTACAAAATGTTAACAGTAGCAACATGGATTGGCTACAGCTAAATAGCGCAATTACCACCAGAAATGTATCTATTGTTTCAAGCTAGTAACATTCAATGAGGCTTAATTTGTCATCTTTTGTTACAGTGTAGCTTCACTTTCAAGCTTACAGATGCAATACTGCCATGCTGGACCTGGTGGTGGTAAACGGCCTTGTCTGTCCTCAACTATTAGCCCTGTGCTAGGCTCCTGGCCAGCTGCTGCTATTCAGCTGGGGTCTCCTGGGGCTGCTAGCTATACTGACTTACCTGATCAACCAGGGCTGTCTGCCTGCCTGATCTGGGCCTGATCTGGGCCGTCAAATATGGCTTTTCTTTTCATTGCTATCTAGCCCTATACAGGTACAGCCTGGTTAGACCTCGAGGCTGAATCTCAAACTATTTGTCCCATTCGTGAACTTAGCTTTCAACTACCAGCTACTAGCTAGATCATGAGGTAGAGGCTAAGTAGCTAACGTTATACTAAGACCTTTACATAACAAACGATGCTTAGTGAGAGAGACAGGGGATTGGATGGACTCACGGACCAACTCACGGACCAATTAATAGTTGCAGGTTCTTAGGTTTGATTGGTCAGCTAATATGCAGCTTTTCAGCGGATATACTGAATGGATTTTTTTTAGGACCATAGGACCATAACAGCCTTATAAACGGTGTTATTAATATGTACAAAGCTTCCAAATCGTAGACCATAGCTTTAAATTAACAAACCTTTTAAATTAAATATTGAGTGTAAAATCACCTGACTTAAATAATAATGTAAAAAGTGTTTCAATTCGAGGATTATAGGAGTGGAATTTAAAAGTCAGAAGTAATCAGAAACTGGATGTTTTAAAGTAAATATTAAGTCCAAGTTACGGTATAACTACTTTTTTTCTAAATAAATAAATCTGAATTAGAAGCAAAATAATTGCTTAAAGTGAATTCTAATACAGTGTGATATCTGTGTGATATATGAGAGGATGAGGATGTCAGCATGTCACCTGTCTGTCCTCTCTGACTGTCACAGTCTGCTGCATCAGGCAGAGAGGAGAGAAAATCTCAGGACAATTCACAGATTCATCATTCATTACAAACTATGATGAAAAGATGGGCTACTACAGAGCAAATTTGTCTTGCTATGGGTGTGTCTATCAAATAGTCTATGTGTTTATCTCTTGAGTATGGCTGATATTGTCCTCTATCTTTTCTTTCCTGCTCAAAGACAGAATACGTACAAATATAGACACAGAAAAAATGACATAATCGGATGGAACACAGCCAAAAAAAAAAAACTATAGAGGCGGGAAAATCCTTTCCGCAAAATATATCACAATGTTTCTCTTCACATCCGAGCATTAGTGCTTCATTAGACCACCTTATAAGCTTCAGAAAACACAGAAAGTAAATACTTTGGATAACTCATGGCATGACAAGCTCTGAATTTTTATTTTGACAAAATTACTATCATCGAAAAGAATCCCAAACTTTCAAGGGTAAAGTCAGATAATGGATCGACTGATGGATGAATAATGTCAAAGTGTCACTGACAAAGAGTAAGCTACAGGACGAGAACTCATTGATTCATCAAACTCTTGATCTATAATTAATTTATATATAGGCTATATATTAATTTAAATCTATAACCATCCTTATCCTCCAAGACAAGCTTTCAATATCATTCTGAGGCCAAACTTAAACAATTAAAAGTAATGTTAATCTACTGTGTGTATGCTTCTTACCTTCACCGCCTTTCATCTTCATCCTCCTCGATGCTGTCGCCGTGAGAAAGTTTTGACCAAACCATTTTGAGGAGGGGGTTGTGATCTTTAACAACTTAAGTTGTCAGACAATGTGTTTTAAGTAGCGCATTTGTATTGAACCTTTAAAACACGTTACTGTGCGACAAGAAAAATGTTATTTAAAAAGATTTTTTGGGGGACTATTTTGTGGAGGGGGGGACTCATCCCCTGCATCCCCTCGGGGCTTAGCGCCCATGAGTGTCTACTCTCTAGTGCAGGAGTCGATAGATAAGTTTGGCCTTGGGCCAAAATTTTTCTGAGCAACTGAATGGTGGACCAAAACATCACATCAATCAGAAACATGGTTTCTTTCTCTCTTTTTTTACGTTTTTCCCTTATCTATAGTTTACTTTTATATCGTGTGAATACAAAATGTAGTCTAATTTAAGAAAGTATTTGTTTTAAATAAAGTAGCTTTATTTCTCAGACTAGGCTATTAGTGTGTTATTACTGCTTTAGCTCCACTGTGGCTGCGTTATAAAACTGCTTAGTAACTTGGTGATGATAAAGCTGCTGTCTTTAATCAGTCAATTGTTACCCAGACTGTCTTTTAAGTCATCATAAATGTGCCAGACTCAACTATATTTTTCCCCATACATTTAATAAAAATGTGAGTGATTAGGCTACATTTTGAAAATAACTACTTTTTTGAGCCCAACTAACGCATTTTAAATAAAGATTTTTTAAAAAAGATTTTCATGATTGTTGATTAACTCAGAAGAAACCCAACTTTAACCTTCTAAAAACACATCGATCACAAAACCCAATGCCAGAAATCCAACACAAAAGTTCCTTTTCAGCAGAGAAACCAGAGAGATGGCTTTATCAGTAGCCCCTTATGGTTTGAAACGCCCACTTTCCAAACTTTTTGCATTCTCCGCTTCGCTCCTCACAAGCCAAATGACTGATTCTCGGCATCTATTATTAGCAGCTGGGGGAGGGGGGGTGATTGTGGTGCTGATTGATATTTTCAGCCTCCCAGTCGGACGAACACAAGCCACGCCGCCGCCGCCTGATTTTGTCAGCTGCGCGCCGTGATGTTCACGATCGCGAGGCTTGTGTTCGCCTGGCATGGGGTCGGCTGCTGATTGATATTTTCAGTGGCGCTGCACTGTGGCCACTGTCCGCCTAGGTGTGCCGACCATTTGTGAGCTTTCGGTTTCCGGCGGGGTTTAGAAGTGGGTATACGCAATGCTGACAGAAAAATAAGTGGGTATACGCCAGTATACCGCATATACCCTCGACTACACCTCTGCCCTAAACTGGTCCTCAGATGATCGTGAGGGCCACACAGAGAGACAGCCCACCATTCACACTCACACTCATACCTGAGTTTACAGTCACAAATTGACTTAAATGAGAATGTTTCTGGTCTGTGGGAAGAAGCCGGAGTGCCTGGAGAGAACCCACACATGCACGGGACGAACATGCAAACTTCTTACAGAAAAGGCCTTTCCAGACCCGGGGGTCGGACTGGGTATCTTCTTGCCATGAGGCACGCACTACCTGCTGCGCCACCGTGGTGGAATGTCTCAATGACAGCTGCTTCTTGTTTTTATCATTTTGTTTAATCATGTTTTTCTTACATTTAAATTTTCAGAATTAACACTCCAGTTTTGTCAATCTTTGTGGTCTGAAGGTCTTCTCTGCTTTTTTTTTCATGTGGTAAGTGTCAGAAATCCACATTAGGTTTGATCAAGTCAACATTATTTACACCTTTGATCAGTGTATATAATTTTAGAGGTTGGTCTTAATCTCATAAGGTATAATTGGTGTTTATAGTTGATATAATAAGATATATCTTAATTCATTTCAAAAGAACGGTGTGGACTCTGTTGAATGAAAACTATTCATGTGCTAAAAAAGTGAAATCCAGTCACAAATGGCAAATTTTGATCACTTGCTGATTTTGCTGTTCACTCACTCAGTAGGGTATTTAATTAGATGTGAACAGCCTCTAATGGCATGTTCCCACCAAAAGCGTCGTGAATTTTTTCACGCGTTGATATTACATACAAAGTCAATTTAAAGACGCGAATTGACGCTGCATCGTGGCGTGCATTTAGCATCAAGCGTTGAGCGCTTTCCAGTGAAAAATGCTCACCGCTCAACATTTGACGCCGAGTTGAAATAATTGAACTTTTGGAGCGAGTGAGTGTGTTGATGCGCCGACAGCCTATCAGCCTATCAGGATTCTGGGGTTTTGGCGCACTACTGATCTTCACTCAGCGACAGTGGAGGAGAGGCTGATCATCGCGGTCGCTGCCCACCTAGAGATCTATGATGTGTCCTGTCCTTTATACAAGGACAGGCGCAGGAAAGACCAGGCCTGGGTGAGCATCAGCCAGGAACTCAGAGAACCAAGTAAGGTTTTTTTCTCTGTCCTGCTCGCATTGCATCACTTTTTTTCAGTCTGTTGTACAGTTGAAGTTATAACTGCATAACCCCAGCATGGCTGGCTTTACTGACATAACTTCACCTGTCTTGTTCATTCAACAATTAATAAAGGCAGCTATTTAAAATGAATTGATTTACGTACATTATGTTTTTACAGCTGAAAGGTGTAAAACAAAGTGGAAGAGCCTCAGGGATACATACATGAGAGAGAGAAAAAAGCTCCCCAAGAGTGGGGCAGCAGCAGGGACAGGAAGGAAGTGGAAGTACCTGGGGGTCCTTTCTTTCCTCGACCCCTTTATTGCTCCTCGGGCAACAAGTGGGAACATGGAGCAGGGGGTCGAGGAGGATTAGACCCCCCAGAGTAGGGAGTCGGAGGAAGAAGGAGAGACAGCAGGCCCGGCCCCAGAGAGGTTTGTTTAAAAATACACCATCATGTAGGAGGATGCCTGCTGTCAGACTCAGCAAATATATTTATTTTTCACAGCCTCAACTAATCAACATTTAAAAAAAAAATGGATACTTGGTATTACTGTGACTGAACTGTTTGATTTGAGTGTATTATTATGTGTTTGTAAAATTCATACATTTTTGTCATAAATGCAGTAGAAGAATTTCCTGAGGTGGAGCCTGCTGTCTCCACACCGGCTCCACCAACTCCCCGACTCCGGCCCTTCTTCTTCAGCCCCTGCTGCTGACGCCGCCTCATTGTTGACACCTCAGAGTGGTATGTACATGACTGATTTTGGCCTTTTATTTTTTTTTACATCAGGTGCAAAGATTTTGCATCATCACACACACATTGATTTTATGCATTGTGTTTCTTTGACATTCAGGAAGGAAGAGAACCAAAAGGGTGCAGGAGGATGAGGACCGCAGAAACATGGAGATCCAGAGGCTGCTCCTGGAAGAACTCCAGGAAATACGCAACCAGAGGCTGCAGCGGAACCAGCAGGACCAGCCTCATCCTCCTGCACCACAACCTGTCCGCTCCGAGGATCAATTATTCCTCGATAGCCTCGCTCCTTCCCTGGAGAAATTGGAGCCCCAGGTGAAGGCCCTTGTAAAATTCCAAATTCATAAACTTATTTATGAAGCTAGCACAGTTGTGCTCAATCTGGAACCAGCCGAGTAGCTTATTAGCTCGTGGGGTTCCAATTTCTGCAGGAAACGAGCTGGCTATCGGGGAATAGTGGCCCCAAGTATGTGTCACTGGGGCTCTTCTGTTTTTTTTTTTATTTATTTTTTATTAAAGAATTTTATATTTTTATATGATTTCAATTATTTTTATTTTTAAACATATTTTTCTAATAAATGTATTAACTGCATTGCTTTTGCTGTCTTTTATCATATCACTATAGACAATTATCAGACTTAAGATTTTTTATATAAGTAAATATGTTTATAAAAAAGTCTATGACCACTTGATTTTAATTTCCAAAACTGCCAAGGGTCAGACATTCAACCTGGATCTGTCATAAAAACACAACAAATTTAACAAAAAGCAGAAACAGTATGGCTGCTTCTGCAAAAGTTGCCTTTAAAGTGAGTTCTAGCCTACATTACAGATGCAGGACATGCAGAAGCTGTTTGACTTTTCCTTTTAATTGATACCTGTGATTTCCTGGATGAAAAGGGGAGAGCTGGAGATGTTGAGTGGATCTGGAAGAAAGAGGAGTTGATGCAGAGGACGATGGGACAAACAGAAGAATCCTGACCATTGCTGCTGTGCAATGAGGAGGGTTGTGATGTTTTAAAAATGACAACTGACATCAAGAACGTAACAGAAATTGGTTTTGGCAGACATATTGCCATTTTATCAATGATTAGTTTTTGAAAATTAACTAGCTATGTTATTGTTTTTTATAAATAAAAGATTATGCAATTTTTAAATAT
The DNA here is from genome assembly GCA_036419115.1 of Scarus forsteni. Lineage (NCBI taxonomy): Eukaryota > Metazoa > Chordata > Actinopteri > Labriformes > Labridae > Scarus > Scarus forsteni. The sequence continues at coordinate 46,553 of JAZDUH010000423.1, forward strand.
TAATTACAACCTAATAGGCCTGTCACGATAATAAATTCTGCTGGACGATAATTGCACTACAAATATTGCAGATAATATTATTGTCTATATTATTTTGGCACAGTTTTTTAAGTTAATGCAATGATAAAATATGGCACAATAGCAATAAAGTTTAATTTTTCAAGATTGGAATGTCAAAGCTTTAAAATAGCTCTATTAGACAAATGCACAGAGTGAACTCCTCTCATCCAGTGTGTATGTTAGAGAGAGGAGGAGGAGGAAAACAAACACGCACATACCGGTCAGTACATCAAGGCCGGCAAAATTAATGAGCTTGTTTTTATTCATTCATTAAATGATTTATTGATTGTGACAGGCCTACAACCTAAATTGTAATACATCTGCTAAAAGGCTATATAATACATAAAACATGCCGTGCTGACATTCATGCTTTAATTTTATTTCTGGGACTGTGTGGTGATTCTGCAGGACGCTTTGCTCTTTAGGATGTTTGGGTGGCTCTGAAAAGAGCTGCTGGAGGTGTGCTCATGCACTAAATGTTGGCCTGCCACTGGACTGCTCCTCTGCAGAGAAGTAGGACGAGAAGGTCTCCGCACCCTGATGGCCTCTCGTCCTGAGTTGTTGGCTGAAACTCTGCCAAGACCTGGCAGCGCCTCCACGCCTCCACCTGGACTGATGCCCCTCACCGCAGGCGTAGTGGTCGACATCCTCAGGAAGTTGTGGAGCACGCATGTTGCCTTGACGCACTTCTCTGCGACATCTGGTTGGACCTCCAGAGCACGCCGGTACAGCCGCCACTGAGATGCCAGGATACCAAAGGCACACTCAACCACCAGCCGTGCCCGTGACAGGCGGTAGTTGAATACCCTTTGGTCCCTGGCAAGGGTGCGCCCGGGGAATGGCCTCATAAGGTTTCTCCGGAGTGGAAAAGCCTCATCAGCCACAAAGACGTGCGGCTGGGGTCCCCTGTGGTCAGCTCCAGGCAGCAGATGGTCAGCAGGCAGCTGGAGGGTGCCAGAGCGGAGGGCCTGACCAAAAGCAGAGTTGGCCAGGATGCCACCATCGCTGGTCCTCCCGTACCCCCCCAACATCTACCGCCCGGAAGCAGTAGTTGGCATCCACCGAGAGGCCAAGAGGACAATGGAAAATGTCCCCTTGTAGTTAAAAAACTGGGACCCAGAGTTGAGTAGATCCTGACATGCTTCCCATCCAAAGCACCGCAGCAGAGAGGAAAGTTCCACCGCTCCTCAAACCTCTCTGCGATGGACCTCCACTCCTCAGTGGTGGGAACAGCCATGAACTCCCCCACAAGGCAGTCCCAAATGGCAGACACAACATCTGGCACGATCACTGACACACTGGAAACACCAACACGGAAGCTATTGGCAATAGTCCGGTATGAGTCACCAGTGGCCAGGTATCTACAAGAGAGAAAAAAAAGTAATTTAATATTTGCTCTATTCAGATTCTTACACATTATTGCTTAGTTGGATCATTCTAGGAAAGCTTGCAATTTTGTGTCCCTCTGTCTAAACTCTGAAATGAATACATGAATAAAATAGATAAAAAGCAGAAAAAACCCAAATAAGAAAATAAAAACTTTAATATTAAAGCACAAGTGTTTTTTTCACTAATTTTGAATGGATTTAAAAAGCAAACATGTCAACAAAATATTCTGATATGTCACATTAAATTTATGACTGTCATCTATCTCCATATCACCTTAAAAAACTACATTACACATACAAACTTGAACAAGCTGCATAACCATTTCAATTACTGTGTCTATCCTGTTACCGAGGTGTCAACCCTTTTACTTGTACAATAATCTAATGTTAAAAAAAAATAAAGTGAACAAGCTCATTTCGTGTAAAGTAATAGGAAACAGTGGCTCCAAAAAAAAAATTGGGATATTATAATTTTGTTTTAAAATTTTTTTCTTTAATCAAAGATACTGTGAAAACGGTGACTGTGATTTGGGCGTATTTATCAATAGGAAAAAAGTTAAATCTTTAATATTCTAACTCTAAAACCACATTGTTGAAACAAGGGGCTTTTATCTTTCATTTGATATCATAGTAGCTCAACATAAAATTTTAAACTTTTTAAAAATACATTTATATGTTGTAACAGGGCTGACGAACAAGGCTGACGAACATTCATGTGCAAGCTGTTTTAAATGTGCAAAAAAACTAAAAACAATCATTCCTGAGAAGGCACGACACATTTTTTAGATAAGGATTCACTTAATTTAAAAAGTGAATTCAAAATTTTCAAACATGAGAAGTGAAAATGGCGCTCTTTCATAGTTGTGACACCACACACACCAAACACAGGTATAGCTATTACCAAATAATTGACTTATCTATGTTTTCATTCATGATTTTTCTGATGTACCGGTTGGAGTCTTGCTAATTTGACAAACTGCTAAACCGAGACTCACCGGAGACAAATGGACAGGCGCTCCGCAGCTGGAATGGAGCACCTGTAGTTGGTATCCAGGCGGAGATCCTGGCACCAACCCAGGATAGCAGGTCTTCAAACTGGGCAACAGTCAGCCTGAAGTACCGCTGGAACTGCCGCCGCCCAGACGCACCGTCTGGTGGAACTCACCGAGCTCACACCGCCTCCGTAGGATAGCATGCATCCAGTACCGGCGTCGGCGCCTAGCCCGAAGCTGACTTCTCCACAGCAGGTACAGAGCAGTGATGGTGGTAATCGGAGCCATGTTCAACGATGAAATGATATGATGAAATGGATGGCTAGCGGCGAGCGATGAGCGTTTTTTTGCATATTTGTACCAGCGTGAAAATTCGAGCGTCTAGCGCGGCGCGATTATGACTACTTTTGGGGTTCTAACACTGACTTTTGGGGTTCTGACTAGTTTTGGGGTTCTGAGACTGACTTTTGGGGTTCTGACTACTTTTGGGGTTCTTACACTGACTTTTGGGGTTCTGACAACTTTTGGGGTTCTAACACTGACTTTTGGGCTTCTGAAACTGACCTTTGGGGTTCTGAGACTGAATTTTGGGGTTCCAACAATGTTTGGGTTCTGACACTGACTTTTGGGGTTCTGAAATTGACTTTTGGGGTTCTGACACTGACTTTTAGGGTTCTGACACCGACTGTTGGGGTTCTGCCAGTCAGAACCCCGACACTGACTTTTGGGGTTCTGACACTGACTTTTAGTTTTCTGACACTGACTTTTGAGGTACTGACTCTGACTTTTGGGGTTCTGACGAATTTGGTGTTCTGAAGCAGACTTTTGGGGTTCTGACTCTGGGTTTTGGGGTTCTGACTAATGTGGGGTTCTGACTTTTTTTTTGGGTTCTGACGCTGACATTTGGGGTTCTGACTAATTTGGGGTTCTGGCACTGACTTTTTGGGTTCTGACTACTTTTGGGGTTCTGAGACTGACTTTTGGGGTTCTAATACTGACTTTTGGGGTTCTGACTACATTTGGGGTTCTAACACTGACTTTTGGGGTTCTTACTACTTTTGGGGTTCTAAGACTGACTTTTGGGGTTCTGACGACTTTTGGGGTTCTGACTACTTTTGGGGTTCTGACTACTTTTGGGGTTCTTACACTGACTTTTGGGGTTCTGACTACTTTTGGGGTTTGAACACTGACTTTTGGGGTTCTGACACTGACGTTTGGGGTTCTGACTACTGTTGGGGTTCTTGGGGTTCTGACTAATTTGGGGTTCTGACACTGACTTTTGGGGTTCTTACACTGACCTTTGGGGTTCTGACTACTTTTGGGGTTCTAACACTGAGTTTTGGGGTTCTGAGACTGACTTTTGGGGTTCTAACACTGACTTTTGGGGTTCAGACTACATTTGGGGTTCTAACACTGACTCTGACTTTTGGGGTTCTGACTCTGACTGTTGGGGTTCTGACGACTTTTGGGGTTCTGACGACTTTTGGGGTTCTGATAATAACTGTTGGGGTTCTGACTACATTTGGGGTTTTTGAGGCTCTTACTAATTTAGGGTTCTGACTACTTTTGGGGTTCTAACACTGACTACTTTTGGGGTTCTAACACTGAATTTTGGGTTTTGATTACTTTTGGGGTTCTACCACTGACTCTTGGGGTTCTAACACTGACTTTTGGGGTTCTGACTACTTTTGGGGTTCTAACACTGACTTTTGGGGTTCTGACTACTTTTGGGGTTCTAACACTGACTACTTTTGGGGTTCTAAGACTGACTTTTGGGGTTCTGAGACTGACTTTTGGGGTTCTAACACTGACTTTTGGGGTTCTGACTACATTTGGGGTTCTAACACTGACTTTTTGGGGTTTTAACACTGACTTTTGGGGTTCTGACTACTTTTGGGGTTCTAACACTGACTTTTGGGGTTCTGACTACTTTTGGGCTTCTAACACTGACTTTTGGGGTTCTGACTACTTTTGGGGTTCTTACACTGACTTCTGGGGTTCTGACTACTTTTGGGCTTCTAACACTGACTTTTGGGGTTCTGAATACTTTTGGGGTTCTAACACTGACTGCTTTTGGGGTTCTAACACTGAATTTCTGGGTTCTGATTACTTTTGGGGTTCTAACACTGACTTTCGGGGTTCTGACACTGACTTTTGGGGTTCTAACACTGACTTTTGGGGTTCTGACTACTTTTGGGGTTCTAACACTGACTTTTGGGGTTCTGACTACTTTTGGGGTTCTAACACTGACTTTTGGGGTTCTGACTACTTTTGAGGTTCTAAAACTGACTACTTTGGGGTTCTAACACTGACTTTTGGGGTTCTGAGACTGAATTTTGGGGTTCTAACACTGACTTTTGGTTTTCTGACTACATTTGGGGTTCTGACACTGACTTTTGGGGTTCTGAGACTGAATTTTGGGGTTCTGACTTTTGGGGTTCTGACACTGACTTTTGGGGTTCTGACTACTTTTGGGGTTCTAACACTGACTTTTGGGTTCTGACTACTTTTGGGATTCTGACACTGACTTTTGGGGTTCTGAAACTGACTTATGGGGTTCTGACACTGACTTTTGGGGTTCTGACTACTTTTGGTGTTCTTACACTGACTTTTGGTGTTCTGACTACTTTTGGGGTTCGAACACTGACTTTTGGGGTTCTGACTACTGTTGGGGTTCTGACACTGACTTTTGGGGTTGTGACTACTGTTTGGGTTCTTGGGGTTCTGACTTATTTTGGGTTCTGACACTGACTTTTGGGGTTCTAACACTGACTTTTGGGGTTCTTACTACTTTTGGGGTTCTGACACTGACTTTTGGGGTTCTGACTACTTTTGGGGTTCTGACACTGACTTTGGGGGTTCTGACGCTGACTTTTGGGGTTGTGACTACTTTTGGGGTTCTAACACTGACTTTTGGGGTTCTGACTACTTTTGGGGTTCTGGCACTGACTTTTGGGGTTCTGAATACTTTTGGGGTTCTAACACTGACTGCTTTTGGGGTTCTAACACTGAATTTCTGGGTTCTGATTACTTTTGGGGTTCTAACACTGACTTTCGGGGTTCTGACACTGACTTTTGGGGTTCTAACACTGACTTTTGGGGTTCTGACTACTTTTGGGGTTCTTACACTGACTTTTGGGGTTCTGACTACTTTTGGGGTTCTAACACTGACTTTTGGGGTTCTGAATACTTTTGGGGTTCTAAAACTGACTACTTTTGGGGTTCTAACACTGACTTTTGGGGTTCTGAGACTGAATTTTGGGGTTCTAACACTGACTTTTGGTTTTCTGACTACATTTGGGGTCCTGACACTGACTTTTGGGGTTCTGAGACTGAATTTTGGGGTTCTAACACTGACTTTTGGGGTTCAGACACTGACTTTTGGGGTTCTGACTACTTTTGGGGTTCTAACACTGACTTTTTGGGTTCTGACTACTTTTGGGATTCTGACACTGACTTTTGGGGTTCTGAAACTGACTTATGGGGTTCTGACACTGACTTTTGGGGTTCTGACTACTTTTGGGGTTCTTACACTGACTTTTGGTGTTCTGACTACTTTTGGGGTTCGAACACTGACTTTTGGGGTTCTGACTACTGTTGGGGTTCTGACACTGACTTTTGGGGTTGTGACTACTGTTTGGGTTCTTGGGGTTCTGACTTATTTTGGGTTCTGACACTGACTTTTGGGGTTCTAACACTGACTTTTGGGGTTCTGACTACTTTTGGGGTTCTGACACTGACTTTTGGGGTTCTGACTACTTTTGGGGTTCTGACACTGACTTTGGGGGTTCTGACGCTGACTTTTGGGGTTGTGACTACTTTTGGGGTTCTAACACTGACTTTTGGGGTTCTGACTATTTTTGGGGTTCTAACACTGACTTTTGGGGATCTGAATACTTTTGGGGTTCGAACACTGACTTTTGGGGTTCTGACAACTTTTGGGGTTCTAACACTGACTGTTGGGCTTCTGAAACTGACCTTTGGGGTTCTGAGACTGAATTTTGGGGTTCCAACAATGTTTGGGTTCTGACACTGACTTTTGGGGTTCTGAAATTGACTTTTGGGGTTCTGACACTGACTTTTAGGGTTCTGACACCGACTGTTGGGGTTCTGCCAGTCAGAACCCCGACACTGACTTTTGGGGTTCTGACACTGACTTTTGGTTTTCTGACACTGACTTTTGAGGTACTGACTCTGACTTTTGGGGTTCTGACGAATTTGGTGTTCTGAAGCAGACTTTTGGGGTTCTGACTCTGGGTTTTGGGGTTCTGACTAATGTGGGGTTCTGACTCTTTTTTTTTGGGTTCTGACGCTGACATTTGGGGTTCTGACTAATTTGGGGTTCTGGCACTGACTTTTTGGGTTCTGACTACTTTTGGGGTTCTGAGACTGACTTTTGGGGTTCTAATACTGACTTTTGGGGTTCTGACTACATTTGGGGTTCTAACACTGACTTTTGGGGTTCTTACTACTTTTGGGGTTCTAAGACTGACTTTTGGGGTTCTGACGACTTTTGGGGTTCTGACTACTTTTGGGGTTCTGACTACTTTTGGGGTTCTGACTACTTTTGGGGTTCTTACACTGACTTTTGGGGTTCTGACTACTTTTGGGGTTCGAACACTGACTTTTGGGGTTCTGACACTGACGTTTGGGGTTCTGACTACTGTTGGGGTTCTTGGGGTTCTGACTAATTTGGGGTTCTGACACTGACTTTTGGGGTTCTTACACTGACCTTTGGGGTTCTGACTACTTTTGGGGTTCTAACACTGAGTTTTGGGGTTCTGACACTGACTTTTGGGGTTCTGACACTGACTTTTGCGGTTCTGACTACTTTTGGGGTTCTAACACTGACTTTGGGGGTTCTGACTCTGACTTTTGGGGTTCTGACTCTGACTGTTGGGGTTCTGACGACTTTTGGGGTTCTGACGACTTTTGGGGTTCTGACACTGACTGTTGGGGTTCTGACTACATTTGGGGTTTTTGAGGCTCTTACTAATTTAGGGTTCTGACTACTTTTGGGGTTCTAACACTGACTACTTTTGGGGTTCTAAAACTGAATTTTGGGTTCTGATTACTTTTGGGGTTCTACCACTGACTCTTGGGGTTCTAACACTGACTTTTGGGGTTCTGACTACTTTTGGGGTTCTAACACTGACTTTTGGGGTTCTGACTACTTTTGGGGTTCTAACACTGACTACTTTTGGGGTTCTAACACTGACTTTTGGGGTTCTGAGACTGACTTTTGGGGTTCTAACACTGACTTTTGGGGTTCAGACTACATTTGGGGTTCTAACACTGACTTTTTGGGGTTTTAACACTGACTTTCAGGGTTCTGACTACTTTTGGGGTTCTAACACTGACTTCTGGGGTTCTGACTACTTTTGGGCTTCTAACACTGACTTTTGGGGTTCTGACTACTTTTGGGGTTCTTACACTGACTTTTGGGGTTCTGACTACTTTTGGGGTTCTGGCACTGACTTTTGGGGTTCTGAATACTTTTGGGGTTCTAACACTGACTGCTTTTGGGGTTCTAACACTGAATTTCTGGGTTCTGATTACTTTTGGGGTTCTAACACTGACTTTCGGGGTTCTGACACTGACTTTTGGGGTTCTAACACTGACTTTTGGGGTTCTGACTACTTTTGGGGTTCTAACACTGACTTTTGGGGTTCTGACTACTTTTGGGGTTCTAACACTGACTTTTGGGGTTCTGAATACTTTTGGGGTTCTAAAACTGACTACTTTTGGGGTTCTAACACTGACTTTTGGGGTTCTGAGACTGAATTTTGGGGTTCTAACACTGACTTTTGGTTTTCTGACTACATTTGGGGTCCTGACACTGACTTTTGGGGTTCTGAGACTGAATTTTGGGGTTCTAACACTGACTTTTGGGGTTCTGACACTGACTTTTGGGGTTCTGACTACTTTTGGGGTTCTAACACTGACTTTTTGGGTTCTGACTACTTTTGGGATTCTGACACTGACTTTTGGGGTTCTGAAACTGACTTATGGGGTTCTGACACTGACTTTTGGGGTTCTGACTACTTTTGGGGTTCTTACACTGACTTTTGGTGTTCTGACTACTTTTGGGGTTCGAACACTGACTTTTGGGGTTCTGACTACTGTTGGGGTTCTGTCACTGACTTTTGGGGTTGTGACTACTGTTTGGGTTCTTGGGGTTCTGACTTATTTTGGGTTCTGACACTGACTTTTGGGGTTCTAACACTGACTTTTGGGGTTCTTACTACTTTTGGGGTTCTGACACTGACTTTTGGGGTTCTGACTACTTTTGGGGTTCTGACACTGACTTTGGGGGTTCTGACGCTGACTTTTGGGGTTCTGACTACTTTTGGGGTTCTAACACTGACTTTTGGGGTTCTGACTATTTTTTGGGGTTCTAACACTGACTTTTGGGGATCTGAATACTTTTGGGGTTCTGACACTGACTTTTGCGGTTCTGACTACTTTTGGGGTTCTGACACTGACTTTTGCGGTTCTGACTACTTTTGGGGTTCTGACACTGACTTTGGGGGTTCTGACTCTGACTTTTGGGGTTCTGACTACTTTTGGGGTTCTAACACTGACAATTGGGGTTCTGACTACATTTTGGGCTTTTGAGGTTCTGACTAATTTAGGGTTCAGACTACTTTTGGGGTTCTAACACTGACTTTGCGGGTTCTGACTACTTTTGGGGTTCTGAGACTGACTTTTGGGGTTATAACAATGACTTTTGGGGTTCTAACACTGACTTTTGGGGTTCTGACTACTTTTGGGGTTCTAACACTGACTTTTGGGGATCTGAATACTTTTGGGGTTCTAACAGTGACTACTTTTGGGGGTCTAACACTGACTTTTGGGGTTTTTACTACTTTTGGGGTTCTGACACTGACTTTTGGGGTTCTAACACTGACTTTTGGGGTTCTGACTACTTTTGGGGTTCTAACACTGACTTTTGGGGTTCTGACTACTTTTGGGGTTCTAACACTGACTTTTGGGGATCTGAATACTTTTGGGGTTCTAACAGTGACTACTTTTGGGGTTCTAACACTGACTTTTGGGGTTATGACTACTTTTGGAGTTCTAACACTGACTTTTGGGGTTCTGAATACTTTTGGGGTTCTAACACTGACTACTTTTGGGGTTCTAACACTGACTTTTGGGGTTCTGAGACTGAATTTTGGGGTTCTAACACTGATTTTTGGGGTTCTGACTACATTTGGGGTTCTAACACTGACTTTTGGGGTTCTGACTACTTTTGGGGTTCTAACACTGACTTTTGGGGTTCTGACTACTTTTGGGGTTCTGGCAACCCCATAAGTCAGTTTCAGAACCCCAAAAGTCAGTGTTAGAACCCCAAAAGTCAGTTTCAGAACCCCAAAGTCAGTTTCAGAACCCTAAAACCCTCGAAGTCAGAGTCAGAACCCCAAAAGTCAGTGTCAGAACCCCAAATCAGTCAGAACCCCAAATGTCAGAGTCAGAACCTGAAAAGTCAGAGTCAGAACCCCAAAAGTCAGAGTCAGAACCCCAAAAGTCAGTGTTAGAACCCCAAGTCAGTCAGAACCCCAAAAGTAGTCAGGAAAAGTCAGCAGTCAGTGTTAAAAGTCAGATCAGTGAGAACCCCAAAAGTCAATGTTAGAACCCCAAAAGTAGTCAGAACCCCAAAGTCAGTGTTAGAAAAAGTCAGTGTTAGAACCCCAAAGTAGTCAGGAACTGAGTCAGTGTTAAAACCCCAAAAGTCAGTGTAAGAACCCCAAAGTAGTCAGTTGAACAAAGTCAGAACCCCAAAAGTCAGTTCAGAACCCCAAGTCAGTGAGAACCCCAAAAGGTCAGTGTGAGTCAGAACCCCAAGTCAGTCAGTCAGGAACCCCAAAAGTGTTGAGAACCCCAAGTCAGCCAGAGTCAGTTGAACCCCAAAGTGATCAGTGTTAGAACCCCCAGTGTTGAACCCCAAGTCAGTGTTAGAACCCCAAAGTGATCAGAACCCCAAAAGTCAGTGTTAGAACCCCAAAGTCAGTCAGGTGAGTCAGAACCCCAGAGTGATCAGGACCCCAAAAGTCAGTGGGAAAGAACCCCAAGTAGTGTGTCAGGAACCCCAAAGTCAGTGTTAGAACCCCAAAGTGGTCAGAAGGCCAAAAGTCAGTGGAACTAAGTGATCAGAACCCCAAAAGTCAGGGAACCCCAAAAGTGTCAGGAACCCAAAGTCAGTGTTAAGAACCCAAAGTCAGTTGGGAACCCCAAAGGTCAGTGTGGAGTCAGCCCAAAAGTCAGTGTTAAGGAACCCCAGTCAGTGTCAGAACCCCAAAAGTCAGTGTTAGAACCCCAAAAGTGTTGGAACCCCAGAGTCAGTACCCCAAAAGTCAGAGTGGTCAGAACCCCAAAGGTCAGAACCCAAAGTCAGTCATCAGGAACCCCAAAAAGTCAGTGTTAGCAAAGTAGTCAGAAAGTCAGTGTTAGAACCCCAAAAGTCAGGCCCCAGGAACCCCAAAGTCAGTCATAGAACCCCAAAGTCAGTCAAGATCAGTGTTAGAACTCGAACAGTCAGCAAAAGTCAGTGTTAGAACCCCAAGTAGTCAGAACCCAGTGACCCAAAGTAGTCAGAACCAAAAGTCAGTAAGAACCAAAAAAAGTCAGTCATCAAAAGTCGAACCAGTCCAGAGTCAGAGAGAGTGGTCAGTGAGAACCCACCAGCCAAAATGTAGTTCAGACAACCAAAGGACAGTGTTGAAAAACCCCCCAGTAAGAGTCATGTCAAAAAGAACCCAGAAAGTCAGTTGCAAGTGAGAAAGTCCTCAAAATCAAAGTCCCAAAAGTCAAGGCCACTACTTCAGAACCGCAAAGTCAGTTAATCTCAAGGCTGTCATCTGACATTCAATTCAAGATCCACTCCTCATCTGTCTGACAGTCTGCACCCAGCAGCTCATTTCCCCACACTCAGGTCACTGCCCCCCTCTCCTCACAACAACATCTGGTCACCCCAAAGCAGTCCTGTTAACCCCACCCACTCACCTGCCCATTCCCACCTGCCCCCGCCCCCCCACATCAGTACCACCAGTGAATCCTTTATCCCAGTCCACACCACCTCCCCACGTCCTCACCCCCGTCCAGTCAGAAACTGTACCCCCTCCAACCTCATCCACATCCCCCTGCTCCCCCGGCTACCCCGCCCTGCTTTTAACAGTAAACCTGTGAACTTTGGACTTTTAAATATCAGATCAATCAACAGCAAAACCTTTTTATGCCATGATTTTATTTCCCAAAACAACCTGGATTTTTTGTTTTAACAGAAACTTGGCTCACCCCGGACAATTACATCTCCCTCATCGAAGCCACCCCCCCTGACTTTACTCACTTCCATCAACCCCGGCTGACAGGGGGGGTGACTGTCATTCAGAAGAAGGCTTTTAAATGCACCCCCATCACCATCAGCACTTTTAATTCCTTTGAGCACCTTGCTTTTATTATTAAGTTGAAAGACCCTGTCTTAGTTTTAATAATCTATAGACCCCCAAACACAGCACTGTTTTTATCCATGAGTTCTCTGAGTTTTTATCCCATTTTTTATGTAATTATGACAGTATTCTTATTTCAGGTGATTTTAACATACACGTCTGTTGTCCCTCTCAGCCCATGACTGCTGATTTTATTAAAATTCTTAACTCTTTTAACCTAACCCAGGCAATACATGAACCAACCCATGCAAAAGGACACTGTCTAGATTTAGTCATTTTTACTGGTCTTAGCCCTGGTGAGTTTTTAACAAAGGATATCTGTGTGTCAGATCACAAGCTGGTTTTATTCTCAGTGGTTTGATCCCAGCCTTCTTTTATTGACCATACTCCTGCTCATCGAAGGGTTTTTAATTCAACGTCTGCTAGCAAATTTATGGAGCATTTTATTTCTGCATCTTTGACTGCCTTTAACCCAGATCTTAATCCAGTTTTTATCACAGAAGAGCTTGTCTCTCTTTTTAATTACACATGTCAGACCATCCTGGACTCTGTAGCTCCCTCAAAATTGAAAAGGTTAAAAAAAGACCCCCAGCCGTGGCTTACAGAGTCCACGCAGGAACTGAAGAAAATTTGCAGAAGAAATGAACGTAAATGGAAAAAGACTGGGTTGGTAGTTTTTCATGGCATCTGGAAAGATGCCATGAAAAACTACCAAAAGGCAGTTAAAGATGCAAGGGCAGCATTTTATTCTGATTTGATTTTAGCCAATCATTCTAACCCTAGAGTTTTATTTAAGGTTTTAGACTCCCTTACTAACCCCTCCCCCTCCCATTTTAGTGATGCTTCTCAAGACACCTGTGAGAAGTTTTTAACCCACTTTTTAAACAAGGTTAAGGACATTAGGCATCAAATCACTCCTCCTGAATATCCCGTGCTTTTAAGTAGGGAAGTCCTTTGTAATTTTAACAGTTTTGAGCCGGTGTCCTTATCCTTTTTATCTGACATTTTAGCCCACATGAAACCAGCTACGTGCAGTCTTGATTTTATTCCTACTAGATTTCTCAAAGAGGTTTTTAACACAGTTGGGCCCAGCATTTTATCCATTATTAATAGTTCTTTGTCAGAGGGAGTATTTCCTTCTGCTTTTAAACACGCTGTGGTCCAACCTCTTTTAAAGAAACCAAACCTTGACCCCACTGATTTTAACAATTTTAGACCAATTTCAAAACTTCCCTTTTTATCCAAACTTTTAGAGAAGATGGTTTCTACACAGCATTTAAGTTTTATATCTGAAAATAACCTCTTTGAGAAGTTTCAGTCTGGTTTTAGAGCAGGTCACAGCACTGAGACGGCCCTCCTCAGAGTGACCAATGACCTTCTTTTAGCAGCGGACAGAGGGGAGGGCTCAGTTTTAATTCTTTAGATCTCAGTGCAGTCTTTGATACTGTCGACCACACCATTTTAATTTAGCGTCTTAAAAACTGGGTGGGTATCAGAGGCACTGCACTTAGCTGGTTTCAGTCTTATCTTTTAGAGCGAACCTTTGCGGTCACCATAGGCAACCACAGCTCCTCTACTGCTGCCGTTGCCTATGGTGTACCGCAGGGTTCAGTTTTAGGTCCAATTTTATTTTCTATTTACATGCTGCCCCTTGGCCAACTAGTTCAGCGCCACCAAGTCTCCTACCACTGTTACGCAGACGACACACAGATATACCTTCCTCTGAGACCTGAGGACCCACAGGGCCTAGCTGCTGTCTCAGGGACATCAACTGTTGGATGGCAGAAAACTTTCTTCAGTTAAATAATTCAAAATCCGAAATAATCCTCTGTACCATTCAAAACTCCCCCCTCATACAGTCTTGCCTTGGTCCACTATCAGTAAACATCACCCCCTCTGCCAGAAATTTAGGAGTCATTTTCGATTTGGATCTCACCTTCTCCACCCACATCAATAAAAACATCCAGTCCTGTTTCTTTCATTTACGATCCATTTCAAAAATAAAACACATACTCACCCCTCCAGACCTCCAAAAAAATCACCCATTCATTTATTTTCTCCAGGCTCGACTATTGCAACTCCCTCCTCCCCGGTTTAAATAAAAAATCTCTTTCTCGCCTCCAACTGGTCCAGAATGCAGCAGCTAGGCTTTTAACTGGTTTTAACAGACGGCATCACATCACTCCAGTTTTAGCCTCCCTCCACTGGCTTCCTGTGAGTTTTAGAATTGATTTTAAGATTTTACTGATTACTTTTAAAGCAATCATGGGGCTGGCCCCCAATTATTTATCGGAGCTTTTAATACCATATGTGCCTGCCCGCAGCCTCAGATCCTCTGGTGAAGGCCTGCTGGTCGTTCCAAAGTCGAGACTCAAAACTAAGGGTGATAGAGCTTTCTCCATCTGAGCTCCTCGACTTTGGAACGACCTGCCAGAGGAGATAAGGGGTGCGGAGTCTGTTGCTTCTTTTAAGTCCCTTTTAAAGACTTACTTTTACAGACTTGCTTTTATGTGATGCCGTCTATTACTGTCTTGTACTGTATTTTACCATCTTTTAATGTCTTTTATCTCTATCTTATTTTGTTTTACTGTTTGTTTTTCTTTACCTTCTTTTACTCCTTTTCGTTAATTTATTAATACTATTATGTGCTATTAATTATGATTATAACTTTTTAATGGTTCACCTTTTTAAACTTTTTTATAGATAATTTTTAGACCTTTCTAATTGTCTTAATGCTTGCACATGCTTATTACTATATTTTATCATCGCCACTTATTTTTTATTATTTTGTAATTGTATCATCATTGTTCATTTCATCTTTTTATATTTTCTGACCTGATTTCTGCTTTCATCCCTTTTTTATTGCGTTTCCTATTCTTGCTGATCTTGTGGTTTTTATGTTTGGTCCTCATGGTCTCTTTTTATGCTGCACGGTTCTTGTATCGTCTGAGTTCCTATAAAGTACTATAAATTATGGAAAGGACCTTTCCACCTCATGTCTTTTTACATTGTGTTTCTCTGTTAGTCTTGATTTAAGCTGTGCTTTTTGTTTTTACTTCATTATGCTCATTGTTTGTTTGTATTTTATTATTTTGTGCTGAATGCTTGTCAAAGCACTTTGTAAACTATGTTTTCAAAAGTGCTATACAAATAAATTATTATTATTATTATTATTCAGTCTCCTCAGACCATCTCTTAACAGCCAACTGTGTGTCACAGCTGGCTGTCTGTGGACAAGTGGTCTGTACATGGGCTGGAGATAAACCAGGTTGTGGTCTGATCTCGCCCGGGGATGGAGGGGTGATGACTTGTATGCATCCTTGGTGTTCGCATACAGTAAGTCCAGTATTTTATTGTCTCTGGTGTGGCAGGTGACATACTGGGTGGAAGTGGGCCAAGTGGAGGATGGAGAGGTGTGATTAAGGTCCCCACAGTTGAGGAGGAGAGCCTGAGGGTGTTTGGTCTGTAGCCAGCTGACTACAGAGTGCAGGGTCTCACATGCAAAGGCTGATTATTACAGTTGGCCTGACACAGGCAGACTAATGCAGCACCATTCTTTAACAGTTACTATGGCAACGAGGGGGAGGAGGCAGAACATGTTCCTTTGATCTTCCCTTGCTGCTGATTGGACCTCTGGATCAAAGGACGTTCCTCTGCTGCTGCTTTGGTGATCCCATCAGTCCATATATGGACATAGACTCTGATATGTCTATATAAGTAAGATCAGGATTGTGCAGACTTAATTTGACATCAGAGCAAGAACAATGAACAACGCAGAGGCAAGTACACAGACCAACATTTTGGTCAACAAGGACCTACTCAGGCATCCGCCTGACATCCATGCAGTGGCTTAATCTAGAGGCTGGATAACTGGACTCGAGAACAAAACCCAGGCAACTGATGAATGAGGAAACTAATGAAGATAGTCCTACATCTGTCACAGATTCTGATGATGGCTGACACTCGTCACAGATGGAGATCTGCTTGGTAACTTATGAAGATAGTCCTACATCTGTCACAGATACTGAGGATGACTGACACTCGTCACAGATGGAGATCTGCTTGGTACCTAATGAAGATAGTCCTACATCTGTCACCAGCGCCGTCGTATAGGGGGTAAAGGTGTTGACGATTATAAGGGCCCACAGCCCTCCAGGGCCCACACACAGCCCCCAGTAGCTTCTATATCAAAATTATTATACATACACTGAAATAATATATATTTATACAAATGAATCCGAATTAAAACAAAGCCACAAGGCATGCAATTTCCTAATTTTAATTATTTCAATAACCGCCTTTGCCCCTTCTTAAAAAATTGTTTGGTCCACACCAAGATGCGTTCTTCCTCAGCGAAAGTACGTGAGCGCGAGCGAACTCCAGCAGGGTTAGGGTGGCTCCCAAAAAACACAAGTCTGGACACCAAAAAAAGAGTTGAAAAGGAGGCCAGGAGTAGAAGCAGCAGAGCAGGGTTCCAGGACATCAAAAGCTTTTTTTCTAAGAACGGTGAGAGTAAAACTACCGAAGACGGCTGAAACACAGCCTACTTGTTCATTCATTTAATGTCTGCAACATTAGCTTACGTTGAAGGGGCGCAGGCTGGAGCCCACGTTAGCTGTCATCTGGCCGCGCTACACTCTGGACAAGTCGTCAGTTCCTAATTACTACTAATTCGTTATTACTAATTCAGAGGCTACTGCAGTAATTGTGTGTTTCACCCATATTGTGGGACAGTGCTCCAGTATGCGCCCACTCAGAGGATGCATTGAATTGTATTATGATGCATTCAGGTTCTGCTCTGTAATTATGAGCATCTGACGAAGGTCAGTAACGTTACAATGATGTGTTCAATGCGGTGTTGTAAATGTGTTATTAGTGGGACATTTGAGTAGTCTCAATACAAAAAAATGAATGTTCAAAGTTTTGTTGTTGTTGTTTGTTTTCATAGCAACATAAAACAAAAGACAGAATAATAGTTGACAGCATCAAAGAAAAAAGACTATTCAGAATTTTGGACAGTTAACACTGACTTTTGAATTGTTTAAAAATATTTTTTCTCCGGGAAAGTGAAGCTGTCCACTTAGAGCTATGGTACTAAGAAGCCCATTTAGATTTTTTCCATGAATAGATTAGTTCCGCATCAGGTTTTCCATGAAACATAATATTTAATGTTTATTTAATGTAATATACACAATGGAACAATAAACCTTTATGCTCTGCTGCTCCAGAATCAGCCGCTACCTATTTGGTGAGTGGTTCATCGAAAGTTTATTTGCAATCAGAGGTGTAATAGCATGTTGCAAATCAGTGAAATCAGAATAAGACAACCAGTAACACACAATTTAAATAATAATACTCAGGCTTGTTAAGTCGCTACTTGTAAAAAAGGAAACAAATTGGGTGTTATTACACCAGGCACCGTCAAGAACACTGAAAAACAGGAAAATCGAAGGTTGTAATGAATGGGGTAGAGGGGCCCACACCAATAGTCTTTCAGGGGGCTCAGAATTCCGAGCAACTGCCCTGTCTGTCACAGATACTGAGGATGACTGACACTCTTCACAGATGGAGATCAGCTTGGTACCTAATGAAGATAGTCCTACATCTGTCACAGATACTGAGGATTCCAAAAGACCTCAGTCTCCTCAGCAGGTAGAGTCTGCTCTGGCCCTTCCTGTAGAGGGCGCTCGCGTGGTCAGACCAGTCCAGTCTATTGTTAAGGTGAACACCCAGGTATCTGTAGGAGTCCAATATGTGATGTCCAAACCCTGGATGCTAACCGGTGTTGGGTGGGGGGCGTCTACACCTAAGGAAGTTCACTACCAGCTCCTTGGTCTTCCCCATGTTGATCTGGAGGTGGTTCTGTCAGCACCAGTCCACAAAGTCCTGCATCAGTCCTCTGTACTCCTGCTCATCCTCCTCAGTGATGAGGCCGACGATCGCAGAGTCGTCAGAGAACTTCTGCAGGTGGCAGTTGTCCATCCTGTACATGAAGTCCGCAGTGTACAGGGTGACGAGGAACGGCACCAGAACCGTTCCCTGTGGGGGCCCTGTACTGCAGACCACCATGTCAGACACACAGTCCCTAGTCCTCACATACTGTGAGGTAGTCCTGGATCCAACCCGACAGGTGGTGGTTCACCCCTGTGTGCTCCAGCTTGTCTCTCAGTAGAAGAGCCTGGATGGTGTTGACAGCACTGGAGAAATCAAAGAACATGATCATCACAGAGTTCTCAGGCTTCTCCAGGTGAGACAGAGCCCTGTTCATGAGGAGGAAGATGACAGCATCATCCACACCGATGCCAGGCTGGTAGGCAAACTGAAGCAGATCCATCGATAAGCTCACCAGAGGCCAGAGGTGGGAAAGAACCAGCCTCTCACTGACGTCTCACTGACGTCTTCATCAAATGAGACGTCAGTGCCACCGGCCTGTAGCTGTTCAGGTCCTTGGGGTGTTTTTTTGGCACTGGTACCAGACAGGATGTCTTCCACAGCTGTGGTACCCTCCCCAGCATCAGACTCATGTTGAAGATGTGCTCCACAATCCCACACAGCTGGTCTGCACAGGACTTGAGGAGCCTGGAGCTGATGTCATCCGGACCTGCAGCCTTTTTGGTCTTTAGTTTCCTGAGCTCATGGCTCACCTGGGTGGATGTGAGGGACAGGCTGGAGGTGGGGGGCTGGGTGTTAAAAGGTGTGGGGTGGGTTGTTGGACTTCTGGCAGGAGTAGCAGTGGGGGTGGTTGAGGGCTGGACATCATGGAAGGCAGGGAGGTGGTTAGGGTGAGACAGCGACCTTCAGATGCAGATGAGGGTCGTTGCGGCAGGGCTGGCAAGGTGGGGGGAGGGGCAGTTGGCTGATCAAACCCCCTGAAGAACAGGTTTAGATCGTTCACCCACCTCTGGTCCCCCACAGCCCCTCCAGACTCCACTGTTGTTCTGCTGCAGCTGGTCCTCCATCTTCCTCCTGTAGTTGTCCTTCCCCTCTTGGATCTTCCTCCTCAGCTCCCTCTGCACAGACTTCAGCTCCTCCTTGTCTCCTGACTTAAAGGCTCTCTTCTTCTCCTACAGGAGAGCCTTTATCTCAGGATTAATCCAGGGCTTGTTGTTGGAGAAGCACCGTACAGTCCTGGTGGGTAAAGTGTTCTCCACATAGAAGTTATTGTAGTCCGTTATACAGCCCATGAGGTTGTCGATGTCCTCCCCGTGAGGATCACAGAGCTCCTCCCACACAGTTTACTCAAAAAAGTCCCTCAGAGCCTTTTCAGTCTCCTCAGACCATCTCTTAACTGTGCGGGTCACAGATGGCTGCCTGTGGACAAGTGGTTTGTACATGGGCTGGAGATAAACCAGGTTGTGGTCTGATCTCCACAGGGGAGGAAGGGGTGATGACTTGTATGCATCCTTGGTGGTTGCATACAGTAAGTCCAGTATTTTATTGTCTCTGGTGTGGCAGGTGACATACTGGGTGGAAGTGGGCCAAGCGGAGGATGAAGAGGCGTGATTAAGGTCCCCAGAGATGAGGAGGAGGGCCTGAGGGTGTTTGGTCTGTAGCCAGCTGACTGCAGAGTGCAGGGTCTCACATGCAAAGGCTGATTATTACAGTTGACCTGACACAGGCAGACTAATGCAGCACCATTCTTTAACAGTTACTATGGCAACAAGGGGGAGGAGGCAGAACATGTTCCTTTGATCTTCCCTTGCTGCTGATTGGACCTCTGGATCAAAGGACGTTCCTCTGCTGCTGCTTTGGTGATCCCATCAGTCCATATATGGACATAGACTCTGATATGTCTATATAAGTGAGATCAGGATTGTGCAGACTTAATTCGACAATCAGAGCAAGAACAATGAACAACGCAGAGGTAAGTACACAGACCAACATTTTTGTCAACAAGGACCTATTCAGGCCACTTATTGCCTCGTTTGTGGACCAGCTGACATCCATACAGTGGCTCAATCTAGAGGCTGGATCACTGGACCTGAGAACAAAACCCAAACTGACGGTGATGCAGCACTATGTTTGTGCCAAAGGACCAGGTGTCCAAGTGTCTTGGAGACATGGGCAGCATCATAGCACAGACACTGACTGAGAAGATGGGTGTAATGGGTGACATCCAGAGCTCGAGCACACAGATACTGACAGAGCTCATAGTCGATGAGGTTAAAGAGAAGGTGAACGAGGAGCTCTCTAGCTTGGAGGAGTGTGAGAAAGCTTATCCCCGGAGTGTGAGGAACATCGCACAAAACATGTGGCAAGTACTTTGTAATATTATGCCGAGGATAACAAAATCCAGGAAATCCAGGAAAGTGACCCTGGTTAATGAGTTTGAATGCATGTCTAATGAGGAGGACTTCCTGCCAAGGCCTGGGTCCTCCAAAGCATTCAAGCTACTCATGGATTCAGAATTACTCAAAATCTCATCACTCAAATCAGCCAAGACAATCTTGACTGAAGATTGATGGCATGTAGGACTATCTTCATTAGTTGTAACTAATGAAGATAGTCCTACATCTGTGACAGATACTGAGGATTACAGACACTCTTCACAGATGGAGATCTGCTTGGTACCTATTAAAGATAGTCCTACCTCTGTCACAGATACTGAGGATTACAGTTACTCTTCACAGATGGAGATCTGCTTGGTACCTACTAGAGGTAGTCCTACCTCTGTCACAGATACTGAGGATTACAGTTACTCTTCACAGACGGACATCTGCTTGGTACCTACTAAAGATAGTCCTACATCTGTCACAGATACTGAGGATTACAGACACTCTTCACAGACGGAGATCTGCTTGGTACCTACTAAACATAGTCCTACATCTGTCACAGATACTGAGGACTACAGTTACTCTTTACAGATGGCGATCTGCTTGGTAACTGATGAAGATAGTCCTACTTCTGTCACAGATACTGAGGATTACAGTTACTATTCACAGATGGAGATCTGCTTGGTAAGTAATGAAGATAGTCCTACATCTGTCACTCAAACTGAGGACTACAGTTACTCTTCACAGACGGACATCTGCTTGGTACCTACTAAAGATAGTCCTACATCTGTCACAGATACTGAGGACTACAGTTACTATTCACAGATGGAGATCTGCTTGGTAAGTAATGAAGATAGTCCTACATCTGTCACAGATACTGAGGACTACAGTTACTCTTCACAGATGGAGATCTGCTTGGTACCTAACCAATGAAGATAGTCCTACATCTGTCACAGATACTGAGGACTACAGTTACTCTTCACAGATGGAGATCTGCTTGGTAACTATTGAAGATAGTCTTGGTGCTTGGACTCTGTTTATCAGTGTAGTCACTCTTTTTCTTGGTGCTTGGACTCTGTTCATCAATGCAGACACTCTGTTTCTCGGTGCTTGAACTTTGATCATCATTGTAGTGATTCTGTTTCTTGGTGCTTGGACTCTGTTCATCAGTGTAGTCACTTTGTTTCTTGGTGTCTGGACTCTGTTCATCAGTGTAGTCACTATGTTTCTTGGTGCCTGGACTCTGTTCATCGGTGTAGTCACTATGTTTCTTGGTGCCTGGACTCTGTTCATCAGTGTAGTCACTATGTTTCTTGCTGCCTGGGCTCTGTTCATCAGTTTAGTGACTCTGTTTCTTGGTGCCTGGACTCTGTTCATCAGTGTAGTCATTCTGTTTCTTGGTGCTTGGACTCTATTCATCAGTGTATTCACTCTGTTTTTTGGTGCCTGGACTCTTCATCAGTGTAATCAGTGTGGTGATTCTGTTTCTTGGTGCTTGGACTCCATTAATCAGTGCGGACACTTTTTTTCTTGGTGCTTGGACTCTGTTCATCAGTGCAGACACTCTGTTTCTTGGTGCTTGTACTCTGTTCATCAGTGTAGACAATCTGTTTCTTGGTGCTTGAACTCTGTTCATCAGTGTAGACACTCTGTTTCTTGGTGCTTGGACTCTGTTCATCAGTGTATTCATTCTTTGTCTTGGTGCTTGGACTCTGTTCATCAGTGTATTCACTCTGTTTCTTGGTGCTTGGACTCTGTTCATCAGTGTAGTGACTCTGTTTCTTGGTGCCTGGACTCTGTTCATCAGTGTAGTGACTGTTTCTTGGTGTCTGGACTCTGATCATTAATGCAGACCCTCTGTTTTTTGGTGCTTGGACTTTGTTCATCATTGTAGTCACTCTGTTTCTTGGTGCCTGGACTTTGTTCATCAGTGCAGACCCTCTGTTTCTTGGTGCTTGGACTCTTTTTATCAGTGTAATCACTCTGTTTCTTGGTAGCTGGACTCTGTTCATCAGTGTAGTGACTCTGTTTCTATGTGCTTGGACTTTGTTCATCAGTGTAGTCACTCTGTTTTTTGGTGCCTGGACTCTTCATCAGTGTCGCCACTTTGTTTCTTGGTGCCTGGACTCTGTTCATCAGTGCAGACACTTTGTTTCTTGGTGCTTGGACTCTGTTCATCAATGAAGACACTCTGTTTCGTGGTGCTTGAACTCTGTTCATCAGTGTCGTCACTCTGTTTCTTGGTGCTTGGACTCCATTCATCAGTGCAGACACTCTTTTTCTTGCTGCGTGGACTGTGGTCATCAGCATAGTCACTCTATGTCATGGTGCTTGGACTCAGTTCATCACTGCAGACACTCTGTTTCTTGGTGCCTGAACTCTGTTCATCAGTGTTGTGACTCTGTTTCTTGGTGAATGGACTATCTTCATCAGTGTAGTGACTCTGTTTCTTGCTGCGTGGACTGTGGTCATCAGCATAGTCACTCTATGTCATGGTGCTTGAACTCTGTTCATCAGTGTAGACACTCTATGTCTTGGTGCTTGGACTCTATTCATCAGTGTAGTGACTCTGTTTCTTGGTGAATGGACTATGTTCATCAGTGTAGTGACTCTGTTTCTTTGTGCTTGAACTCTGTTCATCATTGTAGTGACTCTGTTTCTTTGTGCTTGGACTCTGTTCATCAGTGCAGACACTCTGTTTCTTGGTGCTTTAACACTGTTTATCAATGTAGTCACTCTGTTTCTTGGTGCTTGGACTCTGTTCATCAGTGTAGTGACTCTGTTTCTTGGTGCCTGGACTCTGTTCATCAGTGAAGTGACTCTGTTTCTTGGTGTCTGGACTCTGTTCATCAATGCAGACACTCTGTTTCTCGGTGCTTGAACCTTGATCATCATTGTAGTGACTCTGTTTCTTGGTGCTTGGACTCTGTTCATCAGTGTAGTGACTCTTTTTCTTGGTGCTTGGACTCTGTTCATCAGTGTAGTAACTCTGTTTCTTGGTGCTTGGACTCTGTTCATCAGTGTAGTGACTCTGTTTCTTGGTGCCTGGACTCTGTTCATCAGTGTAGTGATTATGTTTCTTGGTGTCTCGACCCTGTTCATCAATGCAGACTCTCTGTTCCTTGGTGCTTGGACTCTGTTCATCAGTGTAGAAAACCTGTTTCTTGATGCTTGGACTCTGTTCATCAGCGTTGTGACTCTGTGTCTTGGTGCTTGGACTCTGTTCATCTGTGTAGTCATTCTGTTTCTTGGTGCCTGGACTCTGTTCATCAGTGTAGCCACTCTGTTTCTTGGTGCTTGGACTCTTTTCATCAGTGTAGTCACTCTGTTTCTTGGTGCTTGGACTCTGTTCCTCAGTGTAGTGACTCTGTTTCTTGGTGCTTGAAATCCATTCATCAGTGCAGACACTCTGTTTCTTGATGCTTGGACTTTGTTCATCATTGCAGACACTCTGTTTCTAGGTGCTTGGACTCTGATCATCATTGTAGTGACTCTGTTTCTTGGTGCCTGGACTCTGTTCATCAGTGCAGACACTCTGTTTCTTGATGCTTGGACTCTGTTCATCAGTGTAGTCACTTTGTTTCTTGGTGCTTGAACTCTGTTCATCTGTGTTTTGCCTCTGTTTCTTGGTGTCTGGACTCTGTTCCTCAGTGTAGTGACTCTGTTTCTTGGTGCTTGAAATCCATTCATCAGTGCAGACACTCTGTTTCTTGATGCTTGGACTTTGTTCATCATTGCAGACACTCTGTTTCTAGGTGCTTGGACTCTGTTCATCAGTGTAGTTACTCTGTTTCTTGGTGAATGGACTATGTTCATCAGTGCAAACACTCTTTTTCTTGGTGCTTTAACACTGTTTATCAATGTAGTCACTCTGTTTCTTGGTGCTTGGACTCTGTTCATCAGTGTAGTGACTCTGTTTCTTGGTGCCTGGACTCTGTTCATCAGTGAAGTGACTCTGTTTCTTGGTGTCTGGACTCTGTTCATCAATGCAGACACTCTGTTTCTCGGTGCTTGAACCTTGATCATCAGTGTAGTCACTTTGTTTCTTGGTGCTTGGACTCTGTTCATCAGTGTAGTCACTCTTTTTCTTGGTGCTTGGACTCTGTTCATCAGTGTAGTCATTCTGTTTCTTGGTGCCTGGACTCTGTTCATCAGTGTAGTGACTCTGTTTCTTGGTGCTTGGACTCTGTTCATCAGTGTAGTGACTCATTTTCTTTCTGCTTGAACTGTGTTCATCAATGCAGACTCTATGTTCCTTGGTGCTTGGACTCTGTTCATCAGCGTTGTGACTCTGTGTCTTGGTGCTTGGACTCCGTTCATCAGAGTAGTCATTCTGTTTCTTGGTGCCTGGACTCTGTTCATCAGTGTAGCCACTCTGTTTCTTGGTGCTTGAACTCTTTTCATCAGTGTAGTCACTCTGTTTCTTGGTGTTTGGACTCAGTTCATCACTGCAGACACTCTGTTTCTTGGTGCCTGGACTCTGTTCATCAGTGTGGTGACTCTGTTTCTTGGTGCCTGGACTCTGTTCATCTGTGTAGTCATTCTGTTTCTTGGTGCCTGGACTCTGTTCATCAGTGTAGTGACTCTGTTTCTTGGTGCTTGGACTCCATTCATCAGTGCAGACACTCTCTTTCTTGATGCTTGGACTCTGTTCATCAGTGTAGTCACTTTGTTTCTTGGTGCTTGAACTCTGTTCATCTGTGTGTTGCCTCTGTTTCTTGGTGTCTGGACTCCATTCATCAGTGCAGACACTCTGTTTCTTGATGCTTGGACTCTGATCATCATTATAGTGACTCTGTTTCTTGGTGCCTGGACTCTGTTCATCAGTGTAGTCACTCTGTTTCTTGGTGCCTGGACTCTGTTCATCTGTGTAGTCATTCTGTTTCTTGGTGCCTGGACTCTGTTCATCAGTGTAGTGACTCTGTTTCTTGGTGCTTGGACTCCATTCATCAGTGCAGACACTCTCTTTCTTGATGCTTGGACTCTGTTCATCAGTGTAGTCACTTTGTTTCTTGGTGCTTGAACTCTGTTCATCTGTGTGTTGCCTCTGTTTCTTGGTGTCTGGACTCCATTCATCAGTGCAGACACTCTGTTTCTTGATGCTTGGACTCTGATCATCATTATAGTGACTCTGTTTCTTGGTGCCTGGACTCTGTTCATCAGTGTAGTCACTCTGTTTCTTGGTGCCTGGACTCTGTTCATCTGTGTAGTCATTCTGTTTCTTGGTGCCTGGACTCTGTTCATCAGTATAGTGACTCTGTTTCTTGGTGCTTGGACTCCATTCATCAGTGTAATAACTCTGTTTCTTGGTGCTTGGACTCTGTTCATCAGTGTAGTCACTTTGTTTCTTGGTGCTTGAACTCTGTTCATCTGTGTGTTGCCTCTGTTTCTTGGTGCCTGGACTCTGTTCATCAGTGTAGTGACTCTGTTTCTTGGTGCCTGGACTCTGTTCATCAGTGAAGTGACTCTGTTTCTTGGTGTCTGGACTCTGTTCATCAGTGTAGACACTCTGTTTCTTGGTGCTTGAACCTTGATCATCAGTGTAGTCACTTTGTTTCTTGGTGCTTGGACTCTGTTCATCAGTGTAGTCACTCTTTTTCTTGGTGCTTGGACTCTGTTCATCAGTGTAGTGACTCTGTTTCTTGGTGCTTGGACTCTGTTCATCAGTGTAGTGACTCATTTTCTTTCTGCTTGAACTGTGTTCATCAGTGTAGTCACTCTGTTTCTTGGTGCTTGGACTCTGTTCATCAATGCAAACACTCTTTTTCTTGGTGCTTGGACTCTGTTCATCAGTGTAGTGACTCTGTTTCTTTGTGCCTGGACTCTGTTCATCAGTGTAGTCACTTTGTTTCTTGGTGCTTGGACTGTGTTCATCAGTGTAGTGACTCTGTTTCTTGGTGCCTGGACTCTGTTCATCAGTGTAGTCACTCTGTTTCTTGGTGCTTGGACTCTGTTCATCAGTGTAGTCACTTTGTTTCTTGGTGCCTGGACTCTGTTCATCAGTGTAGTGACTCTGTTTCTTGGTGCCTGGACTCTGTTCATCAGTGTAGTGACTCTGTTTCTTCATGCTTGGACTCTGTCCATCAGTGTAAACAATCTGTTTCTTGGTGCCTGGACTCTGTTCATCAGTGTAGTCACTTTGTTTCTTCGTGCTTGGACTCTGTTCATCAGTGTAGTCACTCTGTTTCTTGGTTCTTGGACTCTGTTCATCAGTGTAGTGACTCTGTTTCTTGGTGCCTGGACTCTGTTCATCAGTGTAGTCAGTCTGTTTCTTGGTGCTTGGACTCTTTTAATTAGTTTCTACACTCTGTTTCTTGGTGTTTGGACTCTGTTCATCAGTGTAGTGACTCGGTTTCTTGGTGCTTGGACTCTGTTTATCAGTGTAGTCACTGTTTCTTGGTGCCTTGAGTCTGTTCATCAGTGTAGTGACTCTGTTTCTTGGTACTTCGACTCAGTTCATCAATGTAGACACTCTGTTTCTTGGTGTTTGGACTCTGTTCATCAGTGTAGTCACTCTGTTTCTTGGTGCTTAGACTCTTTTCATCAGTGTTGTGACTCTGTTTCTTGGTGCTTGAACTCTGTTCATCAGTGTAGACAATCTGTTTCTTGGTGCTTGGACTCTGTTCATCATTGTAGACAATCTGTTTCTTGGTGCTTGGACTCTGTTCATCAATGCAAACACTCTTTTTCTTGGTGCTTGGACTCTGTTCATCAGTGTAGTGACACTGTTTCTTGGTGCTTGGACTCTGTCCACCAGAGTAGTCACTCTGTTTCTTGGTGCCTGGACTCTGTTCATCAGTGTCAACACTCTGTTTCTTGGTGCGTGGACTCTGTTCATCAGTGTAGTGACTCTGTTTCTTGGTGCCTGGACTCTGTTCATCAGTGTAGTCACTCTGTTTCTTGGTGCCTGGACTCTGTTCATCAGAGTAGTCACTCTGTTTCATGGTGCTTGGACTCTGTCCACCAGAGTAGTCACTCTGTTTCTTGGTGCCTGGACTCTGTTCATCAGTGTCAACACTCTGTTTCTTGGTGCTCGGACTCTGTTCATCAGTGTAGTGACTCTGTTTCTTGGTGCCTGGACTCTGTCCACCAGAGTAGTCACTCTGTTTCTTGGTGCCTGGACTCTGTTCATCAGTGTAGTGACTCTGTTTCTCGGTGCCTGGACCCTGTTTATCAGTGTAGTCACTCTGTTTCTTGGTGCTTGGACTCTGTCCACCAGAGTAGTCACTCTGTTTCTTGGTGCCTGGACTCTGTTCATCAGTGTAGTGACTCGGTTTGTTGGTGCTTGGACTCTGTTTATCAGTGTAGTGACTCTGTTTCTTGGTGTCTGGACTCTGTTCATCAGAGTAGTCACTCTGTTTCTTGGTGTTTGGACTCTGTCCACCAGAGTAGTCACTCTGTTTCGTGGTGCCTGGACTCTGTTCATCAGTGTCAACACTCTGTTTTTTGGACATCTGTTTAGTACCTAATGAAGATAGTCCTACATCAGTCACAGATACTGAGGACACACACTCTTCACTGAAGAAGATCTGCTTGGTAACTAATGAAGGTAGTCCAAAATTGAATTAGTTCTTTCTCTTCCCATGCTGAACATGGGAAAAGCACCATACAGTCCTGAACATGGGAAAAGCACCCTGCAGTCCTGGTGAGTACAGTGTCCTCCACACAGAAGTTAATGTAATCCGTTATACAGTCTGTGAGGTTGTCGATGTCCTCCCCATGAGTATCACAGAACTCCTTCCACACAGTTGACTCAAAACCTTCCCGTCAGAGCCTTTTCAGTCTCCTCAGACCGTCTCTTAACTGCGCGGGTCACAGCTTGCTGCCTGTGGAAAAGTGGTTTGTACACGGGCTGGAGATAAACCAGGTTGTGGTCTGATCTCCACAGGGGAGGGAGGGGTGATGACTTGTATGCATCCTTGGTGTTTGCATACAGTAAGTCCAGTATTTTATTGTCTCTGGTGTGGCAGGTGACATACTGGGTGAAAGTGGGCAAAGTGGAGGATGGACAGGTGTGATTAAAGTCCCCAGAGATGAGGAGGAGGGCCTGAGGGTGTTTGGTCTGTAGCCAGCTGACTGCAGAGTGCAGGGTCTCACATGCAAAGGCTGATTATTACAGTTGGCCTGACACAGGCAGACTAATGCAGCACCATTCTTTAACAGTTACTATGGCAACGAGGGGGAGGAGGCAGAACATGTTCCTTTGATCTTCCCTTGCTGCTGATTGGACCTCTGGATCAAAGGACGTTCCTCTGGTGCTGCTTTGGTGATTCCATCAGTCCATATATGGACATAGACTCTGATATGTCTATATAAGTAAGATCAGGATTGTGCAGACTTAATTCAACATCAGAGCAAGAACAATGAACAACACAGAGGCAAGTACACAGACCAACATTTTGGTTAACAAGGACCTACTCAGGCGTCCGCCTGACATCCATGCAGTGGCTTAATCTAGAGGCTGGATCACTGGACCCGAGAACAAAACCCAAACTGACGGAGATGTGTTTGGAATTAATCGATATTGCAGCAACACACATCTTTGAGCTCTTGCAGTGTGAGAGTGATGGTGTGAGGACCAGGTGTCTAAGTGTCTTGGAGACATGGGCAGCATCATAACGCAGACATTGGCTGAGAAGATGGGTGTTAAGGGTGACATCCAGAGCTCGAGCACACAGATACTGACAGAGCTCATAGTTGATGAGGTTACAGAGAAGGTGAACAACTAGCTCTCTAGCTTGAGGGAGTGTGAGAAAGCTTTTCCCCGGAGTGTGAGGATCATCGCACAAAACATGTGGCAAGTACTTTGTAACATTATGCCCAGGATACCAAAGTCCATGAAATCCAGGAAAGTGACCCTGGTTAATGAGTTTGAATGCACTTCTAATAAGGAAGTCCTCCTCATTAGACGTGCATCTTGTTGCCAGTACAATACTGTAAAATTTAAAGCAACCCCTTATAGTGTACCAAATGAAGATAGACCTACATCTGTCACAGATACTGAGGATGACAGACAATCTTTATAGACGGAGGTCTGCTTGGTACCTAACAAAGTTAGTCCTACATCTGTCACAGATGCTGAGGATGACTGACACTCTTCACAGATGGAGATCTGCTTGGTACCTAATGAAGATAGTCCTACATCTGTCACAGATACTGAGGACATACACTCTTCACTGAAGAATATCTGCTTGGTAACTAATGAAGGTAGTCCAAAATTGAATTAGTTCTTTCTTTTCCCATGCTGAACATGGGAAAAGCACCGTACAGTCCTGGTGAGTACAGTGTCCTCCACACAGAAGTTAATGTAATAGGTTATACAGTCTGTGAGGTTGTCGATGTCCTCCCCGTGAGGATCACAGAACTCCTTCCACACAGTTGACTCAAAACAGTCCCTCAGAGCCTCTTCAGTCTCCTCAGACCATCTCTTAACTGTGCGGGTCACAGATGGCTGCCTGTGGAAAAGTGGTTTGTACACGGGCTGGAGATAAACCAGGTTGTGGTCTGATCTCCACAGGGGAGGGAGGGGTGATGACTTGTATGCATCCTTGGTGTTTGCATACAGTAAGTCCAGTATTTTATTGTCTCTGGTGTGGCAGGTGACATACTGGGTGAAAGTGGGCAAAGTGGAGGATGGACAGGTGTGATTAAAGTCCCCAGAGATGAGGAGGAGGGCCTGAGGGTGTTTGGTCTGTAGCCAGCTGACTGCAGAGTGCAGGGTCTCACATGCAAAGGCTGATTATTACAGTTGGCCTGACACAGGCAGACTAATGCAGCACCATTCCTTAACAGTTACTATGGCAACGAGGGGGAGGAGGCAGAACATGTTCCTTTGATCTTCCCTTGCTGCTGATTGGACCTCTGGATCAAAGGATGTTCCTCTGGTGCTGCTTTGGTGATTCCATCAGTCCATATATGGACATAGACTCTGATATGTCTAGATCAGGATTGTGCAGACTTAATTCGACATCAGAGCAAGAACAATGAACAACACAGAGGCAAGTACACAGACCAACATTTTGGTCAACAAGGACCTACTCAGGCGTCCGCCTGACATCCATACAGTGGCTTAATCTAGAGGCTGGATCACTGGACCCGAGAACAAAACCCAAACTGACGGAGATGTGTTTGGAATTAATCCATGTTGCAGCAACACATCTTTGAGCTCTTGCAGTGTGAGAGTGATGGTGCGAGCATTATGTTTGTGCCAAAGGACCAGGTGTCTAAGTGTCTTGGAGACATGGGCAGCATCATAGCACAGACATTGGCTGAGAAGATGGGTGTTAAGGGTGACATCCAGAGCTCGAGCACACAGATACTTACAGAGCTCAGAGTTGATGAGATTACAGAGAAGGTGAACAACTAGCTCTCTAGCTTGGAGGAGTGTGAGAAAGCTTTTCCCCGGAGTGTGAGGATCATCGCACAACACATGTGGCAAGTACTTTGTAACATTATGCCCAGGATACCAAAGTCCATGAAATCCAGGAAAGTGACCCTAGTAAATGAGTTTGAATGCACTTCTGATGAGGAAGTCCTCCTCATTAGACGTGCATCTTGTTGCCAGTATAATACTGTAAAATTTAAAGCAACCCCTTTTGTACCAAATGAAGAAAGTCCTACGTCTGTCACAGATACTGAGGACAGACACTCTTCACAGACAGAGATCTGCTTGGTAACTAATGAAGGAAGTCAGTCATATGTCACAGATACCAAGGACAGACACTCTTCACAGATCTCCATCTGCTTGGTACCTTATGAAGATAGTCCTACATCTGTCACAGATACTGAGGATGACAGACACTCTTCACAGATCGAGATCTGCTTGGTACCTAAGGACGATAGTCCGACATATGTCACAGATACTGAGGATAATAATAATAATAATAATGAACTTTATTTATATAGCACTTTTAAAAACATTGGTTTACAAAGTGCTTTGACAGAAGGCAGGAACATAGAACAACAAAGCACAAGATTTTGACGTCAAAGGAAAAAGAACAACCGAAGAAGGTTAATCAAAATCAAGAACATTTCAGACAAACACAAAAGGCAGAATGAAATCGAGAGATCATAACAAATAAGGAACGTAAACCCCAAAGTGGGCACAGAAGACAAGGCCCAGTCACTAAATATGGACGCAGAGGAGGCCCCGACCCCACAGGGCTGGAGACACAACACACCAGGGCACAGCAACACACAAGTGCAACTGAGCCCTGATGGTGTTAACTAACATGGACGGGTCCATGTCCAATGACTCCAGCCCCATGAATCAAAGGGCCCCCTCCATGTGTCATAGGAACCCAGACAATACAGGAACACTGCTGCTAAAATGAGACTGTGAGGACCAAAGTAAACTAAAATAAAGAAATAAAATTAATAACATGTATTAATAAATGAATAAAAATAATATTAAAAGACAACAGTAAAACAGTAGAATATAGATAAAAAAGAGACAGAACAGTAACACAGTTACAAGATAAGAAGCTAGAATTATTCGAGCAATGCCTAAAAATAAATAAATGGATAAAAAGACTAAAACAAAAATAAAGAAAAGATTAAAACACAAAGAAGCAAGGAAAATAAAAGACGACTATAAAGACTAAAAAGGCTAAAAAGACTAAGAAGACTAAAAAGACGACATCACCTAAAAGCTATTCTGTAAAAATATGTTTTTAAAAGTGACTTAAAAGAAGCAACAGACTCCGCACGCCTTATCTCCTCTGGCAGGTCGTTCCAAAGTCGAGGGGCTCTGATGGAGAAAGCTCTGTCACCTTTAGTTTTGAGCCTCGACTTTGGAACAACCAGGAGACCTTCGCCAGAGGATCTGAGGCTGCGGGCTGCCTGATAAGGAGTTAAAAGCTCTGAAATGTAGCTGGGGGCCAAGCCCATGAGTGATTTAAAAGTAATCAATAAAATCTTAAAATCAATTCTAAAACTGACAGGAAGCCAGTTGAGGGAGGCTAAAACTGGAGTGATGTGATGCCGTCTACTAAAACCAGTTAAAAGCCTAGCTGCTGCATTCTGGACCAGTTGGAGGCGAGAAAGAGATTTTTTATTTAAACCGGGGAGGAGGGAGTTGCAATAGTCCAGTCTGGAAAAAATGAAGACCAGAATTACTTTAATGAGGTCTGGAGGGGTGAGGATATGTTTGATTTTTGCTATGGAACGAAGGTGGAAGAAACAGGACTGAACGGTTTTATTGACGTGGGATGAGAAGGTGAGGTCTGAATCAAGAATTACTCCTAAATTTCTGGCTGATTGTTTAATGTTTGGTGATAGAGGGCCAAGACTGGACTGTAGGAGGGGGGAGCAGTTGATGTTGAACAGGATAATTTCAGATTTTGTGTTATTTAATTGAAGAAAGTTTTCTGCCATCCAACTGTTGATGTCCCTGAGACAGTTCATGACAGCAGCTAGGCCCTGTGGGTCCTCAGGTCTCAGGGGAAGGTATATCTGTGTGTCGTCTGCATAGCAGTGAAAGGAGACTTGGTGGCGCTGAATTATTTGGCCAAGGGGCAGCATGTAAATAGAAAATAAAATTGGACCTAAAACTGAACCCTGCTGTACACCACAGGCAACGGCAGCAGTAGAGGAGCTGCGGTTGCCTATGGCGACCACACAGGTTCGCTCTAAAAGACAAGACTGAAACCAGCTAAGTGCAGTGTCCCTGATACCCACCCAGTTTTTAAGATGATCGATTAAAATGGCGTGATCCACTGTGTCAAAAGCTGCACTGAGATCTAAAAGAATTAAAATTGAGCCCTCCCCTCTGTCCGCTGCTAAAAGAAGATCATTGGTCACGCTGAGGAGGGCCGTCTCAGTGCTGTGACCTGCTCTAAAACCAGACTGAAACTTCTCAAAGAGGTTGTTGTCAGACATAATATGTAAAAGCTGTGTAGAAACCACCTTCTCTAAAAGTTTGGATAAAAATGAGAGTTTTGAAATGGGTCTAAAATTGTTAAAATCAGTGGGGTCAAGGTTTGGTTTCTTTAAAAGGGGTTGGACCACAGCGTGTTTAAAAGCAGAAGGAAATACTCCCTCTGACAAAGAACTATTAATAAAAGCTAAAATGCTGGGCCCAACTGTGCTAAAAACCTCTTTGAGGAATCTGGTGGGGATAAAATCAAGACTGCACGTAGCTGGTTTCATATGGGCTAAAATATCTGATAAAAGGATAAGGACACCGGCTCAAAACTGCTAAAATAACAAAGAACTTCCCTACTTAAAAGCACGGGATATTCAGGAGGAGTGATTTGATGCCTGATGTCCATTACCTTGTTGATAAAATGAGTCAAAAACTTCTCACAAGTAGCTTGAGAAGCATCAGTAAAATGGGAGGGGGAAGGGTTAGTAAGGGAGTCTAAAACCTTAAATAAAACTCTGGGGTTAGAATGATTGGCTAAAATCAAGTCAGAATAAAATGCTGCCCTTGCATCTTTAACTGCCCTCTGGTAGTTTTTCATGGAGTCTTTCCAGATTTCATGAAAAACTACCAGACCAGTTTTTTTCCATTTTCTTTCATATCTTCTACAAATTTTTTTTAACTCATTTGTGGACTCTGTAAGCCACGGCTGGGGCTCTTTGTTTGAGCTTTTTAATTTCAAGGGGGCTACAGAGTCCAAAATGGTTTTACATGTATGGTTAAAAAGAGAGACAAGCTCTTCTGTGTTAAAAACTGGACTAAAATCTGGGTTGAGGGCAGTTAAAGATGCACAGTTAAAAAGCTCCTTAAACTTGCTAGCAGACGTTGAATTAAAAACCCTTCGATAAACAGGAGTTCTATCAGTCAAAGAGGGCTGGGATAAAACCACAGAGAATAAAACCAACTTATGATCTGACACACAGACATCCTTCGTTAAAAACTCTCCAGGACTAAGTCCAGAATATAAAACTAAATCAAGACAATGTCCTTTCGAGTGTGTAGGTTCCTGTATTACCTGGGTTAAATTAAAAGAGTCCAGAGTTTCAATAAAATCAGCAGTCATGGGATGTGAGGGGCAACAGACGTGTAAGTTAAAATCCCCTAAAATAAGAATTTTGTCACATTTACAAATAAAATGGGTTAAAAACTCTGAAAACTCTTCAATAAAAGCAATGTTATGTCTGGGGGGTCTGTAGATAACTGAAATTAAAACAGGCTCTTTTAGTGTGATAATAAAAGCAAGGTGCTCAAAAGAATTAAAAGTGCTGATGGTGATGGGGGTGCATTTAAAAGCCTTCTTGTGAATGACAGCCACCCCCCTCCCCGACCTGACAGCCAGGGTTGATGGAGGTGAGTAAAGTCAGGGGGGGTGGCTTCGATGAGGGAGGTGTAATTGTCCGGGGTGAGCCAAGTTTCTGTTAAAACAAAAAAGTCCAGGTTGTTTTGGGACATAAAATCATGGCATAAAAAGGTTTTGTTGTTCATTGATCTGATGTTTAAAAGTCCAAAGTTCACAGGTTTACTGTTAAAAGCAGGGCGGTTGAGCCGGGGTAGCAGGGGGACGTGGATGAGGTTGGAGGGGGTGCAGTTTCTGACTGGACGGGGGTGAGGACGTGAGGAGGTGGTGTGGACTGGGATAAAAGATTCACTGGTGGTACTGATGTGGGGGGGCGGGGGCAGGTGGGAATGGGCAGGTGAGTGGGCGGGGTTAACAGGACTGCTTTGGGGTGACCAGATGTTGTTGTGAGGAGGAGGGGGAGTGACCTGAGAGTGGGAAAATGAGCTGCTTGGTGCAGACTGTCAGACAGATGAGGAGTGGATCTTGAATTGAATGTTAGATGACAGCATTTGGCTACCCCGCCTGTTGGGGTGGATCCCGTCGTGTATAAAAAGCGATGCTCTGTCCCAGAAGAGATTAAAATTGTCAATGAAATGGAAGTTGTGGGCGGGGCAAGTGGCCTGGAGCCAGGTATGGAGATTAAGAATCCTGCTAAAACGCTCTGCTCCGCGACCGAGTGTGGGGATGGGTCCAGAGATAAAAACTGTGTTTCCAGTGTCCTTTAAAACGTTAAAAAGCAAGTTAAAATCACTCTTGGTGACCTCAGATTTCCTGCGGGAGGTATCGTTTGAGCCCACATGCACAACTATCTTTGAGACAGAGGAGGGGAGGGAGGGGAGTAGGTGGAGGAGTTTGTCCAGGATGACAGGAACGGTGGCACCAGGAAAAGAGTGTGTGATGGCGTTAAAAAATCTGATGTACCTCGTTATTGAATTGCCAATGATCAACGTGGTGGCAGGGAGGAGAGGGCGCAGAGGTGAGGTGCGCGCGCCGAAGGCCCCAGCTCTCGGGCGCTCCACCTGCGCCGAGACAGGTGCAGATGGACCAGGTGGGGTAAGGGTGCTGGAAGGTCGGGGGAGCCCCCCTGAGCGCCTGGAGACGGCCTCCTCCAGCAGCCGGCGTCGGAGAATCCCGGTCGAGGCGGATCGCGCAGCCTGGTCCGTGCTGGGCGTCCATGGAGCCGCCACAGCGGAGGAGGAAGCCGACGCAGCAGAGGAGGGAGCCGCCACAGCCGGAACCCGGTCTGTCAGGGATGGACGAGTTGTCTCAGCGGCAGGGTCAGCGGTGCAGACCAGAGCCTCATCCCTCAGGGCTGAGAAGCGGTTGGAGAGGGAGAGCCGTGGTGGTGACGAAACTCTCCCCGCAGCGATCGATCTCCGGCCACACTGCACCACCTTAGACCAGGCTGGCTCTGCCTGCGGCTTCGGGGTAGAGCTGTGGGCAGGATGCGCTGGGAGCCCGTCTTCCAGGCTTGCACCAGGGGCATCATGCGGCCCCTGACCCCGCGCGTCCCGATCCGCTGCCAGGGAGGTGGAGTGACAGCCCTCCGCCTCAGCGCTGTGCAGCGGCGCGGGGGAGCAGGCTGTGGCCCCGGCCGCAGGGCCCTCCGTCGGCCTGCTAGGAGAGTGGAGAGAGGCCATCCAGGGTAGAGTGGCAGCGGAGGCTGAGACCAGCTGTGGTGCGAGAGCTGAGGGGGACAGACCGGTGATCCTCGAGGCCTGCATCAGGGATATATGCTTGGATTGTTGTGCGGCAATGGAGATAAATCCCTCCAACAGTCTGTCCTTTTCGCGGAGGTCATTTTGGAGACAACTAAGCTTCTCTTCCAACCATGAGTTTTTCTCATTGGAGCCCACACACATGGCCATTTAAAACCAGAGTTGAGGGTTTTTGTTAAGTCCCACTCTTCCGGGTCCTGTGGAGACTTGGCGCCGAGGATAGGAGCCACAGTTTTCAGTGCTTGAATCAGCCCGGATTGTCCTTAGATCAATTAAAATATATTCAAAACGATGTTGTGGTTAAAAGAGGGAAGAAAGGAATCCGTAAAAAGTAGTTAAAAGTAGTTAAAAGTAGTTAAAAGTCGGTGGTTTGGGAGAGCGTCTCGCGGACCCAACGTAAACGCTGACACATGCGCATCAAGACACGCTTTAAAGATGGAGATCTGCTTCGTACCTAACAAAGTTAGTCCTACATCTGTCACAGATACTGAGGATGACAGATACACTTCACAGGCGGAGATCTGCTTGGTACCTAACAAGGTTAGTCATAGGACTTACTTTGTTAGGATACTGAGGACAGACACTCTTCACAGACGGAGATCTGCTTGGCACCTAATGAAGATAGTCCTACATCTGTCACAGATACTGAGGATGACAGACAGTCTTCACAGACGGAGGTCTGCTTAGTACCTAACAAAGTTAGTCCTACATCTGTCACAGATACTGAGGACACACACTCTTCACTGAAGAATATCTGCTTGGTAACTAATGAAGGTAGTCCAAAATTGAATTAGTTCTTTCTTTTCACATGCTGAACATGGGAAAAGCACCGTACAGTCCTGAACATGGGAAAAGCACCGTACAGTCCTGGTGAGTACAGTGTCCTCCACACAGAAGTTAATGTAATCCGTTATACAGTCTGTGAGGTTGTCGATGTCCTCCCCGTGAGGGGACACAGTTGACTCAAAACCTTCCCGTCAGAGCCTTTTCAGTCTCCTCAGACCATCTCTTAATTGTGCGGGTCACAGCTGGCTGCCTGTGGAAAAGTGGTTTGTACACGGGCTGGAGATAAACCAGGTTGTGGTCTGATCTCCACAGGGGAGGGAGGGGTGATGACTTGTATGCATCCATGGTGTTTGCATAAAGTAAGACCAGTATTTTATTGTCTCTGGTGTGGCAGGTGACATACTGGGTGAAAGTGGGCAAAGTGGAGGATGGAGAGGTGTGATTAAAGTCCCCAGAGATGAGGAGGAGGGCCTGAGGGTGTTTGGTCTGTAGCCATCTGACTGCAGAGTGCAGGGTCTCACATCCAAAGGCTGATTATTACAGTTGGCCTGACACAGGCAGACTAATGCAGCACCATTCTTTAACAGTTACTATGGCAACGAGGGGGAGGAGGCAGAACATGTTCCTTTGATCTTCCCTTGCTGCTGATTGGACCTCTTGATCAAAGGACGTTCCTCTGGTGCTGCTTTGGTGATTCCATCAGTCCATATATGGACATAGACTCTGATATGTCTATATAAGTAAGATCAGGATTGTGCAGACTTAATTCAACATCAGAGCAAGAACAATGAACAACACAGAGGCAAGTACACAGACCAACATTTTGGTCAACAAGGACCTACTCAGGCGTCCGCCTGACATCCATGCAGTGGCTTAATCTAGAGGCTGGATCACTGGACCCGAGAACAAAACCCAAACTGACAGAGATGTGTTTGGAATTAATCGATGTTGCAGCAACACACATCTTTGAGCTCTTGCAGTGTGAGAGTGATGGTGCGAGCATTATGCTTGTGCCAAAGGACCGGGTGTCTAAGTGTCTTGGAGACATGGGCAGCATCATAGCACAGACATTGGCTGAGAAGATGGGTGTTAAGGGTGATATCCAGAGCTCGAGCACACAGATACTGACAGAGCTCATAGTTGATGAGGTTACAGAGAAGGTGAACAACTAGCTCTCTAGCTTGGAGGAGAGTGAGAAAGCTTTTCCCCGGAGTGTGAGGATCATCGCACAACACATGTGGCAAGTACTTTGTAACATTATGCCCAGGATACCAAAGTCCATGAAATCCAGGAAAGTGACCCTGGTTAATGAGTTTGAATGCACTTCTAATGAGGAAGTGCTCCTCATTAGACGTGCATCTTGTTGCCAGTATAATACTGAAAAATTTAAAGCAACCCCTTTATAGTGTACCAAATGAAGAAAGTCCTACGTCTGTCACAGATACTGGGGACAGACACTCTTCACAGACAGAGATCTGCTTGGTACCTAATGAAGATAGTCCTACATCTGTCACAGATACTGAGGATTCCAAAAGACCTCAGTCTCCTCAGCAGGTAGAGTCTGCTCTGGCCCTTCCTGTAGAGGGCGCTGCTGTGGTCAGACCAGTCCAGTCTATTGTTAAGGTGAACACCCAGGTATCTGTAGGAGTCCACAGTCTCAATGACCAAACCCTGGATGCTAACCGGTGTTGGGTGGGGGGGTCTACACCTAAGGAAGTTCACTACCAGCTCCTTGGTCTTCCCCATGTTGATCTGGAGGTGGTTCTGCCGGCACCAGTCCACAAAGTCCTGCGTCAGTCCTCTGTACTCCCACTCATCCTCCTCAGTGATGAGGCCGACGATCGCAGAGTCATCAGAGAACTTCTGCAGGTGGCAGCTGTCCGTCCTGTACATGAAGTCCGCAGTGTACAGGGTGACGAGGAACGGCAACAGAGCCGTTCCCTGCCAGACCACCATGTCAGACACACAGTCCCTCGTCCTCACATATTGTGAGGTAGTCCTGGATCCAACCCGACAGGTGGTGGTTCACCCCTGTGTGCTCCAGCTTGTCTCTCAGTTTTAATTCTTTAGATCTCAGTGCAGTCTTTGATACTGTCGACCACACCATTTTAATTTAGCGTCTTAAAAACTGGGTGGGTATCAGAGGCACTGCACTTAGCTGGTTTCAGTCTTATCTTTTAGAGCGAACCTTTGCGGTCACCATAGGCAACCACAGCTCCTCTACTGCTGCCGTTGCCTATGGTGTACCACAGGGTTCAGTTTTAGGTCCAATTTTATTTTCTATTTACATGCTGCTCCTTGGCCAACTAATTCAGCGCCACCAAGTCTCCTACCACTGTTACGCAGACGACACACAGATATACCTTCCTCTGAGACCTGAGGACCCACAGGGCCTAGCTGCTGTCTCAGGGACATCAACAGTTGGATGGCAGAAAACTTTCTTCAGTTAAATAATTTAAAATCCGAAATAATCCTCTGTACCATTCAAAACTCCCCCCTCATACAGTCTTGCCTTGGTCCACTATCAGTAAACATCACCCCCTCTGCCAGAAATTTAGGAGTCATTTTCGATTTGGATCTCACCTTCTCCACCCACATCAATAAAACCATCCAGTCCTGGTTCTTTCATTTACGATCCATTTCAAAAATAAAACACATACTCACCCCTCCAGACCTCCAAAAAAATCACCCATTCATTTATTTTCTCCAGGCTCGACTATTGCAACTCCCTGCTCACTGGTTTAAATAAAAAATCTCTGTCTCGCCTCCAACTGGTCCAGAATGCAGCAGCTAGGCTTTTAACTGGTTTTAACAGACGGCATCACATCACTCCAGTTTTAACCTCCCTCCACTGGCTTCCTGTGAGTTTTAGAATTGATTTTAAGATTTTACTGATTACTTTTAAAGCAATCATGGGGCTGGCCCCCAATTATTTATCGGAGCTTTTAACACCATATGTGCCTGCCCGCAGCCTCAAATCCTCTGGTGAAGGCCTGCTGGTCGTTCCAAAGTCGAGACTCAAAACTAAGGGTGATAGAGCTTTCTCCATCTGAGCTCCTCGACTTTGGAACGACCTGCCAGAGGAGATCTCTTTTTATGCTGCATGGTTCTTGTATCGTCTGAGTTCCTATAAAGTACTATAAATTATGGAAAGGCCCTTTCCACCCACCTCATGT
Source organism: Scarus forsteni (assembly GCA_036419115.1). NCBI lineage: Eukaryota > Metazoa > Chordata > Actinopteri > Labriformes > Labridae > Scarus > Scarus forsteni. Next base: position 86,656 of record JAZDUH010000423.1, read on the forward strand.
CTTTTTACATTGTGTCTCTCTGTTAGTCTTGATTTAACCTGTGCTTTTTGTTTTTACTTCATTGTGCTCATTGTTTGTTTGTATTTTATTATTTTGTGCTGAATGCTTGTCAAAGCACTTTGTAAACTATGTTTTTAAAAGTGCTATACAAATAAATTATTATTATTATTATTATTCAGTCTCCTCAGACCATCTCTTAACAGCCAACTGTGTGTCACAGCTGGCTGTCTGTGGACAAGTGGTTTGTACACGGGCTGGAGATAAACCAGGTTGTGGTCTGATCTCGCCCGGGGATGGAGGGGTGATGACTTGTATGCATCCTTGGTGTTCGCATACAATAAGTCCAGTATTTTATTGTCTCTGGTGTGGCAGGTGACATACTGGGTGAAAGTGGGCAAAGTGGAGGATGGAGAGGTGTGATTAAAGTCCCCAGAGATGAGGAGGAGGGCCTGAGGGTGTTTGGTCTGTAGCCAGCTGACTGCAGAGTGCAGGGTCTCACATGCAAAGGCTGATTATTACAGTTGGGCTGACACAGGCAGACTAATGCAGCACCATTCTTTAACAGTTACTATGGAGGAGGAGGCAGAACATGTTCCTTTGATCTTCCCTTGCTGCTGATTGGACCTCTGGATCAAAGGACGTTCCTCTGCTGCTGCTTTGGTGATCCCATCAGTCCATATATGGACATAGACTCTGATATGTCTATATAAGTAAGATCAGGATTGTGCAGACTTAATTCGACATCAGAGCAAGAACAATGAACAACACAGAGGCAAGTACACAGACCAACATTTTGGTCAACAAGGACCTACTCAGGCATCCGCCTGACATCCATGCAGTGGCTTAATCTAGAGGCTGGATCACTGGACCCGAGAACAAAACCCAGGCAACTGATGAATGAGGAAACTAATGAAGATAGTCCTACATCTGTCACAGATTCTGAGGATGACTGACACTCTTCACAGATGGAGATCTTCTTGGTACCTAATGAAGATAGTCCTACATCTGTCACCAGCGCCGTCGTATAGGGGGTAAAGGTGTTGACGATTATAAGGGCCCACAGCCCTCCAGGGCCCACACACAGCCCCCAGTAGCTTCTATATCAAAATTATTGTACATACACTGAAATAATACCGCCTTTGCCCCTTCTTAAAAAATTGTTTGGTCCACACCAAGATGCGTTCTTCCTCAGCAAAAGTAAGTGAGCGCGAGCGAACTCCAGCAGGGTTAGGATGTCCCCCAAAAAACACAAGTCTGGACACCAAAAAAAGAGTTGAAAAGGAGGCCAGGAGTAGTAGCAGCAGAGCAGGGTTCCAGGACATCAAAAGCTTTTTTTCTAAGAATGGTGAGAGTAAAACTACCGGCTGAAACACTGTCTACTTGTTCATTCATTTAATGTCTGCAACATTAGCTTATGTTGAAGGGGCGCAGGCTGGAGCCACGTTAGCTGTCATCTGGCGCTACACTCTGGACAAGTCGTCAGTTGCTAATTACTACTAATTCGTTACTACTAATTCAGAGGCTACTGCAGTAATTGTGTGTTTCACCCATATTGTCGGACAGTGCTCCAGTATGCACTCAGAGGATTCATTGAATTGTATTATGATGCATTCAGGTTCTGCCCTGTAATTATGAGCATCTGACGAAGGTCAGTAACGTTACAATGATGTGTTCAATGCGGTGTTGTAAATGTGTTATTAGTGGGACATTTGAGTAGTCTCAATACAGAAAAATGAATGTTCAAAGTTTTGTTGTTGTTGTTTGTTTTCATAGCAACATAAAACAAAAGACAGCATAATAGTTGACAGCAACAAAGAAAAAAGACTATTCAGAATTTTGGACAGTTAACACTGACTTTTGAATTGTTTAAAAATATTTTTTCTCCGGGAAAGTGAAGCTGTCCACTTAGAGCTATGGTACTAAGAAGCCTATTTAGATTTTTTTTCAATGAATAGATTAGTTCCGCATCAGGTTTTCCATGAAACATAATATTTAATGTTTATTTAATGTAATATACACAATGGAACAATAAACCTTTATGCTCTGCTGCTCCAGAATCAGCCGCTACCTATTTGTTGAGTGGTTCATCGAAAGTTTATTTGCAATCAGAGGTGTAATAGCATGTTGCAAATCAGTGAAATGAGAATAAGACAACCAGTAACACACAATTTACATAATAATACTCAGGCTTGTTAAGTCGCTACTTGTAAAAAAGGAAACAAATTGGGTGTTATTACACCAGGCACCGTCAAGAACACTGAAAAACAGGAAAATCGAAGGTTGTAATGAATGGGGTAGAGGGGCCCACACCAATAGTCTTTCAGGGGGCCCAGAATTCCGAGCAACTGCCCTGTCTGTCACGGATACTGAGGATGACTGACACTCTTCACAGATGGAGATCTGCTTGGTAACTAATGAAGATAGTCCTACATCTGTCACAGATACTGAGGATTACAGACACTCTTCACAGATGGAGATCTGCTTGGTAACTAATGAAGGTAGTCCTACGTCTGTAACAGATACTGAGGATTACAGACACTCTTCACAGATGGAGATCTGCTTGGTACCTAATGAAGATAGTCCGACATCTGTCACAGATACTGAGGATTCCAAAAGACCTCAGTCTCCTCAGCAGGTAGAGTCTGCTCTGGCCCTTCCTGTAGAGGGCGCTCGCGTGGTCAGACCAGTCCAGTCTATTGTTAAGGTGAACACCCAGGTATCTGTAGGAGTCCACAGTCTCGATGTCCAAACCCTGGATGCTAACCGGTGTTGGGTGGGGGGTGTCTACACCTAAGGAAGTTCACTACCAGCTCCTTGGTCTTCCCCATGTTGATCTGGAGGTGGTTCTGTCGGCACCAGTCCACAAAGTCCTGCATCAGTCCTCTGTACTCCCGCTCATCCTCCTCAGTGATAAGGCCGACGATCGCAGAGTCATCAGAGAACTTCTGCAGGTGGCAGTTGTCCGTCCTGTACATGAAGTCCGCAGTGTACAGGGTGACGAGGAACGGCAACAGAGCCGTTCCCTGCGGGGCCAACCCGACAGGTGGTGGTTCACCCCTGTGTGCTCCAGCTTGTCTCTCAGTAGAAGAGCCTGGATGGTGTTGACAGCACTGGAGAAATCAAAGAACATGATCATCACACAGTTCTCAGGTTTCTCCAGGTGAGACAGAGCCCTGTTCATGAGGAGGAAGATGACAGCATCATCCACCCCGATGCCAGGCTGGTAGGCAAACTGAAGTAGATCCATCGATGAGCTCACCAGAGGCGGAGGTGGGAAAGAACCAGCCTCTCACCAGCCTCTCACTGACGTCTCACTGACGTCTTCATCAAATGAGACGTCAGTGCTACTGGCCTGTAGCTGTTCAGGTCCTTGGGGTGTTTTTTGGCACTGGTACCAGACAGGATGTCTTCCACAGCTGTGGTACCCTCCCCAGCATCAGACTCATGTTGAAGATGTGCTCCACAATCCCACACAGCTGGTCTGCACAGGACTTGAGGAGCCTGGAGCTGATGCCATCCGGACCTGCAGCCTTTTTGGTCTTTAGTTTCCTGAGCTCATGTCTCACCTGGGTGGTTGTGAGGGACAGGCTGGAGGAGGGGGGCTGGGTGTTAGAAGGTGTGGGGTGGGTTGTTGGACTTCTGGCAGGAGTAGCAGTGGGGGTGGTTGAGGGCTGGACATCATGGAAGGCAGGGAGGAGGTTAGGGTGAGACAGCGACCTTCAGATGCAGATGAGGGTCGTTGCGGCAGGGCTGGCAAGGCGGGGGGAGGGGCAGTTGGCTGATCAAACCCCCTGAAGAACAGGTTTAGATCGTTCACCCACCTCTGGTCCCCCACAGCCCCTCTAGACTCCACTGTTGTTCTGCTGCAGCTGGTCCTCCATCTTCCTCCTGTAGCTGTCCTTCCCCTCTTGGATCTTCCTCCTCAGCTCCCTCTGCACAGACTTTAGCTCCTTCTTGTCTCCTGACTTAAAGGCTCTCTTCTTCTCCTTCAGGAGAGCCTTTATCTCAGGATTAATCCAGGGCTTGTTGTTGGAGAAGCACCGTACAGTCCTGGTGGGTAAAGTGTTCTCCACACAGAAGTTATTGTAGTCCGTTATACAGTCCATGAGGTTGTCGATGTCCTCCCCGTGAGGATCACAGAGCTCCTCCCACACAGTTGACTCAAAACAGTCCCTCAGAGCCTCTTCAGTCTCCTCAGACCATCTCTTAACTGTGCGGGTCACAGCTGGCTGCCTGTGGACAAGTGGTTTGTACATGGACTGGAGATAAACCAGGTTGTGGTCTGATCTCTCCGGGGAGGAAGGGGTGATGACTTGTATGCATCCTTGGTGGTTGCATACAGTAAGTCCAGTATTTTATTGTCTCTGGTGTGGCAGGTGACATACTGGGTGGAAGTGGGACAAGCGGAGGATGAAGAGGCGTGATTAAGGTCCCCAGAGATGAGGAGGAGGGCCTGAGGGTGTTTGGTCTGTAGCCAGCTGACTGCAGAGTGCAGGGTCTCACATGCAAAGGCTGATTATTACAGTTGGCCTGACACAGGCAGACTAATGCAGCACCATTCTTTAACAGTTACTATGGCAACGAGGGGCAGGAGGCAGAAAATGTTCCTTTGATCTTCCCTTGCTGCTGATTGGACCTCTTGATCAAAGGACGTTCCTCTGGTGCTGCTTTGGTGTTCCCATCAGTCCATATATGGACATAGACTCTGATGTGTCTATATAAGTAAGATCAGGATTGTGCAGACTCAATTCGACAATCAGAGCAAGAACAATGAACAACGCAGAGGTAAGTACACAGACCAACATTTTTGTCAACAAGGACCTATTCAGGCCACTTATTGCCTCGTTTGTGGACCAGCTGACATCCATACAGTGGCTCAATCTAGAGGCTGGATCACTGGACCTGAGAACAAAACCCAAACTGACGGAGATGCAGCACTATGTTTGTGCCAAAGGACCAGGTGTCTAAGTGTCTTGGAGACATGGGCAGCATCATAGCACAGACATTGGCTGAGAAGATGGGTGTAATGGGTGACATCCAGAGCTCGAGCACACAGATACTGACAGAGCTCATAGTCGATGAGGTTACAGAGACGGTGAACGAGGAGCTCTCTAGCTTGGAGGAGTGTGAGAAAGCTTATCCCCGGAGTGTGAGGAACATCGCACAAAACATGTAGCAAGTACTTTGTAATATTATGCCCAGGATACCAAAATCCAGGAAATCCAGGAAAGTGACCCTGGTTAATGAGTTTGAATGCACGTCTAATGAGGAGGACTTCCTGCCAAGGCCTGGGTCCTCCAAAGCATTCAAGCTACTCATGGATTCAGAATTACTCAAAATCTCATCACTCAAATCAGCCAAGACAATCTTGACTGAAGATTGTCTTGGCTGATGCCCAAAATGATCATTTACATTTATTACAAATTGAAGTAAATGTGCATGGAGCTCAGACGAAGGCTGCAGGGGGCAGAGCCAGAGAGTAGGTCACTGGCCAGCCTTTTTAAAGCAGACGTGGGTCACCCAAGGCACACAGGTCCTGGGAGAGGGGCAAGATGAAGCGTGACTCAAGGACAACTATGACGAGTAACAAAATTGGATCCAGTTTTCTCTTGCTTGGGCCTGGGTAAACGGGCATTTAAAATTGTCCCTTTGGCATGTAGGACTAACATCTGTCACAGATAATGAGAATGACTGACACTCTTCACAGATGGAGATCGGCTAGGTAGGTAATGAAGATAGTCCTACATCTGTCACAGATACTGAGGATGACTGACACTCTTCACAGACGGAGATCTGCTTGGTACCTACTAAAGATAGTCCTACATCTGTCACAGATACTGAGGATTACAGACACTCTTCACAGACGGAGATCTGCTTGGTACCTACTAAAGATAGTCCTACATCTGTCACAGATACTGAGGACTACAGTTACTCTTCACAGATGGAGATCTGCTTGGTAAGTAATGAAGATACTCCTACATCTGTCACTCAAACTGAGGACTACAGTTACTCTTCACAGATGGAGATCTGCTTGGTAACTAATGAAGATAGTCTTGGTGCTTGGACTCTGTTCATCAGTGTAGTGACTCTGTTTCTTGGTGTTCTCGACTCTGTTCATCAGTGTAGCGACTCTGTTTCTTGGTGCATGGACTCTGTTCATCAGTGTAGTGACTCTGTTTCTTGGTGCTTGGACTCTGTTCATCAGTGCAGACACTCTGTTTCTTGGTGCCTGGACTCTGTTCATCAGTGTATAGCTCTGTTTCTTGGTGCTTGGACTCTGTTCATCAGTGTATAGCTCTGTTTCTTGGTGCTTGGACTCTGTTCATCAATGCAGACACTCTGTTTCTTGGTGCTTGGACTCCATTCATCAGTGCAGACACTTTTTTTCTTGGTGCTTGGACTCTGTTCATCAGTGTAGATACTCTATGTCTTGATGCTTGGACTCTGTTCATCAGTGTAGTGACTCTGTTTCTTGGTGTTCTCGACTCTGTTCATCAGTGTAGTGACTCTGCTTCTTGGTGAATGGACTATGTTCATCAGTGTAATGACTCTGTTTCTTTGTGCTTGAACTCTGTTCACCATTGTAGTGACTGTTTCTTGGTGCTTGGACTCTGTTCATCAGTGCAGACAGTCTGTTTCTTGGTGCTTGGACTCTGTTCATCAGTGTAGTGACTCTGTTTCTTGGTGCCTGGACTCTGTTCATCAGTGACGTCACTCTGTTTCTTGGTGTCTGGACTCTGTAAATCAATGCAGACACTCTGTTTCTCGGTGCTTGAACCTTGATCATCATTGTAGTGACTCTGTTTCTTGGTGCTTTAACTCTGTTGATCAGTGTAGTCACTGTTTCCTGGTGCTTGGACTCTGTTCATCAGTGTAGAAAATCTGTTTCTTGGTGCTTGGACTTTGTTCATCAGTGCAGACACTCTGTTTCTTGGTGCTTGGACTCTGTTCATTAGTGTAGTGACTTTGTTTCTTGGTGCCTGGACTCTGTTCATCATTGTAGTGACTCTGTTTCCTGGTGCTTGGACTCTGTTCACCATTGTAGACAATCTGTTTCTTGCTGCTTGGACTCTGTTTAACTTTCTAGTGACCCTGTCCGCCAGTGTAGTGATTCTGTCTATCAGAGTAGTGACCCTTAATCAGTGCAGAAACTCTGTTTCTTGGTGCTTGGACTCTGTTCATCAATGCACTCACTCTGTTTCATGGTGCTTGGACGCTGTTCATCAGTGTAGTCACTTTGTTTCTTGGTGCTTGGACTCTGTTCATCAGTGCAGACACTCTGTTTCCTGGTGCCTGGTCTCTGTTCATCAGTGTAGTGACTCTGTTTCTCGGTGCTTGGACTCTGTTCATCAGTGTAGTGACTCTGTTTATCAATGTAATGACTGTTAATCAGTGTTGTGACTCTGTTTCCTGGTGCTTGGACTCTGTTCATCAGTGTAGTGACTCTGTTTCTCGGTGCTTGGACTCTGTTCATCAGTGTAGTGACTCTGTTTATCAATGTAATGACTGTTAATAAGTGTTGTGACTCTGTTTCCTGGTGCTTGGACTCTGTTCATCAGTGTAGTGACTCTGTTTATCAATGTAATGACTGTTCATCAGTGCAGACACCCTGTTTCTTGGTGCTTGGACTCTGTTCATCAGTGTAGACACTCTGTTTCCTGGTGCTTGGACTCTGTTCATCAGTGTCGTCACTTTGTTTCTTGGTGCTTGGACTCTGTTCATCAGTGAAGTGACTCTGTTTCTTGGTGCCTGGACTCTGTTCATAAGTTAGACACTCTGTTTCTTGGTGCTTGGACTCTGATCATCATTGTAGTGACTCTGTTTCTTGGTGCTTGGACTCTTTTCATCAATGCAGACACTCTGTTTCTTGGTGCTTGGACTCTGTTCATCAGTGTAGTAACTCTGTTTCTTGGTGCTTGGACCCTGTTCATCAGTGTAGTCACTCTGTTTCCTGGTGCTTGTTCTCTGTTCATCAGTGTAGTGACTCTGCTTATCATTGCAATGACTGTTAATCAGTGTAGTGACTCTGTTTCTTGGTGCTTGGACTCTTTTCATCAGTGTAGACACTCTGTTTCTTGGTGCTTGGACTCTGTTCATCATTGCAGGCAATCTGTTTCTTGGTGCTTGGACTCTGTTCTTCAGTGTAGACACTCTGTTTCTTGGTACCTGGACTCTCTTCATCAGTGTAGTGACTCTGTTTCATTGTGCCTGGACTATGTTCATCAGTGTAGTTACTCTGTTTATTTGTGCTTGGACTCTGTTCAACAGTGTAGACAATCTGTTTCTTGGTGCCTAGACTCTTTTCATCGGTGTAATGACTCTGTTTCTTGCTGCCTGGACCCTGTTCATCAGTGTAATGACTTCGTTTCTTCGTGCCTGGACTCTGTTCGCAGGTGTAGTGACTCAGTTTCTTGGTGCCTGGACTCTGTTCATCAGTGTAGACAAACTGTTTCTTGGTGCTTGGACTCCATTCATCAGTGCAGACACTCTTTTTCTTGGTGCTTGGACTCGGTTCATCAGTGCAGACACTCTGTTTCTTGCTGCGTGGACTCTGTTCATAAGCATAGTCACTCTGTTTCTTGGTTCTTGGAATCTGTTCATCAGTGTAGTGACTCTGTTTCTTGGTGTTCTCGACTCTGTTCATCAGTGTAGTGACTCTGCTTCTTGGTGAATAGACTATGTTCATCAGTGTAGTGACTCTGTTTCTTTGTGCTTGAACTCTGTTCACCATTGTAGTGACTGTTTCTTGGTGCTTGGACTCTGTTCATCAGTGTAGTGACTCTGTTTCTTGGTGCCTGGACTCTGTTCATCAGTGAAGTGACTCTGTTTCTTGGTGTCTGGACTCTGTTCATCAATGCAGACACTCTGTTTCTCGGTGCTTGAACCTTGATCATCATTGTAGTGACTCTGTTTCTTGGTGCCTGGACTCTGTTCATCAGTGAAGACACTCTGATTCTTGGTGCCTGGACTCTGTTCATCAGTGTATTCACTATGTTTCTTGGTGCCTGGGCTTTGATCATCAGTTTAGTCATTCTGTTTCTTGGTGCTTGGACTCTGTTCATCGGTGAAGTCACTCTGTTTCTTGGTGCCTGGACTTTGTTCGCAGGTGCAGTTACTCTGTTTCTTGGTGCCTAGACTTTGTTCATCAGTGGAGACAATCTGTTTCTTGGTGCTTGGACTCTTTTCATCAGTGTAGTGACTCTCTTCATCAGTGTATTGGCTGTTAATCAGAGTTGTGACTCTGTTTCGTGGTGCTTGGACTCTGTTCATCAGTGTAGACAATCTGTTTCTTGATGCCTGGACGCTGTTCGCAGGTGTAGTCACTCTGTTTCTTGGTGCTTGGACTCTGTTCATCATTGTAGTCACTCTGTTTCTTGGTGCTTGGACTGTGTTCATCAGTGAAGTCACTTTGTTTCTTGGTGCCTGGACTCTGTTCATCAGTGCAGACAGTCTGTTTCTTGGTGCTTGGACTCTGTTCATCAGTGTAGTGACTCTGTTTCTTGGTGCTTGGACGCTGTTCATCAGCGTATTGACTCTGTTTCTTGGTGCTTGGACTCTTTTCATTAGTGTCAACACTCTGTTTCTTGGTGCCTGGACTCTGTTCATTGGTGTAGTGACTCTGTGTCTTGGTGCTTTAACTCTGTTTATCAATCCAGACTTACATTTTCTTGATGCTTGGACTCTGTTCATCAGTATAGTCACTGTGTTTCTTGGTGCTTGGACTCTGTTCATCAGTGTAGTCATTCTGTTTCTTGGTGCCTGGACTCTGTTCATCAGTGCAGACACTCTGTTTCTTGGTGCTTGGACTCTATTCATCAGTGTAGTGACTCTGTTTCTTGGTGCCTGGACTCTGTTCATCAGTGTAGTGACTCTGTTTCTTGGTGCCTGGACTCTGTTCATCAGTGCAGACACTCTGTTTCTTGGTGCTTGGACTCTGTTCATCAGTGTAGTGACTCTGTTTCTTGGTACCTGGACTCTGTTCATCAATGTAGTGACTCTGTTTCTTGGTGCTTGAACTCTGTTCATCAGTGTAGTCACTCTGTTTCTTGGTGCCTGGACTCTGTTCATCAATGCAGACACTCAGTTTCTTGGTGCTTTGACCCTTTTCATTAGTTTCAACACTCTGTGTCTTGGTGCTTGGACTCTGTTCATCAGTGTAGTGACTCTGTTTCTTGGTGCTTTAACTCCGTTTATCAATGCAGACTTTCTGTTTCTTGGTGCCTGGACTCTGTTCATTAGTGAAGACACTCTGTTTCTTGGTGCCTGGACTCTGTTCATCAGTGTAGTGACTCTGTTTATTTGTGCTTGGACTCTGTTCATCAGTGTAGACACTCTGTTTCTTGGTGCCTGGACTCTGTTCATCAGTGTAGTGACTCTGTTTCTTGGTGCCTGGACTCTGTTCATCAGTGTAGTCACTCTGTTTCTTGGTGCCTGGACTCTGTTCATCAGTGTAGACACTCTGTTTCTTGGTGCATGCACTCTGTTCATCAGTGTAGTCACTCTGTTTCTTGGTGCTTGGACTCTGTTCATCAGTGTAGACACTCTGTTTCTTGGTGCCTGGACTCTGTTCATCAGTGTAGTCTCTCTGTTTCTTGGTGCCTGGACTCTGTTCATCAGTGTAGACAAACTGTTTCTTGGTGCTTGGACTCCATTCATCAGTGCAGACACTCTTTTTCTTGGTGCTTGGACTCGGTTCATCAGTGCAGACACTCTGTTTCTTGCTGCGTGGACTCTGTTCATAAGCATAGTCACTCTGTTTCTTGGTTCTTGGAATCTGTTCATCAGTGTAGTGACTCTGTTTCTTGGTGTTCTCGACTCTGTTCATCAGTGTAGTGACTCTGCTTCTTGGTGAATAGACTATGTTCATCAGTGTAGTGACTCTGTTTCTTTGTGCTTGAACTCTGTTCACCATTGTAGTGACTGTTTCTTGGTGCTTGGACTCTGTTCATCAGTGTAGTGACTCTGTTTCTTGGTGCCTGGACTCTGTTCGCAGGTTTAGTGACTCTGTTTCTTGGTGCCTGGACTCTGTTCATCAATGCAGACACTCTGTTTCTTGGTGCTTGGACTCTGTTCATCAGTGTAGTGACTCTGTTTCTTGGTGCCTGGACTCTGTTCATCAGTGTAGTCACTCTGTTTCTTGGTGCCTGGACTCTGTTCATCAGTGTATTCACTCTGTTTCTTGGTGCTGGACTCTGTTCATCAGTTTAGTCATTCTGTTTCTTGGAGCCTGGACTCTGTTCATCAGTGTAGTCACTCTATTTCTTGGTGCTTGGACTCTGTTCATCAGTGTAGTGACTCTGTTTATTTGTGCTTGGACTCTGTTCATCAATGCAGACACTCTGTCTCTTGGTGCTTGGACTCTGTTCATCAGTGTAGTGACTCTCTTCATCAGTGTATTGGCTGTTAATCAGAGTTGTGACTCTGTTTCGTTGTGCTTGGACTCTGTTCATCAGTGTAGACAATCTGTTTCTTGATGCCTGGACGCTGTTCGCAGGTGTAGTCACTCTGTTTCTTGGTGCTTGGACTCTGTTCATCATTGTAGTCACTCTGTTTCTTGGTGCTTGGACTGTGTTCATCAGTGAAGTCACTTTGTTTCTTGGTGCCTGGACTCTGTTCATTAGTGAAGACACTCTGTTTCTTGGTGCCTGGACTCTGTTCATCAGTGTAGTGACTCTGTTTCTTGGTGCTTGGACGCTGTTCATCAGCGTATTGACTCTGTTTCTTGGTGCTTGGACTCTTTTCATTAGTGTCAACACTCTGTTTCTTGGTGCCTGGACTCTGTTCATTGGTGTAGTGACTCTGTGTCTTGGTGCTTTAACTCTGTTTATCAATCCAGACTTTCATTTTCTTGATGCTTGGACTCTGTTCATCAGTATAGTCACTGTGTTTCTTGGTGCTTGGACTCTGTTCATCATGGTAGTCACTCTGTTTTTTGGTGCCTGGACTCTTTTCATCAATGCAGACACTCTGTTTCTTGGTGCCTGGACTCTGTTCATCAGTGTAGTGACTCTGTTTCTTGGTGCCTGGACTCTGTTCATCAGTGTAGTGACTCTGTTTCTTGGTGCCTAGACTCTGTTCATCAATGCAGACACTCTGTTTCTTGGTGCCTGGACTCTATTCATCAGTGTAGTGACTCTGTTTCTTGCTTCCTGGACTCTGTTCATCAGTGTAGACACTCTGTTTTTGGTGCTTCAACTCTGTTCATCAGTGTAGACACTGTGTTTTCTTGGTGTTTGGACGCTGTTCATCAGTGTATTGACTCTGTTTCTTGGTGCTTGGACTCTTTTCATTAGTGTCAACACTCTGTGTCTTGGTGCTTGGACTCTGTTCATCAGTGTAGTGACTCTGTTTCTTGGTGCTTTAACTCCGTTTATCAATGCAGACTTTCTGTTTCTTGGTGCTTGGACTCTGTTCATCAATATAGTCACTGTGTTTCTTGGTGCTTGGACTCTGTTCATCATGGTAGTCACTCTGTTTCTTGGTGCCTGGACTCTTTTCATCAATGCAGACGCTCTGTTTCTTGGTGCCTGGACTCTGTTCAACAGTGTAGTGACTCTGTTTCTTGGTGCCTGGACTCTGTTCATTAGTGTAGTCACTCTGTTTCTTGGTGCCTGGACTCTGTTCAACAGTGTAGTGACTCTGTTTCTTTGTGCCTGGACTCTGTTCATTAGTGTAGTCTCTCTGTTTCTTGGTGCCTGGACTCTGTTCATCAGTGTAGTCACTCATTTTCTTGGTGCCTGGACTCTGTTCATCAGTGAAGTGACTCTGTTTCTTGGTGCCTGGACTCTGTTCATCAATGCAGACACTCTGTTTCTTGGTGCCTGGACTCTGTTCATCAGTGTAGACACTCTGTTTCTTGGTGCTTGAACTCTGTTCATCAGTGTAGTGACTCTGTTTCTTGGTGCCTGGACTCTGTTCATCAGTGTAGACACTCTGTTTCTTGGTGCTTGGACTCTGTTCATCAGTGTAGTCACTCTGTTTCTTGGTGCTTGGACTCTGTTCATCAGTGTAGCCACTCTGTGTCTTGGTGCCTGGACTCTGTTCATCAGTGTAGTCACTCTGTTTCTTGGTGCTTGGTATCTGTTCATCAGTGTAGTCACTCTGTTTTCTTGGTGCTTAGATTCTGTTCATCAGTGTAGTGACTCTGTTTCTTGGTGCTTGGACTCTGTTCATCAGTGTAGCCACTCTGTTTCTTGGTGCCTGGACCCTGTTCATCAGTGTAGTCACTCTGTTTCTTGGTGCTTGGACTCTGTTCATCAGTGTAGTGACTCTGTTTCTTGGTGCTTTAACTCTGTTTATCAGTGTAGTGACTCTGTTTCTTGGTGCCTGGACTCTTTTCATTAGTGTCTACACTCTGTTTCTTGGTGCTTGGAACCTGTTCATCAGTGTAGTGACTCTGTTTCTTGGTGCTTTAACTCATTTTATCAGTGTAGTGACTCTGTTTCTTGGTGCCTGGACTCTGTTCATCAGTGTAGACACTCGTTTCTTGGTGCTTGGACTCTGTTCCCAGGGGTGTATTGACTCTGTTTCTTGGTGCCTGGACTCTGCTCATCAGTGTCAACACTCTGTTTTTTGGACATCTGTTTGGTAACTAATGAAGATAGTCCTACATCAGTCACAGATACTAAGGATGACTGAAACTCTTCACAGATGGAGATCTGCTTGGTAACTAATGAAGATAGTCCGACATATGTCACAGATACTGAGTACAGACACTCTTCACAGATGGAGATCTGCTTGGTACCTTATGGAGATAGTCCTACATCTGTAACACATACCGTGGATGACAGACACTCTTCACAAATTGAGATCTGCTTGGTAACTAATGAATATAGTCCTACATCTGTCACAGATACTCTGGACTACAGTTACTCTTCACAGATGGAGATCTGCTTTGTAACTACTGAAGATAGTCCTCCATCTGTCACAGATATTCTGGACTACAGCTACTCTTCACAGATGGAGATCTGCTTGGTAACTAATGAGGATAGTCCTACATCTGTCACACATACTGAGTACTGCAGTTACTCTTCACAGATGGAGATCTGCTTGGTAACTAATAAAGATAGTCCTAAATCTGTCACAGATACTCTTGACTACAGTTGCTCTTCCCAGATGGAGATCTGCTTGGTAACTATTGAAGATAGTTCTCCATCTGTCACAGATACTGAGGAAGACAGTAACTCTTCAAAGATGGAGATCTGCTTCGTTACTAATGAAGATAGTCCTACATCTGTCTAAGATACTGAGGACTACAGTTACTCTTCACAGATGAAGATCTGCTTGGTAACTAATGAAGATAGTCCTACATCTGTCACAGATACTCAGGAAGACTGACACTCGTAACAGATGGACATCTGCTTGGTAACTAATGAAGATAGTCCTACATCTGTCACAGATACTGAGGACTACAGTTACTCTTCACATATGGAGATCTGCTCGGTAACTAATGAAGATAGTTCTACATCTGTCACAGATACTGAGTACTGCAGTTATTCTTCACAGATGGAGATCTGCTTGGTAACTAATGAAGATAGTCCTACGTCTGTCACACATACTGAGTACTGCAGTCACTCTTCACAGATGGAGATCTGCTTGGTAACTAATGATGATAGTCCTAAATCTGTCACAGATACTCTTGACTACAGTTGCTCTTCCCAGATGGAGATCTGCTTGGTAACTAATGAAGATAGTTCTACATCTGTCACAGAGACTGAGTACTGCAGATACTCTTCACAGATGGAGTTCTGCTTGGTAACTATTGAAGATAGTCCTACATCTGTCACAGATACTGAGGACTACAGTTACTCTTCACAGATGGAGATCTGCTTGGTAACTAATGAAGATAGTCCTACATCTGTCACAGATACTGAGGAAGACTGACACTCGTAACAGATGGAGATCTGCTTGGTAACTAATGAAGACAGTCCTACATCTGTCACAGATACTGAGGAAGACAGTTACTCTTCACAGATGGAGATCTGCTTGGTAACTAATGAGGATAGTCCTACATCTGTCACGTATACTCTCGACTACAGTTTCTCTTCACAGATGGAGACCTGCTTGGTACCTAAGGAAGATAGTCCTACATCTGTCACAGAAACTGAGAATGACTAACACTATTCACATATGGAGATCTGCTTGATACCTACTGAAGATAGTCCTGCATCTGTCACAGATACTGAGGATGACAGACACTCTTCACAGACGGAGATCTGCTTGGTACCTAGCAAAGTTAGTCCTACATCAGTCACAGAAACTGAGAATGACCAACACTATTCACATATGGAGATCTGCTTGATACCTACTGAAGATAGTCCTGCATCTGTCACAGATACTGAGGTTGACAGACACTCTTCACTCTTCACAGATGGAGATCTGCTTGGTACCTCATGAAGATAGTCCTACATCTGTCACAGATACTGAGGATGACAGACACTCTTCACAGATGGAGATCTGCTTGGTACCTAAGAAGAAAGTCCTACATCTGTCACAGATACTGAGGACAGACACTCTTCACAGACGGAGATCTGCCTGGTACCTAAGAAGACAGTCCTACATCTGTCACAGATACTGAGGACATACACTCTTCACTGAAGAAGATCTGCTTGGTAACTAATGAAGGTAGTCCAAAATTGAATTAGTTCTTTCTGTTCCCATGCTGAACATGGGAAAAGCACCGTACAGTCCTGGTGAGTAAAGTGTCCTCCACACAGAAGTTAACGTAATCCGTTATACAGTCTGTGAGGTTGTCGATATCCTCCCCGTGAGGATCACAGAACTCCTTCCACACAGTTGACTCAAAGCCTTCCCGTCAGAGCCTTTTCAGTCTCCTCAGACCATCTCTTAACTGCGCGGGTCACAGCTGGCTGCCTGTCGAAAAGTGGTTTGTACACGGGCTGGAGATAAACCAGGTTGTGGTCTGATCTCCACAGGGGAGGGAGGGGTGATGACTTGTATGCATCCTTGGTGTTTGCATGCAGTAAGTCCAGTATTTTATTGTCTCTGGTGTGGCAGGTGACATACTGGGTTGAAAGTGGGCAAAGTGGAGGATGGAGAGGTGTGATTAAAGTCCCCAGAGATGAGGAGGAGGGCCTGAGGGTGTTTGGTCTGTAGCCAGCTGACTGCAGAGTGCAGGGTCTCACATGCAAAGGCTGATTATTACAGTTGGCCTGACACAGGCAGACTAATGCAGCACCATTCTTTAACAGTTACTATGGCCGAGGGAGGAGGCAGAACATGTTCCTTTGATCTTCCCTTGCTGCTGATTGGACCTCTGGATCAAAGGACGTTCCTCTGGTGCTGCTTTGGTGATTCCATCAGTCCATATATGGACATAGACTCTGATATGTCTATCTAAGTAAGATCAGGATTGTGCAGACTTAATAGCTGGGTTTCACGTGACGTCACATTGTCGCATAGCGACAGCGTGCAATTCAGATGGAGGGCAGGAGGTAAAGTAACGTTTGAACTTGCGGTGATAAGCAATGTTTTGTGTTGTTTACGGGTGCTTTAAGTATATCACAAATTAACGTCCTTGTGTTCTTTGACTGTTGGGCTAACGTCGCCGTTCAGATTTGTTGCGTGTTTGTTTCCATGGTTTGTGTACATCCTAGCCGCGACTGCTAGCTGTTAGCACCTTAACACATAAAAAAAAAAAGAAAGACTCACCCTTGCGAAGACCAAACAATAACCATCCTGTAGTAGTTTGGTACCGAGGTTGTGGACCCACCCGCTGATGAAAAAGTTGTATGCCTCCATACTTTTGTAGGCTTTCGTCTGCTGTTTGAATTACCAGACAGTTTGCGATGTCGATAGCCTCAATTGCCGGTAAATCTTTTGTCTCTGCCGAAAACTCGGTCATCTTCATGAGATATGGATCACGCCCACCGTATCTGTTGATTAACTGCTTATATCTATTTCTTGAAACTGGACCTAGATCAGCACAATAAAAAAAAAAATCTTCGCCGAACATAGACTCATGTTTACTTCCTGCCCTCCATCTAAAACCACGCTCTCTTCATACGTCATAATAATCACGTGACTGAAACCCTCCTATTCAACATCAGAGCAAGAACAATGAACAACACAGAGGCAAGTACACAGACCAACATTTTGGTCAACAAGGACCTACTCAGGCGTCCGCCTGACATCCATACAGTGGCTTAATCTAGAGGCTGGATCACTGGACCCGAGAACAAAGCCCAAACTGACGGAGATGTGTTTGGAATTAATCGATGTTGCAGCAACACACATCTTTGAGCTCTTGCAGTGTGAGAGTGATGGTGCGAGCATTGTGTTTGTGCCAAAGGACCAGGTGTCTAAGTGTCTTGGAGACATGGGCAGCATCATAGCACAGACATTGGCTGAGAAGATGGGTGTTAAGGGTGACATCCAGAGCTCGAGCACACAGATACTGACAGAGCTCATAGTTGATGAGGTTATAGAGAAGGTGAACAACTAGCTCTCTAGCTTGGAGGAGTGTGAGAAAGCTTTTCCCCGGAGCGTGAGGATCATCGCACAACACTTCATTTTATGGAGACACATATATGCATAGATACTGTCAGGAATTTTCCCTTTATAATCCTTCAATAGCCCAGATGGTTCGTACCTCTACCTGACATTCCAAATTATTCCAAGTAAAAAATGACACAGAGAACAGCTGGATACAAAATCAGATGAAGCCTTTTAATCCTTCTTCGTCTTGTCTAGACAAGAGAGTTCCAACCCAAAGAGTCCAAAAGTAATCCAAGAGTTGAACTGAGATCTTACTACAGTATCACCTACTTTTATAGCATTGTATGTGGTCACGTGAGTCTGTTTCTCACGAGAGAGATGGACTTGCAGGTGCGAGAGTTCATCAAGTTTACGGAGAAGGGACAGCTCGTGGGAATTTCCCAAAGTGTGAGAAAACAGTCTCTAGCAAGGAGGGGGCTGAGCAGAGTTTACACACAGGTCAAGCAGGGTTACCTTAGTTCATGTCTCTAAGCAATGATCTTACAGCATATCAAGACAGTTCAAATACATAAGAAAAACCCATATACAATATGTACAAGAGTCAAATTATTTCTAACATTTCCCGCTGTTTTTTCTTATTTGAACAGATAACAATGCACTTTTCACATCAACCTTATACAACTTCAGTTAGATTTTCTGTACAGGCATCATATTGGCAAAGTATCTGCGAAGAAACTAAATTTATGTTTCCTCCACTCCAATTGGGGAAGTGTTGGTAAGATGGAATAAGTATGTTGTCTGTATAGCAGTGTAGCACTGATTCTGTAATCATTGAGCTAACCATTGACCTTAGACATAGAATCACACAGGTAAACATTATGCAAAACACAATGGCAATAGTAATGAAAAATGTTACAACTTAAAGTAAAACTTACCACCATGAGCCAGTTGACAATTATGAGCAAAAAAACCTTAAGAAACATAGTCATGTATCATGACATCATTACTTTTTCATATGTCCAGTTCAAAAAGAGTCCAAAAGATGATGAGAAGTCGAATGTCTTATACCAGACCAAGTGTCCATTGTCTCCGGAGTGATTTCCCACTCATACCTACCAGAAGGAGCCATAAACCAGTCCAAAATAAAAAAATTTAATCCACATATGTCCATATGATAATTCCACACAGCATATAAATCAGGAAGCCAAGGGGGTAGAGTCCATCTCTGAGGCATTTCCCCATAGCGTCACCGGGGTCCTTCGCCGATGGTCTCCTCTCGGGTTTGAGACGCAACAGAGTTATTCCTCCGCATCCCTTTGTAGCCCAAGTTGTTCACCGGTGCGCATTGATGAGTCCATATGCAGTCTCTCCTCCTCACTCCTCAGGAGTTTGCAATGACTGAGATGGACCCAAGACGACCTTCCCTCAATTTTTAGTGCTGTGGGTGTCGCCAGGAGAACTCAGTACGGCCCTGTCCAGCGTGGAGACGACCACTTCTGTCTCTGGAGGGCTTTCACAAACACGAGATCTCCTGGTCTGACAGGTGTAGGTTTATGGTCTTCTGGCTCCCTCTCCTGTGGCACAGAGACAGACTTCACAGCATCAATTTGCTCTTTTACTCTATTACATTGTTGCAAATGTGTCACTAATTCAGAGTATTTCACAGGTTTCTTAGGTTGGATAATTGTCAGCTCAGGTAGCTGGTAAGGTCTATGAAATACACATTCAAATGGTGTTAATTTATGTTTACCACAAGGTGTTGTATTAATAGAAGTTTTAACTAGGTGTAAACAAGCAGGCCATGGTTTTCCTGTTGTTTCCATTGCTTTAATTAGTTGTTGTTTAAAGATCCCATATTATGCTCTTTTTCTGCAGTGTAATATTGATCTTTGATGTCTTCATGAAGCCTTAGTAGCATGCTTTGGTCAAAAAACTCAATAAAACAGTTACAGCCGTATCATCCCTATGCCCTCTTTGAGCCTCTCTGTAAAACACTCCATTTTTGTGGGCGTAACTATATGTTAATGAGCCCCCGCTGAAACCGCCCCGCACTTCCGTGTCGGCGCAGTCGGCGCATGCATGTGAATATGTCAACAGAGCTCCGGTTAGCGTCTGTGTTGCTACATGAGGACCGCAGCACTGAACGCAGAACCCGAAAATAAGAGGAACCAGGAGAGAGTCGAGGACCAAGGATAAACCGGGATGTTTCTGAGTGGTCTGTATATAAAGTTTGTCTCTTCAATGCTATAATGTTGACGAATCAAAGTTGTTCTGCCGTTCCTCTCCCCCTCCCCCTGTTGTTGTCGATGTTAGCATGTCTGTTAGCAGACGTGCAGTGCTTAGACTGGCGTTAGATAGAGTCTAGTAAGAGCTAATGTAGAGTGAGCGGGTTACTGCAGAGACGTGAATTAACTAAAACCCCGATGTGAAATAACTTTCACTTCTAAGTAACACTGAAGGGGCCGTTGCTACTGATAGTGAAATAAGACAGAGAGAGGGGTCTTCTCTGTTGTTGTGATGTGTAAATAATGTCTGGGCTCTTCAGGGCCGATCAGAGCAAGAGTCTGTTTTACAGAAATAACATTAGTAATGTGACTGACCCATCAGAATACAGCATTTAATAGAGCCATAGCCTTTAGTGACAGTAACAGTAACTGAGAACGTTTATTACCTGTAACTGTGAGCAGCGAACAGTTTTCTGTGAACCTTATTTTAAAAGGTTATTTTCTTTTCTATATGCCACACAGTAGCTGTCTTAAAAACCTCTTCACTTGCATTATTGTATGTTATGACAGCTCTGTGTATATTCTTATACAATAACAGAACATTTCCTTTAGATAAAAATTCTCCTGAACATCCTGTTTTCACTCCTCTCCTACAGAGGTGCTCCTGTGGCAATTGTGTGAAAATTCCTACAGCCTGAAAATGTTTGTTGAATGGAGATACCAAAGGTATTGTGAAAAATTAGTGCTAAATAACAATTTAGTACATAACCTTTCCTGTACTGTGTCACTGACTTACCTGTTTTAATTAAGTAGGTCAGAGGAAAACTGCAGGAACTCCCAGTCCAACCATCCTGGACTCTGACTCTGAGTGTGTTTTTCACTACAACATGCATTCTATATTTATAGAGCAGACTATGAGCCTTTACATCTAAGAGGAGTACTGCATAAGTATTTTGGTATAAACACTTCCATGACTGTTGAACAAAAATAGTAAAGATTAAAAGAACTGTTTCCTCCATCTCATTTTTTTGTCTTTCTTGTTATTTAATTATTAACATTACATGTAACATATGGAAAACTGAAAACACACAAAACAGTTCATGTAGACTTTTTATTGTGAAAGATATTTTGACATATAAATCACCAAATGTACCGGCTGGTACTCTAGACATTTTTACATAAAGGAGGTAAAAAAGGCATGAAAAAAGAAAAGGAATTTTTAAACACAAGCCATAGAACCATATTGATAAAAATATGAACATATAGATAAAAACACCTATGACAGTAATTTTCATTTCTGACATAATCTTATCATGTCCAGCCCTTACAGATGCCTGGCCTACAGAGCCTTTGTGAGCTGATGCTGCCTGTGTTGTACTGCAGAGTTTCCTGATGCAGAAGACCAGTATGAGAGGGTTCAGCGCTTCCTGGTATTTGGAAAAGGAGCATATGGTCTGGTATTTTCTGCAGCTCCTTCAGGTGTGGAGCAGGGTCCTGGAAAACCTTCCCAAAGACAAGGTCCAACAGTGCATCTGCATGATCTGAAATACAAGACACAAAAATATATGTTTACAAGAAATGAACCAAAACACCTCACTGCAGTGTTGTCATTTTTTTCATAGTCTTTTATTGACACAATGTCCTTATTGATTATATATTCTCAATTCCATTTTGATAACATTTTTATTCCAGTTTCCTTTATCTTTTCCTTTCCATGCTATGCCTATTTGCCAATGTTTTTAAATGTGTTGATTTTAATAAAGAATTGTTTAACTTACGGAAAGCTGGCTCTGCTCTCACTGGCTTTGCTGTACATCCTTCCTCCTTGGATTTTGAGAAGCTGACTGTAACCAGCGGTTCACCATCAGAAGATGCTGCCTGAGGTCGACCAGCATCGACACAAGAAAGAAAAATATTTAACCTGTTAGTGTATGAAAACACAAATTAGAGCCATGCATTTTTACCTCTTTTGTTGATAAAATGTTAATTTCACGTTGTACTGAAATCCAACTAAATTACATGAGATGTTACAAATAGTTACTGTTACTCAATAGATATATTAGGTATTTCTGGCAACTGATATATCTCACTGTATTCATTTAGGGTTTTTTGGTGATATTTTTTGATCATTTTGATCAGACACATGTATTAAAAGTATGTCTTAAATAAGATTCAACAGGCTTTTCAAGGGTTAATGGGTTTTTACTTACAAATGTCACATTATGTGATGCATTATAAAATATCTATGCCCATATATTGTTAGTAAATAAAACGGGAGGATAACTAAATCACTATCTTATTTGCCTCCCTCCGTTTTTCGTAAATCCTTGACCTGTTAGTAATTCTAACTTATCCTCCCAGTCACACAGCTCATATGACAACATTCTGTGGGCTTTCCTGAGTGTTTAAACTCACAGATATCTGATTAAATTAGTTTTGAGATAACGGCAGAGGCCAGAAAACCCAGTGATCACATGTGCAGATACACTGATCTGAGCCGACGTTAGCGTAGTTATATACTTTCCCTGTTGTTATCAATATTTACATGATCTGCTGCAAAACACAGAGAAACATTACAGGCTAAAACAACAGGCTAACCGCAGCTAAGCTTAGCCTTCTGAAGCTAACAGAGACAAGGGGAGAGGAGATGAGGAGTGTATGAGGAGTAAATATAATCCTCCCGCTGTCTAATTCCTTTTTTTGATACCTTCTGAGATAATTTATTAACTACAATGCCTCAGAGAGAGTAGCAGGCCTCTACTCACACAGCGGTACATCTCACAGCAGCCAGCAAAGTAATAGACAACAGACTAATATTATGGCCTAGAAAAGACACGATATGGTTAGAAAACAGCAAAGCTCGTTGATTGTAACATTACAGGCTAAAACAACAGGCTAACCGCAGCTAAGCTTAGCCTCCTGACGCTAACACAGGAATAGCTCTTACATCTGCTCCTCTTCCCTCTGCTGTTAGCAGCTCGTAGCAATTAGCAAAATAACAGCACACAGCATTTGGCATACTCACATTTCCAGGGTCCGAGGTTTGCTGGTGGATGGTTGGCACTGATCCTGGGTTAAGGACCAGTCTATTTGCGAGCCCCTTTGTGTACTGTCCAAAGTTTACGAAACTGTCAGCCGTTAAGTGACTGGCACAAACATGCACATTTTTCTTTGTTTTTCTGGCACTTTTCCATCATATATGAACTCCAGCCACTTAGTTTTTAAATCTTCAGAGTCAGGCAGCTTGTGTAAGGAAGTTTGTGGCTTGTTACAGCCCACAACACTGCAGCAGTAACTCATGCTGAAGTCCGATGTCTCACTGCCGGTAAACCCATCATGGCTGCTCTACATAGCGATCTCACCATGGATGTATTATGAGAACTGGATACCAGACCGCCCCTCGGGCGGCACGCCCGATTTTTCCCAGTGGCCACTGTGGTATTGCAACTAAAAAAATCCCCACTGGGCCCAAAAAGCATTTTTCCCATAGGCGGCAATAGTAAAAGAGACGGCTGTAAAACTGTTTACAGGACATCTTCAGCCATAAACACGGTCAATAACTGATCTTTGTATTTTATATTTTTAAGACTTGGACTTTTGATCGGTCAAAAAGTGTTCAAAAGGCCAGAAAAGCCAGAGGAAAGTCGCTATCTCTCTGATGACGTCACAGCTGCACACACGCACTCTCAAAGCGCGGTCATGCTGTGTCTCGAGAGCGAGGACGCCCGCTAACTTTCTTAAGGCTGTATGGAGCAAAATTGTTCTGAAAGTTGGGAAAACGACTAAACGGTGAGTTTCTTTTTGACATAGAGTGACTTAACACATGTATTCTCTCAGAGTTAACTATCACTCACTTGATAGTTGTGGTTTGTAAACGTATTTAGACTGCTGTGTATTGGATAATATACAATGAAATAAAGAATAAAGTAAGATACATTTTACTAACATGATGGTCCTACATTCCAAGTATATTCAGTTTAAAGAAAGTTTAAAAAACGTGCCCGAATTACTGTAGCTAATATGTGTCAGGGGATCACAGAGTTGTGTTTGATAGATGGATCTTTATTCGGAATATACGTAAATGTATTAATTGTTTTATAAATAATACATTCAGATAATGTAAGTTTTAGACTGTAAAAATATTAATAAAAGAGAGACTTTATAAAACGAAAAACTTTACTTGAATAAATTGATAAAGTACAATAAAGATCAATAACAACACAATTGTCATGTTCCAGTTGATTAAATAAGATTTTTAATTTTTAATTTAAGATTTTTCTCTCAACAGAGATTGGAGGTAAAGGAGCATCACTCCAGGGAAAAGAGTGAACATGGCTGAATGTGTCCTGCAGCTGTGGAGGATGGTTTAATAAACAAGTTTCATTAATGACAGTATGGTGGTCATTCTGATTTATCTAATGTATTTGTCATATTTTATGTATCACTCATGTATTACACCATTAACTCTATTCAAACAAGATAATCTTAATAAAATACAAACTTTTTTGGCCTACCTAGAACATTGGCAGTTTTTTCTGAGAATAATTCATTAAAAATTAACGTGAATAACATTTTTTCAGTAAGACTCAAAAACATTTTTCAAAACATTTCATTATATTGTGTTTTTATTTTGATTTCTTACATTTTTTATGCCATTCATATTTTATAGAAAATAAAATATAACAAATATAACCCTTACCCCACAACATTATGTATAAAATATAACTGTTTCAGATAACATTCTATCTTAAAAATTTAAGGCTGGGAACAAACATGGAACAGGCTTTCATTTAACATGAGTATTAAAAGTGAACATCTTAACTGAAGTTATCGTTAGAAATTGGCAAATCAAACCAAACTAACCATTTATGTGAGTGTGTGTGGTTTAGAGGTCTTGGACATTTTACTCCTAATGTTATTAATGATAATTATGTATTTGTTTATTTCATAGCCTATATTTTAGGTCACATTAGTTCACTTTTAGTTCAGTAGTTCCATCACACTGTTCACTCCCAACGCTGTCTGTGTTTGAATAAAGTACATTTTTAAGAACTTTATTATTACAAATGTAGTATTTTGATTTATTCAGATAAAATATGAGTGATATTCCTGAAACATCACTATCATTGACAGTTTTACTGACATACACTGTTGTCTACATATTTTTTTAGTGTTTCAT
Source organism: Scarus forsteni (assembly GCA_036419115.1). Classification (NCBI taxonomy): domain Eukaryota; kingdom Metazoa; phylum Chordata; class Actinopteri; order Labriformes; family Labridae; genus Scarus; species Scarus forsteni. The sequence goes on from JAZDUH010000423.1 coordinate 111,517, forward strand.
GACAGTGACACCATTTTGAATCCCAGACAGAAAATAGACACCAGGACAATATGGCCTAATAATAAATACATAACTAAATACATAAATATAATTGTGACCCACATACAGTATTCATTAGAACAAGCAATTTGTTTATTCAAGAAATTAAAAGAAAAACCTCTTGTGTACCAATTTGATTCTTCTCATAAAAGTTTAATAAAATTGATAAATCTTCATATTGTTTTTTACTTTTACTGCTTAAAATCTTTTCCACATCTTCCTAATTAACCACAGATATATAGTTTTTAAATGTTTTTTCTGTATTTAATGTTTTTATCTTTTTGCCATAAGCTCTCTGATGATCAAGAAAACACACAGACAGAGCCAGTTTGACCTCTGATGACTTGAACTTTGCCCCAAGGGTTAACAAAGTAGATAAAAACCTATAAAGAAACAGAACATTATTAGAGAAGCCAGTCTTAATCTGGGTCTCATCCCCGGGATCCATCCATGGTTCATCTAAAGACTATCAGATTGCCTATCAGAAAAATAAAAAGAGAAAATGAATGGGTAACAAGGACTTTATGCATTAAGAACAGTATGACACTTACAGCGAAAGCCTCATTAATATGTCCATGAAAAAAGGTAATACCTTTGAATCATCATTGAAAGTTAATCTGATAAGCAGTCATCTCTCAAATATGGGATTAATAAAATGAACAAATTACTCTGATTTATTTGGCTGATGGACTGCTAAAGTCCACGACAGTTTTTCTGTTGTTTAATCCCATGGTTTTAGAATAGTCAGCTATAGAAAGTCATCAAATAAAAATCACTCATCTTAAACTCTTATTATGAAGACTTATTACGTATATAATATCATTATATCACATCGTAGTCGGATCATGTGCCCTAAAACTCATTATTTGAGTTTGTACACCTCTCATACTGTAAATTTCACCCGCGGTAGATTTTTATCGTGGCGTAGCGTCATTTCATTAAGACCGCTTCGCTCGTTCCCCATTGGCGTGAAGCATTATGGAGATGACTTTACTGCGCCTGCTCTATGGGCCCAATGATCAGGAAGTAAACCGGAAGCCAGAAACTTTTTCGGCGTATGCGCTGGGTGAGCAACTCCCATAGAAATGAACGGGCGCCATGTTTCCGTCCGGCATCCAGTTAAAATAATACATCCATGGATCTCACCAGCAGCAGAGAGAGGAGTGGGCGGGGACGGGGTGGGGGTGTCTGCTCCGGTGGACCAATCAAAAAATTCCACTGTGACGTCGGTACGACCTCAATGAAAGAATGCCTCATTAGGGGGCGGGATTTTACATTCACCAGCACCACGCAGCACAGGATTTGTCACTAAATATCACATTTTTTGGGCTGGGGGGAAAGCCACAGACCTCAAAATTTCACCAAAAGACTTAATAAAGTGGTTTTTGCATAATATGGGCCCTTTAAGAATGAAGTTACAGAGGTTTCTTGAGCATTTTTAAAGAGTGTATTCATATAGGTGGTTTGTAGATGACGTCACGTGAAACGTCATAACTGCAGATGGGGGGCAGGAAGTGTTTTGCTGGTAGGAAAACAATAGGAGGATGCTTAAGTTTTACGCTGTGTACGGCTGTACAAACCGGGAAAATCAAAAGAGCTACTTTTGATTTTTGAAAGTAGTAACTCACAAAGGGGAGAGATTTAAAAAACTGACCCGCCTGGTTAAAAAACCTCCGTCTTAGATCAGGGGGAGCAGAGTCGGTCAACGCCGTGTCTGCAGTGATCACTTTGTGAAAGGTAAGGCTACTGTAATTAAGCTACTTCCATAACTGGCTAAAACTGTCAAAAGTACAGAGCAGGGTTTTTCAGTATTATTAGAAACATAGCTAACGTTACATCTGTGATTACCCTGTGATGTTTATTCTGCAGTACCTCCAGTGACTTTGTTTTTAGCATTGCTCGCTAATGTTAGCTATCACGGCCAGTGGTGCTCAAATTGGTATCCTTGATCCAGGAAGGCCACAGCAAACTGATGGTTATACTTCAGCACCTATTGCTCCATAGTTTTTCTGTTACCTGTCTGTGTGTGATACAGTCTTGGACGTCTGGACAGAATCATCTAACAGTAAAAAGATATCATCAGATTTCTGATTGAGCCCATTTTTTTTACTTCATATGAAAAGAAGTTGAGAATTACTGTCATAGACTGTAACAACATGATGTTAACTATAGTAATCCCTTTTTCCTCTCAGCATACAGTGTTGATCAAATTTATTTTATTTAGGCTGCCCAAGTGCTGTCTCAGATGTAGACTCACTAGACTGGTCTAGTGAGCAGAATCAGAACACAGAAAAGGTAAATGAAATATAACGCATGGAGGTTTCATGTAGCCATGTTTCATTAACTATTTTGATAACTATGTATATCATACCCATGTATTTGTTTGCCTCAGACTTTATCCTAAGTTATTACCACCACTTTGATGAATATAAATTGTAAATTATACAGTTAACCAATGTTTCTTCTTCTCATCCCCTTTACCAAATGTATTCTATGTAGATGTAGGATGCCAGACTGACCTGACTATGAATGACCTTCAGAAGATGCAGGATGTTCTCAGTCACTCAACAGAGGAGCTGACTGACCTCAGGAAAAAAGCACTGGATGCAGAATTTAATCCAGAGGCTTTTCTACGGAGGCCCGGAGGTGTCAGGGTGCAGGATATTTTATTATATTTTATTATTCTATAATGTGGGCATGTGTTATTCAAGTGTTACTTTGCTATAGTTAAGTGAGGGACAGTGTTGGGCAAGTCACTTTAAAAAAGTAATTAGTTATAGTTACTAGTTACTTTCCCAAAAAAGTAATTGAATTACTAACAGAATTACTCCTTCATAAACGTAATTAGTTACCAGGTAAAGTAATTGATGCGTTACTTTTTTGAAAAAGCTTTTTTCTGTTCAACTGTGTGTCTCCGTCTCTGTGTCCTTTCTTGTTGTTACCTGCTGCAGCAGCTCCAACATCATCGGTCCTCATACGAGGCACTGACACACCGCAGCGTGTGCAGTGGAATTTGGGGGCGCCCCAAAGCGCTGCGTTGGTGAAGCGCCGGCATGTGCCAAGGTGCTGGAGATTTTCTGCGCGGCTGCTTCCAAACCTCGTAAATTCACTGTCAGATTCTGAAAGCACCAGACCGGAAGTCAACGCATCCAGAAATTTTAAAATAAAACACAATGCACGGACTCTCGAACGTAAATTTGCTCAATTCTTTGTCACTATGTCAAAACTGGAGGCACGAGCATCAGGTCAGCAGTCAGTCAGAGTGTCCCAGAGGTAACAGGACACCATAGATGAAGAAGTGAATCGTACAGGTACAGAAACATATAACATTGTATACATGACACCAAACATCTTTTCTACACGGATATAGGCGGATAGAAGTTGAATAAATCATGAAGCTGTGTGGTTGGGACCAGCAAAGGGACCTTAGAGAAGTGAAGTGAGGTGTTGTTTATTTCTTTTCTCAGTCTATAACATGTTTTATGAGCGTGTGACATGAGACATGAGAGCCTGTGGCTCTCTGGAACAACCCTCCTCCTCTCACGGGGCTGCGTGCTGTGGCGCTCCTTAGCGCCACTTTCATTGGGATTTGTTTGTCAGAACAAGACCGTGGCCGTTCAGCGTGCCCGTGGAATATGGGGGTGAAGCAGGCGGATAACAGCTGCTTGACATCTGTGCAAAGTAACACGCCACATTTCACTGTAAGATTCTGATAGCGGTGTTTTAGCATGAAGAAGTAATTAATTAGATTACCCGTTACTGGGAAAACATAACAGCATTAATGCGCCATTATTTCTACGCCGTTACTCCCAACACTGGTGAGGAGCGAGATAAATAAGGCATTCCCTCGCTATATTAAAGTTAAATAACATAAATCATAAAGTACAATGGTGGGTGGACTAACCTTTCCCAATAATGAATCTGAGGGCAGAGTGAAAAATGGAGTCAAGGGCTTTAAGAGTAGAGGTGGAGGTTTAAAATGAATAAAAATAAAAAATAAGAATGTACTTTAGACTTGCTATCTTCAATAGTTTATTTATAAATATCTTAATAAAAATAGAAGAATAGAATAGAAAATTGTAGATAACAGCACAGTGATTGCACATTGTGATTTCACAGTTTATGGTGACTGGAGCAGTGCTGGTTGGACAGTCTAACAGCATCAGGCAGGAAGGACCTGCGGTAACGCTCCTTCACACATTTTGGGTGATGCAGCCTGTCATTTTGGGTGATGCAGCCTGTCACTGAAGGAGCTGCACAGGGCTGTCAGGGTGTCCAGCAGGAGGTGAAAGTCTCTCTCCATCATGGCTGCTAGCTTTACCAGCATCCTCCTTTCTCCCACCACCTGCACTGAGTCCAGGGGCCAGCCCAGGACTGAGCTGGACTTCCTGATCAGTCTGTCCAGTCTGTTCCTGTCCGCGGTTGAGATGCTGCTGCCCCAGCAGACCACTTCATAGAAGATGGCTGATGCAACCACAGAGTCAAAAAAGCTCCTCAGGGGAGCTCCCTGCACTCCAAAAGACCTCAGTCTCCTCAGCAGGTAGAGTCTCCTCTGGCCCTTCCTGTAGAGGGCGCTCGCGTGGTCAGACCAGTCCAGTCTATTGTTCAGGTGAACACCCAGGTATCTGTAGGAGTCCACAGTCTCAATGTCCAAACCCTGGATGCAAACTGGTGTTGGGTGGGGGGGTCTATGTCTAAGGAAGTTCAGGTCTTCCCCACATTGATCTGGAGGTGGTTCTGTTGGCACCAGTCCACAAAGTCCTGCGTCAGTCCTCTGTACTCCCGCTCATCCTCCTCAGTGATGAGGCCGACGATCGCAGAGTCATCAGAGAACTTCTGCAGGTGGCAGCTGTCCGTCCTGTACATGAAGTCAGCAGTGTACTGGGTGACGAGCGGCACCAGAACCATTCCCTCAGGGGCCCCTGTACTGCAGACCACCATGTCAGACACACAGTCCCTACCCCTCACATACTGTGGTCGGTTTGTGAGGTAGTCCTGGATCAACCCGACAGGTGGTGGTCCACCCCGTGTGCTCCAGCTTGTCTCTCAGTAGAAGAGGCTGGATGGTGTTGAAAGCACTGGAGAAATCAAAAGAACAAGAACCTCACAGAGTTCTCAGGCTTCTCCAGGTGAGACAGAGCCCTGTTCATGAGGAGGAAGAGGACAGCATCATCCTCCGATGCCAGGCTGGTAGGCAAACTGAAGCAGGTCCATCGATGAGCTCACCAGAGGCCGGAGGTGGGAAAGAACCAGCCTCTCCAGTGTCTTCATCAAATGGGATGTCAGTGCCACCAGCATGTAGCTGTTCAGGTCCTTGGTATGTGGTGTTTTTGGCACTGGTACCAGACAGGATGTCTTCCACAGCTGTGGTACCCTCCTCAGCATCAGATTCATGTTGAAGATGTGCTCCACAGTCCCACACAGGTGGTCTGCACAGGACTTGAGGAGCCTGGAGCTGATGTCATCCGGACCTGCAGCCTTTTTGGTCTTTAGTTTCCTGAGCTCATGTCTCACCTGGGTGGATGTGAGGGACAGGCTGGAGGAGGGGGGTCGGGTGATGGAAGGTGTGGGTTGGGGTGTTGGACTCCTGGCAGGAGTAGCAGTGGGGGGTGGTTGAAGGCTGGACATCATGGAAGGGGGGGACGAGGTTAGGATGAGACAGCGACAGACCCTCTGCACAGACTTCAGCTCCTCCTTGTCTCCTGACTTAAAGGCTCTCTTCTCCTCCTTCAGGAGAGCCTTTATCTCAGGATTAATCCAGGGCTTGTTGTTGGAGAAGCACCGTACAGTCCTGGTGAGTACAGTGTTCTCTACACAGAAGTTATTGTAATCCGTTATACAGTCTGTGAGGTTGTCGATGTCCTTCCCGTGAGGATCACAGAGCTCCTCCCACACTCAAAACAGTCCCTCAGAGCCTCTTCAGTCTCCTCAGACCATCTCTTAACTGTGCGGGTCACAGCTGGCTGCCCGTGGACAAGTGGTTTGTACATGGGCTGGAGATAAACCAGGTTGTGGTCTGATCTCCACAGGGGAGGGAGGGGTGATGACTTGTATGCATCCTTGGTGTTTGCATACAGTAAGTCCAGTATTTTATTGTCTCTGGTGTGGCAGGTGACATACTGGCGTGATTAAAGTCCCCAGAGATGAGGAGGAGGGCCTGAGGGTGTTTGGTCTGTAGCCAGCTAACTGCAGAGTGCAGGGTCTCACATGCAAAGGCTGATTATTACAGTTGGCCTGACACAGGCAGACTAATGCAGCACCATTCTTTAACAGTTACTATGGCAACGAGGGGGAGGAGGCAGAACATGTTCCTTTGATCTTCCCTTGCTGCTGATTGGACCTCTGGATCAAAGGACGTTCCTCTGGTGCTGCTTTGGTGATCCCATCAGTCCATATATGGACATAGACTCTGATATGTCTATATAAGTAAGATCAGGATTGTGCAGACTCAATTCGACAATCAGAGCAAGAACAATGAACAACGCAGAGGTAAGTACACAGACCAACATTTTGGTCAACAAGGACCTACTCAGGCCGCTTATTGCCTCATTTGTGGACCAGCTGACATCCATACAGTGGCTCAATCTAGAGGCTGGATCACTGGACCCGAGGACAAAACCCAAACTGACCGAGATGCAGCACTATGTTTGTGCCAAAGGACCAGGTGTCCAAGTGTCTTGGAGACATGGGCAGCATCATATCACAGACATTGGCTGAGAAGATGGGTGTTAAGGGTGACATTCAGAGCTCGAGCACACAGATACTGACAGAGCTCATAGTGGATGAGGTTACAGAGAAGGTGAACAACTAGCTCTCTAGCTTGGAGGAGTGTGAGAAAGCTTTTCCCCGGAGTGTGAGGAACATCGCACAAAACGTGGCAAGAACTTTGTGATATTATGCCCAGGATACCAAAATCCAGGAAATCCAGGAAAGTGACCCTGGTTAATGAATTTGAATGCACGTCTAATGAGGAGGACTTCCTGCCAAGGCCTGGGTCCTCCAAAGCATCCAAGCTACTCATGGATTCAGAATTACTCAAAATTTCATCACTCAAATCAGCCCAGACAATCTTGACTGATTATTTTGGGCATCAGCCTAGACAATCTTCAGTTACATTTCTGCTATTACAAATTGAAGTAAATGTGGATGGAGCTCAGACGAAGGGTGCAGGGCGCAGAGCGAGAGAGCAGGGGCCTCATGTACAAAGGGTGCGTATGCACAAAAACGTGGCGTACGCTCTTTTTCACGGCAAAGCTCAGATGTATCAAGAGTGAAATGACCAGATGAAGCGTGACTCACGCCAGCTTCATGGCTGGCGTCCAGTTTTCTGCTGTTGCTCTTTTGGCGACACTTAGAGGTGATACCGGGAAAGTGTTAAATAGGCTAAATAAACGTGAAAACAAGTAGTTCTCAGAGACACAACAATTAACAATTATGAACAATTAACACACTCACGTGTCTGCAGTTATATGAGTAAAAGTGGTGAAAAAAAACACAGTAAAACACAACGGCTGCTGTAAATGTTGCAATACGAAGAGAGCGTGTGATCAGAGACTGAGAGGATTTACAGAAAAATGATGACGACCATCAGCGGGATCATCAGCCGTTTTAAGTTCCAGAGGGCAGTCCTCCTGAAACCGTGCGCAGAGCCACAGCCAGCATTCAACATAAAAGCATAATTTGCCGTGAGAGACAATTTCCCCCATGTGATCAGGGATGTCTGCTGCACACACATTACTATAAAAGAGCCATCACATGATGAGTTTGAGTATGTCAACAAGGTCATATGTGATGCATAAAAAAACCAACATTGTGGCGAGGTGGCCTGTTTTTTATTTTATTTTTTTACCCAAAAAAAAAGAAAAGAAACTAAATGCTGGCACTGTGCATGATGGGTGGCTTCTTGGTCAGTAAATTTATTACAGTAGTTGTCTTAAAATAATCCCCATTATGCACAAGCATGTGCGCTCCCAATTCCATCCCGTCTTTTCAGCATCATTACTAATCAGTGGTTGAATTTTGTGACCTCCTGTTTTTTTCTGATTAAAATACATCTTAAGATCTTTATATTTAGCCCCTGATTGTCTCTGTGTGTTGTGTAGTCATCTTAATAACCCCGTGCGTAAAAGTGTGAAATGATCAGCCTCGCCTTTTCTCCGACGCACTTCTGCGCTGATTTGCAACAACAGTGTTTGATCCATGTTAGTAGTTTATAAAATTAAATAACAAAAACTGTAAATCAAGTTTACTGTGATGTCCTGTTTGATATGGTGGCATGTTTACATTTCAATTCAGAAGATTTCAAACCAAATAACACCAAACAGCGTTTACACATGAACCTCTATCCAAGGGGTCGGCAAGTTTGGCCTCGGGCCATATTTTTTCTTTAGAGTCACTTCATGTCGGCCAGAACATAATCAGAGGTTAATATATGCAGATGATGATTATTGTTAATTAATGCATAAACAGGAGAGTGACGAGAGAAAGTGGGGGCTCACTTGGATGATCGACTGAAACCCGTATTACGCACAGATTAAGAGACAAAAAAACAAATCACACCTCTTTACGCTTTTTGTATTATAATATCTATTGTTTTATTTATTAATCATGTACCAGAATCTTTAATGGGATTTATTAGGCAGAAATAACGGTTTCCAGGACAGGGAATGCCAGATGTTTGTATTCATTAATTGGGATATTCAAGCTGAAATCAACTTTTAACGACTCTTCTTAAAAACCTGACAAATAATTCACAGTCAACGTTCATACAGACGTGTTTTTGAGCTTTTCTTATTAACAGTTCACTGGTGATCTGCAGCTGCCATCCGTGCGCAATTCAGCACTACCTTATGTTTATATGAGACAGCATGAATGAGTGAACAGTCTGCTCCTGTCTGATCTGCTCTCAGATAAACTAACAAACATCAGAACAGATGATTAAACAAAGTTTTTGTCTCTGTTATGTCTTTTTCTCCTCTGCTGCGATCTTTCATGAGGACAGAGCGACCGCTTTACAGTTCAAACGAAAAAAAAGGGGGACGCTATATGCCGACCTCTGCCCTGTCTTATGTGGCTGTGTATGAACAAATAATGTGAGTGACACAAATGCACAGGTATTTACCTTTGGGAATCACCCACATGTGCTCCAACCACCCCTGAGAGAGCAGAGTCTGTTCAAACGGGGTGGCTTCTTCTCCTGCACCAGCCCCCCCCACCCCCTTCCCCCGTTCTGACCACATGGGTCTCAGCTTCACCCTGACTTTGGATCAATTCCTTCACCTCTACTTGTGTGCCCTCTGACAGCCTCACATACTCTCCCACTTACTCGTCTTGTGTTTGTTGCTTATAATTATATCATATTATTCCAATCTATTATGTGAGGACGTTTTTGTACGCCTCCACTTCAGCGAGTGCCTCAAAAGCACTTTCCATGAAATTCTTTATTAAGACAATCTTACTATATTTTTTTTAAATTTTCTGATCATCCAGAGGGGGGAATCTCAAGCGCAGGGCTCATTTAAATGTGATTTGTGTATGTATTTGGAGGCATGGACAGGGAGGAGTCGGGTACTCAAACATGTGCGCTCAGTTCCACGCTGATTGAGATGTACAAAGGATATGTGCTTGGATTCATGCGTGCGCACAGATTCATACATCTGGATATTTTTGTGCGTACGACGTTTTCCTGATTTGATCGTACGCCATGTTCTAGTATGAAATCCACGCAAGTCTTTGTACATGAGGCCCCAGGTCACTGAAGCCAGCCTTTTTAAAGCAGACGTGGGTCACCCAAGGCAAACAGGTCCTGGGAGAGGGGCCAGATGAAGCGTGACTCAAGGACCACTATGACGAGTAACAAAATTGGATCCAGTTTTCTCTTGCTTGGGCCTGGGTCAACGGGCATTTAAACGGTGTCCCTATGGCATGTAGGACTATCTTCATTAGATGTAACTAATGAAGATACTCCAACATCTGTCACAGATACTGAGGATAACTAACACTCTTCACAGATGGAGATCTGCTAGGTTACGAATGAAGATAGTCCTACATCTGTCACAGATACTGAGGATGACTGACACTCTTCACAGATGGAGATCTGCTAGGTCACGAATGAAGATAGTCCTACATCTGTCACAGATACTGAGGATGACTGACACTCTTCACAGATGGAGATCTGCTTGGTACCTAATGAAGTAATTCCTACATCCGTCACAGACACTGAGGACAACAGACACTCTTCACAGACGGAGATCTGCTTGGTACCTAACAAAGTTAGTCATAGGACTTACTTTGTTACAGATACTGAGGACAGACACTCTTCACAGATGGAGGTCTGCTTGGTACCTAATGAAGAGTGTCAGTCATCTGTCACAGATACTGAGGACAACAGACACTCTTCACAGACGGAGATCTGCTTGGTACCTAATGAAGATAGTCCTGCATCTGTCACAGATACTGAGGATGACAGGCACTCTTCACAGATGGAGGTCTGCTTGGTACCTAATGAAGAGTGTCAGTCATCTGTCACAGATACTGAGGACAACAGACACTCTTCACAGACGGAGATCTGCTTGGTACCTAATGAAGATAGTCCTGCATCCATCACAGATTCTGAGGATGACAGACAATCTTCACAGATGGAGGTCTGCTTCGTACCTAACAAAGTTAGTCCCACATCTGTCACAGATTCTGAGGATGACTGACACTCTTTATAGATGGAGGTCTGCTTGGTACCTACAAAGTTAGTCCTACATCTGTCACAGATACTGAGGATGACACACTCTTCACTGAAGAGTCTGCTTGGTAACTAATGAAGGTAGTCAAAATTGGACTTACTTTTTTCCCATGCTGAACATGGGACAGACACTCTTCACAGATGGAGTCTGCTTGGTACCTAATGAAGAGTGTCAGTCATCTGTCATAGATACTGAGGATCACAGACACTCCATCACACAGTTGCTTGGTACCTAACAAAGTTAGTCCTACATCTTCACAGTCTGAGGATGACAGACCACTCTTAACTGGAGGTCTGCTTGGTACCTAATGAAGATAGTCCTTCTGTCACAGATACTGAGGATAAACCAGGTCTGACTCTTCACAGGGGAGGGAGATCTGCTTGGTACCTAATGAAGTAAGTCCTGCATCTGTGTACAGGTGACATACTGAGGTGAAAGTGGGCAAAGTGGAGGATGGAGAGGTCTGCTTGGTCCCCAGAGATGAAGAGTCCTGAGGGTGTTTGGTCTGTACAGCTGACTGCAGAGATGCAGGATCTTCACACAAAGGCTGATCTGCTTGGTACCTAATGAAGATAGTCCTGCATCTGTTACAGATACTAATGCAGCACCATTCTTAACAGATGGAGTCTGCTTGGTACCTAATGAAGATAGGCAACAGATACTGAGGACAGACACTCTTCACAGATGGAGATCTGCTTGGTACCCTAATGAAGAACGTCCTACATCTGTGTTGGGATGACAGGCCTCTTCACAGACAGAGATCTGCTTGGTACCTAATGAAGTTATTCCTACATCCGTCACAGATACTGAGGATGACTGACACTCTTTATAGACGGAGGTGTGCTTGGTACCTACTGAAGATCGACCTACATCTGTCACAGATACTGAGGACACACACTCTTCACTGAAGATGATCTGCTTGGTAACTAATGAAGGTAGTCCAAAATTGAATTAGTTCTTTCTTTGCTGAACATGGGAAAAAGCACAACACTGGTGAGTACAGTGTCCTCAACAGAAGTTAATGTAATCCTTATACAGTCTGTGAGGTTGTCGATGTCCTCCTCTTGAGGATCACAGAACTCCATCCACACAGTTGACTCAAAACCTTCCGTCAGAGCCTCTTCAGTCTCCTCAGACCATCTCTTAACTTGGTCACAGCTGGCTGCCTGTGGAAAAGTGGTTTGTACATGGAGATAAACCATTGTGGTGTGATCTCCACAGGGAAGGATGACTTGTATGCATCCTTGGTGTTTGCATACAGTAAGTCCAGTATTTTAGTCTCTGGTGTGGCAGGTGACATACTGGGTGGAAGTCAAAGTGGAATGGAGAGGTGTGATTAAAGTCCCCAGAGATGAGGAGGAGGGCCTGAGGTGTTTGGTCTGTAGCCAGCTGACTGCAGAGTGCAGGATCTCACATGCAAAGGCTGATTATTACAGTTGGCCTGACAGGCAGACTAATGCAGCACCATTCTTTAACAGTTACTATGGCAACGAGGGGGAGGCAACAGATACTGAGGACAGACACTCTTCACAGAAGGAGATCTGCTTGGTAACTAATGAAGATAGTCCTACACCTGTCACAGATACTAAGGACAGACACTCTTCACAGATGGAGATCTGCTTGGTACCTAATGAAATGCCTGTGTTGGGATCCATATGTCCCTGCAGCCTGCACCAGTTTGGCTCCTGAGGTTTCACACGTGTGGACCCTCTGATAAGAACAAAAGACCCTGTCCTGCTCTGCATTCCAGCTCAGTTTTTCTCTTTCTGAAGAGGACACAGGTTTTCAGTCTCTCTTCTCAATCATGGAGTGAAGCTCAGTCTCTTTGGAACCATGGAGTGAAGATAAAGCTCCTCTCACAGCTCTTTCTCAAGAAACAACTCAAGACTCTTTCCACAGTCCTGTTGACTGTATCACCCATAAGCAATGCAAGAGCCAGCTTGGTTCTGATTCAAAACCAGAAACAACACCACAGAGTTAGCATCAAGCTGCTAACTGGACAAAGGAGCAACCAGTGGACTAAGAGCCAGGAGCTGAAGGGACAGACTCAGGATCCACTAGAAACCATCAACTTGCAGTACTGGACTTTGCAGAGCAGAACCGAGCGGACACTTTTCCTCCTCCTTGGTAATATAACTGGGCCTTACAGACTTTAGCATATTAAGCACAGGACTATTCAGTTTAACAATCTCAGCATTGCTTTATATGTTCTTAGAGCTTTAAGCTAATATTAAAACTAACTTCTGCATACTGTTATATTGTTTCAGATAGTGAATCTAACAAGAAAAAAAGAAACCATATCTCCACCTTTAACTGTCATTGTGTTTTATTTTTAAATGCCTTAAAGCAACAAACATGACACCTTTTAGTCCAGTTAGACACACATTTTTTTTCCACACCACACACACACACAGAGTTTTTCTTAGAATATTTTTTGAGATTGTTGTTTTTTTGTAGAACATAACAATGGAGAACCCTGTGTAGAGCAGTTTATTTCCACCTTAGCACAAAAGCTAAAACCTGGCTACTCTGAATTCACCAGCAAGTTGAACTTCAGTGAGTGCAAAAGGGAGATAGACTCACTACTCAATGACAGGTGTGATGCACAGGCATCATCCAAACGTACATTGTTAATATGCTTGCTCCTGAACTTCCACAGACAAACCAGTCTTGTCCTTCAGAGCAAAGCAGCCCTAGAAGAGGAGGTAGAATCCCTTAAAGTGCAGAATGCATGTCTACTCCACGAAGTTATGACTGCTAACGAGAAAGCCATACGCTACTTAGAAGACCTGCACTCAGCAGAGTTAGATCTTTGCTCACACAAGGAGGAATTGTTAAGGCTTAGATCAGAACTTTCTGCACCCCCAAGACCAGTGACACCAAGTGATTCTGGTTATTCCGATTCACACTCCTCCATTAATGAAAGGTTAACACCCACACTGAGTGACAAAATTAACGGTGTTCGATATTCTCATCTTCCTAAAACAGAAGTTGAGGAAACACAGAGTTTGTCCTCAGGAGAAGATGCTGCATCCTGTTCTTCTCAGCCTTTGATGCATGACAGCTTCACACATGCTAATCACTCCAAAGGGAGGACTAGCAGAGGTAAACACTGGCCAGCTTCTTCTTCACTCTGCAGCCAGAGGAATGACAGCAGTTCAGACCATGTCTCACAAACAGACAGAGCTGTCACAAATGAAGCACACACCCATAGTGTAGGTAGCTTCACCTTGCCCTCACCAGAAAGGACTCTTCAGAGCCTGCGCCTTGAAGAGCTTGACATTATGGCCAAAGACATAGAACATTTTGATCCAGACAACTGTGATCATCAAGTTGAAAATTATTTTGATCAATTAGAGAATCAACTAATTGACTTGCCCCATGCAACCCAAAGGGAGAAAGTCAAACTTGTGTGGAAGACCTGCTCTAAATCTGTCCGCAAGTTTATCACATCACTTCCTCCTTTTGTCAGAGATGACTACAATAAGCAACGTCAGGCACTGATAGAAGAATTCTCTTCTGACACCGATGAAGCTTCAGCAATGGTTGCAGCCCTCCAAATTAAACACTCCTGTCAGGAACATCCCAGAGATTATTACTGGCGTTTGAGGCGTGCATACTTCCACGGCAGAAACTCACCTGGCCAGGAAGAAAACTCTTCTTTCAAGTCGATGTTCTTGCACAATCTTCATCCCTGCATTCGTCCTCAGGTAAAAATTTGGGCACACCTAGAGAAACCTTCGATGCATGAGATGAAGAAGAGGACACAAATAGTTTGGGAAACTGTTGTCCAGTCCAAAGTGAGAACAATTGAGCCTGCCAGTGTCACCTCAAAAGAAGTGTTATTGAGACCTCCAGTCACCAAAGATCGCCCTCATAACAGACCAAAGGGGGGTGACAAAAGGCCACAGAGGGACACTGAGCGTAGCCGCCGTGTCCACCACCTGCGTAGAGATAGGCACTCAGTAAACAGAAGCTGTAGAAGGCCATATGCAGAGATTATGGCCCAGACACATGACCAGCCAGTTTATGCTTCAGATGATGACAACCTCATCTCTGATTACAATTCAGATAACAGTCATAGTCCTTCAGACAGTGACTGTGTCTCTGAATACTTCTCACCATATAGCGACTTTCACTGTTACAGCCCAGAGCCACAAGTTCAGAGAAATTTAAAGCACAGAAGCTCTAAATTTTTCTAACTAACCTGGTAGTTAATAGTCAACTTGAGTTGGTCAGCAACAGCAGAAAGCTCAGTGACAGACAGAAAATCTTCACCAGTGTTACACTCCAGCAATGCTAGTTACCTTAGGTGCCACATTCTCCAGTTCACATTAACATATTCACTAGGGGTGTCCCGATACAACTATTTCACCTCCGATACGATACCGATATTGCAGCCTTGAGTATTGGCCGATACCGATATCAATCCGATATGTTATCATCAGGAATCATACAGACTTTTATTACCTATTTTGTAGTATGGACTGTGAGAAAAGGCTTGATCAGGTGAGATTACTCAAACAGAGAACAGTAGTCAGCAAAAGTAGGTATGAGAAAAACTGACACATTTGTTATTAACCAATAGGTTAAATAAATTTTAACCTTAAACATAAGAATATACTACAATTAAAACAACATGAATAAAAAATATTAGAAGACCCTGAAAAGTGACCTCAATAAATCAAACAAAAACATATTTCACCAATTGCAAAATAACCACTGTGTTGAACTTAAACATAAGCATATTCTACAACTGAATAAAATAAAAGATAAATATATTAGAATGGACTGCTTGTATCGGTGCTGATATCGGAGATTTAGGATGCAGGCGATATAATCCGATATTTGTTTTTTGACCGATATCCGATATCAATATCGGATCGGGACATCCTAATATTCACAGCACTAACCTTCCTTTTCTCACTTACCTGACAAGAGCTGAGAAACACAGGTTAGCTCTTACACACATTATTTTTGTTGTTCATTCAAATTTAGTGTACATTTGATCAACTGTCCTTCCTTAGCCAAGGTAGGAAGTTTGAACTGCCCAGATGTTACAAATTTAATGAACTGAAAATTGAACTCTTTCCCTTTATGGATGACATGGAATTTACTGCCCTCAGGATCACACATCAGGCGCAATCCTAAGGCCAAAGGGGGGATGTTGGGATCCATATGTCCCTGTAGAAACCTGCACCAAAGTTTGGCTCCCCCGAGGTTTCACACGTAGGTGTGAACCCTCTGATAAGAACAAAAGATCCTGCCCTGCTCGGCAGTTTTTGAGTTTTTCTCTTTCTGAAGAGGATACAGGTCCTCTCTCAGTCTCTTCCTCAGTCATGGAGTGAAGCGACTCTCTTCCTGTCTGAACCATGGAGTGAAGGGACAAAGCTCCTCTCTCACAGCTCTTTCTCAGGAAACAACTCAAGACTCTTTCCACAGTCCGGCTCAATGCAGACCGTAGCACCACTTAAACAACGCAAGAGCCAGCTTAAGAAACAGGAGTTCCTGATTCAAAACCAGAAACAACACCACAGAGTTAGCATCAAGCTGCTAACTCAAAGGACAAAGGAGCAACCAGTGGACTTCAGAGCCAGGAGCTGGAGGGACAGACCGGCCCAGGATCCACTAGGAAACCATCAACTTGCAGTACTGGACTTTGCAGAGCAGAACCTAAACGGACAACTTTTCCTCCCATGGACTTGGTAATATAACTGGGCCTTACAGACTTTAGCATAGCACGGCTAAGCACAGGACTATTCAGTTGTACAATCACGGCATTGCTTAATTGAATATGTTCCTTAGAGCTTTAAGCTGTATAGTTTAATATTACTATTCCAGGTAGAGACATCAAGCTAACACAAAGAGACCATTCCTGACCTCCACCACTCCCCATGTGGTCCTGGTCGTAAATGCCTTTGAACCATGCGGCATTAAGACACCCTGAGAGGCAGCCATCTTGCCTTTGTCTTTTACACACACACACACACACATAGACACACTCACACACACTTCGATTTAGGATTTTGTTAGCTTAGGTTTTAATGTTTTCATGTTTGTTTGTCAATAAATGATTTTAAACACAAAGTCAGTTGCTGGTCTGTTGATGTTGCATAAGAATGAATCTTGCCAACCTCTTCTCTGCAGAACTACCAAATCCTTTAACTTTGACTGACAATTCATGAGGTAACTTTGGTTATTTTTATTAAGTTAATTATAAATCATGGTTCCAAATTAATAGTCAGTAACCCTAATGAGACAAACTTAATAAATTGACTATCATTTCCCCTTTTATAGGTGGTTTCTCGAGGTTTAATGTAAATTAAATCCCATTACTTAATTTAAGTAATTATTTCTGATAGCCAATATTATTAAGTAAAACAGTGAATAGTTGTCCACTGATCATAAAGCACAACACCTGCATCTGTCACGGATACTGAGGACAGACACTCTTTACTGACGGAGATCTGCTTGGTACCTAATGAAGATAGTCATACTAAGGACGGACACTCTTCACAGATGGAGATCTGCTTGGTACCTAATGAAGATAGTCTTACATCTGTCACAGATACTGAGGATGACAGAAACTCTTCACTCTTAACAGACGGAGATCTGCTTGGTACCTTATGAAGATAGTCCGACATATGTCACAGATACTGAGGACAGACACTCTTCACAGATGGAGATCTGCCTGGTAACTAATGAAGATAGTCCTACACCTGTCACAGATACTAAGGACAGACACTCTTCACAGATGGAGATCTGCTTGGCACCTAATGAAGATAGTCCTGCATCTGTCACGGATACTGAGGATGACAGACACTCTTCACAGGCGGAGATCTGCTTGGTACCTTGTGAAGATAGTCCTACATCTGTCACAGATATTGAGGACATACACTCCTTACTGAAGAAGATCTGCTTGGTAACTAATGAAGGTAGTCCAAAATTGAATTAGTTCTTTCTTTTCCCATGCTGAACATGGGAAAAGCACCCGTCCTGATCCTGGTGAGTACAGTGTCCTCCTGTGAGGGAGCTGGAAAACACCCCTCACTGAGGTGACAAGTCTGTCATGTTGTGCTTAAGTGATTGTTATTTAGGATATGATTTTTGTTTGTTTGATTTTCAACAACCCCACTAATATCTCCTCTCTTGAGGTTATCATCTGGGGCGTTCACATGGAGTGCACACATGAGGATGCAGCAAAGCGGGTTCAGCAGTGGCAAATCACCTTGTTAGGCTGGGCTGATGATCAGGGAGGAGAGAGGAGGAAGGGGAGTTATTTAGTTATGTTTAGCTTTAGTTTTGGATATTTTGGGTTATTTAGTTCCTTTTGTTAATGTGTATGTGTTTAGTCTTTTGTATGGGATTTATTTACTTGTATTTGGGAGTAATTGGTGCAGGTTTGTCACTGGAGAGGTGAGAGTGAGGTGAAGATGCAGGTGAGAGGAGAAGGGAGGGAGCAGGTGAGGAGCTGCTGCTCGGCCTTAAATGAAGGGCACCTGTGTGAGTTGAGGTTTGTTTGGTTCCTGCAGGCTGCTGCTCAGGGGAGGATAGGACAGGGGACTTTTTAATGAAATATGGACAAAATAAATGATATTCAGAGCTCTGGACCTGCTGTCTGAACCTGTACGTTTTTCTTCACTTTCTGCTGGTTTCATCCTGATTAAGAGGTTATTTTTCAAAAGCAAAACCTCACATTTGGTGTCAGAAGTGGGATGAGGCATCAGAGTGAAGAATTTCAGCTTTGCAGACAGCATGGGACCAGCTCAAGCCAAAACTAAGAGGACAGAAGCTGTTGAAGATTGCCGGATGAGGGTGCAGCAGAGAGTCCAGAATCCTGAAGCCTAGGGAGGGGCACCAGGGGCCTGCAGACATGGATTCAATTACCAGCATGTTGCAACAATGTCTTCACTTTCAACATGACTTGAGTGAAAGGTGGGACAAAGAAGCAAGTCAAGCAGGACAGGAGGTGGCGGCAAATGCAGATGCAAGTCAACAATCTCAGAGATGAAATGGAGCAGCAGCAGCAGAGGGGGAAGAGCCATCCACAGCTGAGCATGCCACTGGCAGAGCACGAGGTGGAGGAGCAGGTGGCCCAGCCCAGTGCCGCAGTGAGTCAAGGGGTAGGAGCTGGGGGCAGGCAACAATTCCCGGCTTGAGGAAGGGGATGATATTGAGCAGTACCTGACCACCTTTGAGCGCCTCGCAGTGGCCTACCAGTGGCCAGAAGGTGATTGGGCAGTATGGCTGGTTCCTCATCTGACTGGCAAGGCCCGAGCAGCTTATGTGGCCATGGCAGCAGAGGACACATTGGACTACAAGAGGGTCAAAGAAGCCATCCTTTCCAAGTATGAAATCAATGAAGACGTCTATCGGCAGAGGTTTAGAGAACATGACATTCGACCAAATGAGAATCCAAGAGAGTTCTACAATCGACTCAAAGACCTGTACAACAAATGGATCCAACCTGAGAAGAGGACAAAGGACCAGGTGGGAGAGATCTTGATTGTGGAGCAATTCTATCGCTCCCTGTCCATGGAGCTGAGAGTGTGGGTGAAGGAGAGGGGTCCAAAGACAGCACAAGAGGCAGCTCAGCTGGTGGAAACCTTTCTTGCAGCTCGGCGAGGGTCCAAGAGCTACAGATTCAAGTCTCCAAAGAAGTCCAGCCCAGTGCGGGGTAAGCCATGCAGATCGGGGGTTGGGGGTGGTCCTAGGGAACTAGACTCAGCTAGACCTGTAGAGAAACCTGTAGTTCCTTTTAAACCAAAGTCAACTGCTAAGCCTGTATGCTTTTATTGTGGTCAGGAAGGGCATATCAAACCAGAATGCCCAGCTAGAAAAGCTACAGCTGCTTATTTCTGCACTGTCCCTCGTCCTAATCAGAATGAGAGTTGCATGGTAGGAAAACAGCAGGTCACCACTGTTAAAATTAATGGTAAACCAGCACATGCTCTACTTGATACTGGCAGTACCCAAACATTGATCCATCCTTCATTAGTTTCAAAGCAAATTGTCCTAGGGGAGCCAGAACTTAATATTTCCTGTGTACATGGGCACCGTCGATCTTATCCAACTACAGTGGTGTATCTGGAGGTTGCAGGACAGACTTTCATAGTGTCAGTGGGGGTAATAGACAGCTTAGCTCATCAGGTCATCTTGGGGCAAGACATTCCAATTCTTCAGGTTGGTTCAGGCGTGTAGACCGGTTAACATTGTCACTAGGTCACAGAGACAGACCCAGGTTTTGGAGGAGGAGCAAGAGAGTGCAAGCCAATCAGGGCCAGCTGTAAAGGTTCAAGGGGTAGAGGAGTTAGTCTCCCAGCCAATAATACAGGGTGAGCCAGAAGTAGGGAGTCCACAGTCAGCTGAGGAGGAGTTCAGTGATTTCTCAGAGTTACCTTTCTTTAATGGGGATTTTGCAGATTGTTCTGTTAAAGTGAGGAAAAGCTGTAGGCAGAGAAGGCTAGAGAAAATGGAAGGGACAGTCAGATCAGGTTCAGGGCTAGCAGAGCTAGAACTCAGTGGAGAAGTCGCAAGTTGTAATTTTTTACAGCAGGGCTAGTGGCTAGTGGTTCCACAGGGGCTTCGGGAACAGGTGCTCGAGCTGGGCCACAGCATTCCGTGGGCAGGTCATCTAGGGGCCAAGAAGACCTTGGACAGGATTTCATGCCGGTTTTATTGGCCGGGGTTAAGCTCACAAGTACAGGAGTATTGTCAGACCTGTTCAGTATGTCAACTAACGGGGGATAAGAGGGTGCCCAAATACCCATTACAACCTCTTCCAGTCATTGATGTTCCATTTAGTCGAATAGCTATGGACATCGTCGGACCATTAGAGAGAACACAGTCAGGACATCGTTATATACTTGTAGTCTGTGATTACAGTACCAGATATCCTGAGGCATTTCCACTAAGAGATATTACTGCTAAACAAATAGCATATGCGTTGCTGCAGCTTTTCTCAAGAGTAGGCATCCCATCTGAGATCTTAACAGATCAGGGCACAAACTTTCTTTCAAATACACTCAAACAGGTGTACAGGCTCTTGGGCATTAGGAGTATTCGGACCACCCTTACCACCCAGAGACGGATGGCCTGGTGGAGATACAATCGAACTCTTAAAAGCATGCTGAAGAAGTTCATCTCCACTAATGCAAAAGACTGGGATAAGTGGCTCCCTATCTCCTGTTTGCTTACAGGAGGTGCCCCAAGCATCGACAGGCTTCTCACCTTTTGAGCTTCTCTATGGCAGGCAGGTGAGGGGTCCCTTGATGTACTGCAGGATGCCTGGGTGGGACCCCAGGAGAAGACAACGAGTGTGTTGACATTTGTACTGGAAATGAGAGAGAAGATGGAGGAGACTACAAAGCTGGTAAAGAAAAACATGATGAAGGCACAAAAGGACAGCAAACCTGGTATGACAGGGCAGCGAGAGAGATCCTTCAACCCAGGTCAACAGGTACTGCTTCTACTTCCAACAGTGGAGAACAAGCTGATGGCAAAATGGCAGGGCCATATACTGTGCAGAAAGCTAAGTCCAACAACTTATGAGATCGAGATGCCAGAGAGGAGAAATCCAAAGCAGGCGTTCCACATTAATCTGCTGAAGGAGTGGAAAACCGGAAATTCCACCCCAACAGCAGCTGTTTGTCCGAACTGTGGAAGAGGAAGATGATGTTGTTGGTGAGTTCACTCCTACTCGTCATAACTCTGCATCCCTTGACCTCTCTCATCTCTCTCCAACCCAGCAGCAGGAGCTACGAGCCATTGTGCCACCAAACCTGTTTCAGGAGAGACCAGGGCGACCAAACTGGTGGAACATGATATCGTCTGAAAAACAGCACCCTATCAGGCAAAAGATGTATCGCACCCCACAAAAGTTGGTTCCAGTGTTGGATGAGGAGGTGGCTGTCATGCTGGAGCTGGGAGTCATTGAGCCTTCGACCAGTGAGTGGAGCAATCCTATTGTGCTGGTAATCAAGAAAGATGGGAGCATCAGATTCTGCATTGACTTTCGGAAGGCAAAGCGCACAATCTGAATTTGATGCCTATCCTCTGCGAGACTAGAGGACCTCATTGAAAGGGTAGGCCAAGCCAAGTTCATTACAACTCTGGATCTGTGTAAGGGCTATTGGCAGGTGCCACTGTCTGATGCTGCTAAGCCTCTCACTGCTTTCAGAACACCACAGGGACTCTGGCAGTTCACCAAGATGCCGTTTGGTCTCCACGGGGCTCCTGCAACCTTCCAGAGGTTGATGAATCAAGTGCTGGCAGGTATGGAGTCATGTGCAGCAGCCTACCTCGATGATATTGTGATCTATAGCACCTCCTGGAGGGACCATCTGAGCCATCTGAAAGTGGTGCTTGAGAAAATCAAGGAGGCAGGCCTTACCATCAACCCTCAGAAGTGCGCAATAGCTAAGCAGGAGACACAGTATCTGGGCTACATCCTGGGAGGCGGAGTAATCAAGCCAGTGCAGGACAAGGTGGAGGCGATCCGAGCAAGGAGAGGCCAACAACCAGAAAGCAGGTGAAGTCCTTCTTGGGTCTGGTGGGCTGGTACCGGCGCTTCATCCGTGACTTTTCTGCAAGGGCGGCACCTTTAATGGACCTAACCAGCACAGCGAAAACCAAGGTGGAGTGGGGTGAGGAGCAGGAGAAGGCCTTCCAGGACCTGAAAGAGGCTCTGTGCCAGGACCCGGTGCTGCAGAGCCCCAACTTCAACTTACCCTTCACAGTTCAGACAGATGCATCTCAACGAGGAATAGGGGGAGTTCTTCTACAAGGAGAAGGAGAGGAGAGGAAACCGGTGGCCTACATCAGCAGGAAACTTTTTTCCCAGGGAGACCAGATACTCTGCGGTGGAGCTGGAGTGTTTGGCCATTAAGTGGGCGATCGACACCTTCAAATACTACCTGAAGGGGAGAGAGTTCCAGCTGGAGACAGACCACAGAGCACTGCAATGGCTGGAGCAGATGAGAGACACCAACAGTCGCATCACCCGGTGGTTTCTGTCTCTGCAACCCTATCGGTTCTCCATCCACTACAGGCCAGGAAACAGAACACTGTGGCTGACTTCTTGTCTCATAGCGTGGTTGGCGAGCCTGCGGAGGAGAAGTGTGAGGGAGCTGGAAAACACCCCCCTCACTGAGGTGACAAGTCTGTCATGTTGTGCTTAAGTGATTGTTATTTAGGATATGATTTTTGTTTGTTTGATTTTCAACAACCCCACTAATATCTCCTCTCTTCAAGGTTATCATCTGGGGGGGCGCGTTCACATGGAGTGCACACATGAGGATGCAGCAAACAGGTTCCAGCAGTGGCAAATCACCTTGTTAGGCTGGGCTGATGATCAGGGAGGAGAGAGCAGGGGGAAGGGGGGAGTTATTTAGTTATGTTTAGCTTTAGTTTTGGATATTTTGGGTTATTTAGTTCCTTTTGTTAATGTGTATGTGTTTAGTCCTTTGGAAGGGATTTATTTACTTGTATTTGGGGCAATTGGTGCAGGTTTGTCACTGGAGAGGTGAGAGTGAGGTGAAGATGCAGGTGAGAGGAGAAGGGAGGGGGGAGCAGGTGAGGAGCTGCTGCTGGGCCTTAAATGAAGGTCACCTGTGTGAGTTGAGGTGTGTTTGGTTCCCTGCAGGCTGCTGCTCAGAGGAGGATTGGACTGGGGACTTTTTTAATGAAATATGGACAAAATAAATGATATTCAGAGCTCTGGACCTGCTGTCTGAACCTGTACGTTTTTTTCTTCACTTTCTGCTGGTTTCATCCTGATTAAGAGGTTATTTTTCAAAAGCAAAACCTCACACCTCCACACAGAAGTTAATGTAATCCGTTATACAGTCTGTGAGGCTGTCGATGTCCTCCCCGTGAGGATCACAGAACTCCTTCCACACAGTTGACTCAAAACCTTCCCGTCAGAGCCTTTTCAGTCTCCTCAGACCATCTCTTAACTGCGCGGGTCACAGCTGGCTGCCTGTGGAAAAGTGGTTTGTACATGGGCTGGAGATAAACCAGGTTGTGGTCTGATCTCCACAGGGGAGGGAGGGGTGATGACTTGTATGCATCCTTGGTGTTTGCATACAGTAAGTCCAGTATTTTATTGTCTCTGGTGTGGCAGGTGACATACTGGGTGAAAGTGGGCAAAGTGGAGGATGGAGAGGTGTGATTAAAGTCCCCAGAGATGAGGAGGAGGGCCTGAGGGTGTTTGGTCTGTAGCCAGCTGACTGCAGAGTGCAGGGTCTCACATGCAAAGGCCTATTCTTACAGTTGGCCTGACACAGGCAGACTAATGCAGCACCATTCTTTAACAGTTACTATGGCAACGAGGGGGAGGAGGCAGAGCATGTTCCTTTGATCTTCCCTTGCTGCTGATTGGACCTCTGGATCAAAGGACGTTCCTCTGGTGCTGCTTTGGTGATTCCATCAGTCCATATATGGACATAGACTCTGATATGTCTATATAAGTAAGATCAGGATTGTGCAGACTTAATTCGACAACAGAGCAAGAACAATGAACAACACAGAGGCAAGTACACAGACCAACATTTTGGTCAACAAGGACCTACTCAGGCGTCCGCCTGACATCCATCAGTGGCTTAATCTAGAGGCTGGATCACTGGACCGAGAACAAAACCCAAACTGACGGAGATGTGTTTGGAATTAATCGATGTTGCAGCAACACACATCTTTGAGCTCTTGCAGCATTATGTTTGTGCCAAAGGACCAGGTGTCTAAGTGTCTTGGAGACATGGGCAGCCTCATAGCACAGACATTGGCTGAGAAGATGGGTGTTAAGGGGTGACATCAGAGCTCGAGCACACAGGTACTGACAGAGCTCATAGTTGATGAGGTTACAGAGAAGGTGAACAACTAGCTCTCTAGCTTGGAGTGTGAAAGCTTTTCCCGGAGTGTGAGGATCATCGCACAAAACATGTGGCAAGTCAGTAACATTATGTCACAGGATACCTGGTTAATGAGTTTGACATGAAACTCTTCACAGGAAGAGATCTTGTTAATGAGTTTAACTGTAAAATGAAGATAGTCCGACATATGTCACAGATACTGAGATGATTGACACTCTTCACAGACAGAGATCTGCTTGGTACCTAATGAAGTTATTCCTGCATCTGTCACAGATACTCAGGACAGACACTCTTCACAGATGGAGATCTGCTTGGTAACTATTGAAGATAGTCTTACATCTGTCACAGATACTGAGGACAGACACTCTTCACAGACGGAGATCTGCTTGGTAACCTAATGAAGATAGTCCAGACATATGTCACAGATACTGGAGTTGACAGACACTGTTCACAGATGGAGATCTGCTTGGTACCTACTGAAGATAGTCCAACATCTGTCACAGATGCTAAGGACAGACACTCTTCACGGATGGAGGTCTGTTTGGTACCTTATGAAGATAGTCCTACATATGTCACAGATACTAAGGACAGACACTCTTCACAGACGGAGATCTGTTTGGTAACTAAAGAAGATAGTCCTGCATCTGTCACAGATACTGAGAATGACTGACACTCTTCACAGATTGAGATCTGCTTGGTACCTAATGAAGATAGTCCTACATCTGTCACAGACACTGAGGATGAAAGACACTCTTCACAGACGGAGATCTGCTTGGTATGTAATGAAGAAAGTCCGACATCTGTCACAGATAATGAGGACAAACAATCTTCACAGACGGAGATCTGCTTGGTACCTACTGAAGATAGTCCTACATCTGTCACAGATACTAGGACAGACACTCTTCCCAGATGGAGATCTGTTTGGAACTAAGGAAGATAGTCCTACATCTGTCACAGATACTGAGGATGACAGACACTCTTCACAGATTGGAGATCTGCTTGGTACCTAATGAAGATAGTCCTACATCTGTCACAGATACTGAGGATGACAGACACTCTTCCCAGATGGAGATCTGCTTGGTACATGTAATGAAGATAGTCCTACATCTGTCACAGATAACTGAGGACAGACACTCTTCACAGATGGAGATCTGCTTGGTACCTACTGAAGATAGTCCTACATCTGTCACAGATACTGAGGATGACAGACACTCTTCACAGATGGAGATCTGCTTGGTACCTATGAAGATAGTCCTACATCTGTCACAGATACTGAGGATGACAGACATTCTTCCCAGATGGAGATCTGCTTGGTACCTAATGAAAGTTAGTCCTACATCTGTCACAGATACTGAGGACAGACACTCTTCCCAGACATGGAGATCTGCTTGGTACCTAATGAAGATAGTCCTACATCTGTCACAGATACTGAGGATGACAGACATTCTTCACAGGCGGAGATCTGCTTGGTACCTAACAAAGATAGTCCTACATCTGTGACAGATACTGAGGACACACACTCTTCACTGAAGATCTGCTTGGTAACTAATGAAGGTAGTCCTAGAATTGAATTAGTTCTTTCTTTTCCCATGCTGAGATCAGGGAAAAAGCACCTACAGTCTTAGTGAGTACAGTGTCCTCCACACAAAGTTAATGTACATCCGTTATACAGTCTGTGAGGCTATGATGTCCTCCCGTGAGGATCACAGAACTCCTTCCACACAGTTGACTCAAAACCTTCCCGTCAGAGCCTTTTCAGTCTCCTCAGACCATCTCTCTTAACTACTTGTGACAGCTGGCAGCCTGTGGAAAAAGTGATTTGTACATGGGCTGGAGATAAACCAGGTTGTGGTCTGCATCTCCACAGGGGAGGGAGGGGTGATGACTTGTATGCATCCTTGGTGTTTGCATACAGTAAGTCCAGTATTTTATTGTCTCTGGTGTGGCAGGTGACATACTGGGTGAAAGTGGGCAAAGTGGAGGATGCAGAGGTGTGATTAAAGTCCCCAGAGATGAGGAGGAGGGCCTGAGGGTGTTTGGTCTGTAGCCAGTTGACTGCAGAGTGCAGGGTCTCACATGCAAAGGCTGATTATTACAGTTGGCCTGACACAGGCAGACTAATGCAGCACCATTCTTTAACAGTTCCTATGGCAACTTGAGGGGAGGAGGCAGAACATGTTCCTTTGATCTTCCCTTGCTGCTGATTAGACCTCTTGATAAAATTACATTCCTCTGGTGCTGCTTTGGTGATTCCATCAGTCCATATATGGACATAGACTCTGATATGTCTATAAAAGTAAGATCAGGATTGTGCAGACTTAAATCAACATCAGAGCAAGAACAATGAACAACACAGAGGCAAGTACACAGACCAACATTTTGGTCAACAAGGACCTACTCAGGCGTCCGCCTGACATCCATACAGTTGCAATCTAGAGGCTGGATCACTGGACCGAGAACAAAACCCAAACTGATGGAGATGTGTTTGGTCGATGTTGCAGCAATCAATGTTGCAGCATTATGTTTGTGCCAAAGGACCAGGTGTCTAAGTGTCTTGGAGACATGGGCAGCCTCATAGCACATTGGCTGAGAAGATGGGTGTTAAGGGTGACATCCAGAGCTCGAGCACACAGATACTGACAGAGCTCATAGTTGATGAGGTTACAGAGAAGGTGAACAACTAGCTCTCTAGCTTGGAGGAGTGTGAAAGCTTTTCCCGGAGTGTGAGGATCATCGCACAAAACATGTGGCAAGTACTTTGTAACATTATGCCCAGGATACCAAAGTCCATGAAATCCAGGAAAGTGACCCTGGTTAATGAGTTTGAATGCACTTCTAATAAGGAAGTCCTCCTCATTAGGCGTGCATCTTATTCCAGTATAATACTGTAAAATTTAAAAGCAACCCCTTTATAGTGTACCAAATGAAGAAAGTCCTACATCTGTCACAGATACTGAGGATGATTGAAACTCTTCACAGATGGAGATCTGCTTGGTAACCTAATGAAGATAGTCCTACATCTGTCACAGATACTGAGTGCAGACACTCTTCACAGATGGATCTGCTTGGTAACTAATGAGGGAAGTCAGACATATGTCACAGATACTAAGGACAGACACTCTTCCCAGATGGAGATCTGCTTGGTACCTTATGAAGATAGTCCTACATCTTTCACAGATACTGAGGATGACAGACACTCTTCACAGGCGGATATCTGCTTGGTAACTATTGAAGATAGTCCTACATCTGTCACAGATACTGAGGACAGACACTCTTCCCAGATGGAGATCTGCTTGGTACCTAATGAAGATAGTCCTACATCTGTCACAGATACTGAGGATGACACTGCTTGGTACCTAACAAAGTTAGTCCTACATCTTTCACAGATGCTGAGGACTGACACTCTTCACAGATGGAGATCTGCTTGGTACCTTATGAAGAAAGTCCTACATCTGTCACAGATAACTGAGGACAGACACTCTTCACTGAAGAATATCTGCTTGGTAACTAATTAAGGTAGTCCAAAATCTGTCACAGATACTGAGGATGACAGACACTCTTCACATGCTGAACATGCTTGGTACCTAATAAGGTTGTCCTAAATCTGTCACAGATACTGAGGATGACAGACTCTCTTCACAGAAGGAGATCTGCTTGGTACTAATGAAGATAGTCCTTCATCTGTCACAGATACTGAGGATGACAGACACTCTTCACTGAGCGGAGATCTGCTTGGTACCTGAAGATAGTCACATCTGTCACAGATACTGAGGACACACACTCTTCACTGAAGAATATCTGACTAACTAATGAAAGTCCCTCAGAGCCTCTTGAATGAGTCTTCCTCCAGACCATGCTGAACATGGGAAAAGCACCGTTGATCCTGGTGAGTACAGTGTCCTCCACACAGAAGTTAATGTAATCCGTTATACAGTCTGTGAGATAGGGGTGCATCCTTGGTGTTTGCATACAGTAAGTCCTGTCTCTGGTGTGGCAGGTGACATACTGGGTGAAAGTGGGCAAAGTGGAGGATGGAGAGGTGTGATTAAAGTCCCCAGAGATGAGGAGGAGGGCCTGAGGGTGTTTGGTCTGTAGCCAGCTGACTGCAGAGTGCAGGGTCTCACATGCAAAGGCTGATTATTACAGTTGGCCTGACACAGGCAGACTAATGCAGCACCATTCTTTAACAGTTCCAGAACATGTTCCTTTGATCTTCCCTTGCTGCTGATTGGACCTCTGGATCAAAGGACATTCCTCTGGTGCTGCTTTGGTGATTCCATCAGTCCATATATGGACATAGACTCTGATATGTCTATATAAGTAAGATCAGGATTGTGCAGACTTAATTCAACATCAGAGCAAGAACAATGAACAACACAGAGGCAAGTACACAGACCAACATTTTGGTCAACAAGGACCTATTCAGGCCACTTATTGCCTCGTTTGTGGACCAGCTGACATCTATACAGTGGCTCAATCTAGAGGCTGGATCACTGGACCTGAGAACAAAACCCAAACTGACGGAGATGCAGCACTATGTTTGTGCCAAAGGACCAGGTGTCCAAGTGTCTTGGAGACATGGGCAGCATCATAGCACAGACATTGACTGAGAAGATGGGTGTAATGGGTGACATCCAGAGCTCGAGCACACAGATACTGACAGAGCTCATAGTCGATGAGGTTACAGAGAAGGTGAACAGGAGCTCTCTAGCTTGGAGGAGTGTGAAAGCTTATGCCGGGAGTGTGAGGAACATCGCACAAAACATGTGGCAAGGACTTTGTAATATTATGCCCAGGATACCAAAATCCAGGAAATCCAGGAAAGTGACCCTGGTTAATGAGTTTGAATGCACGTCTAATGAGGAGGACTTCCTGCCAAGGCCTGGGTCCTCCAAAGCATTCAAGCTACTCATGGATTCAGAATTACTCAAAATCTCATCACTCAAATCAGCCAAGACAATCTTGACTGAAGATTGTCTTGGCTGATGCCCAAAATGATCATTTACATTTATTACAAATTGAAGTAAATGTGCATGGAGCTCAGACGAAGGGTGCAGGGCGCAGAGCCAGAGAGCAGGTCACTGACGCCAGCCTTTTTAAAGCAGACGTGGGTCACCCAAGGCAAACAGGTCCTGGGAGAGGGGCCAGATGAAGCGTGACTCAAGGACCACTATGACGGTTAACAAAATTGGATCCAGTTTTCTCTTGCTTGGGCCTGGGTAAACTGGCATTTAAAACGTGTCCCTTTGGCATGTAAGACTATCTTAATTAGTTGTAACTTATGAAGATAGTCCTACATCTGTCACTGATACTGAGGATGACTGACGCTCTTCACAGATGGAGATCTGCTTGTTTACAAATGGAGGTAGTCCTACATCTGTCACAGATACTGAGGATGACTGACACTCTTCACAGATGGAGATCTGCTTGGTAACTTATGAAGATAGTCCTACATCTGTCACAGATACTGAGGATGACTGACACTCTTCACAGATGGAGATCTGCTTGGTTACTTATGAAGATAGTTCTACATCTGTCACAGATACTGAGGATGACAGACACTCTTCACAGATGGAGATCTGCTTGGTAACTAATGAAGATAGTCCTACATCTGTCACAGATACTGAGGATGACTGACACTCTTCACAGATGGAGATCTGCTTGGTTACTTATGAAGATAGTTCTACATCTGTCACAGATACTGAGGATGACTGACACTCTTCACAGATGGAGATCTGCTTGGTTACTTATGAAGATAGTTCTACATCTGTCACTGATACTGAGGATGACTGACACTCTTCACAGATGGAGATCTGCTTGGTACCAAATAAAGATAGTACTACAGCTGTCACAGATACTGAGGATGACTGACACTCTTCACAGATGCAGATCTGCTTGGTAACTTATGAAGATAGTCCTACATCTGTCACTGATACTGAGGATTACAGACACTCTTCACAGATGGAGATCTGCTTGGTGCCGACTGAAGATAGACCTACATCTGTCACAGATACTGAGGACTAAACACTTTTCACGAATGGAGATCTGCTTGGTACCAAACGAAGACAGTCCTACATCTGTCACAGATACTGAGGATTACAGACACTCTTCACAGATAGAGATCTGCTTGGTACCAAATGAAGATAGTCCTACATCTGTCACAGATACTGAGGATTACAAACACTCTTCACAGATGGAGATCTGCTTGGTATCAAATGAAGATAGTCCTTCATCTGTCACAGATACTGAGGATGACTGAAACTCTTCATGGATGGAGATCAGCTTGGTAATTAACGAAGATAGTCCTACATCTGTCACAGATACTAAGGAGGAAACACTTTTCACAGATGGAGATCTGCTTGGTACCTAATGAAGATAGTCCTACATCTGTCACAGATACTGAGGATAACTGACACTCTTCACAGATGGAGATCTGCTTGGTAGCTAATGAAGATAGTCCTACATCTGTCACAGATAATGAGGAGTAAACACTTTTCACAGATGGAGATCTGCTTGGTATCAAATGAAGATAGTCCTTCATCTGTCACAGATACTGAGGATGACTGAAACTCTTCATGGATGGAGATCTGCTTGGTAATTAACGAAGATAGTCCTACATCTGTCGCAGATACTGAGGAGTAAACACTTTTCACAGATGGAGATCTGCTTGGTAAGTAATGAAGATAGTCCTACATCTGTCACAGATACTGAGGACTACCGTTACTCTTCACAGATGGAGATGTGCTTGGTAACTAATGAAGATAGTCCTACATCTGTCACAGATACTGAGGACTACAGTTACTCTTCACAGATGGAGATGTGCTTGGTAACTAATGAAGATAGTCCTACATCTGTCACGGATACTGAGGATGACTGACACTCTTCACAGACGGAGATCTGCTTGGTTACTTATGAAGATAGTCCTACATCTGTCACAGACACTGAGGAGTAAACACTTTTCACAGATGGAGATCTGCTTGGTTACTAATGAAGATAGTCCTACATCTGTCACAGATACTGAGGATAAGTGACACTCTTCACAGATGGAGATCTGCTTGGTATCAAATGAAGATAGTCCTTCATCTGTCACAGATACTGAGGATGACTGACACTCTTCACAGATGGAGAGCCGCTAGGTAACTAATGAAGATAGTCCTACATCTGTCACAGATACTGAGGATGACTAACTCTTCACAGATGGAGATCTGCTTGGTACCAAATGAAGATAGTCCTACATCCGTCACAGATACTGAGGATGACTGACACTCTTCACAGATGGAGATCTGCTTGGTACCTAATGAAGATAGTCCTATATGTGTCACAGATACTGAGGATGACTAACACTCTTCACAGATGGAGATCTGCTTGGTAACTTATGAAGATAGTCCTACATCTGTCACAGATATTGAGGATTACAAACACTCTTCACAGATGGAGATCTGCTTGGTGCCGACTGAAGATAGTCCTACATCTGTCACAGATCCTGAGTATTACAAACACTCTTCACAGATGGAGATCTGCTTGGTACCAAATGAAGATAGTACTACATCTGTCACAGATACTGAGTATTACAAACACTCTTCACAGATGGAGATCTGCTTGGTACCAAATAAAGATAGTACTACATCTGTCACAGATACTGAGTATTACAAACACTCTTCACAGATGGAGATCTGCTTGGTTACGAATGAAGATAGTCCTACATCTGTCACAGATACTGAGTATTACAAACACTCTTCACAGATGGAGATCTGCTTGGTGCCTACTGAAGATAGTCATACATCTGTCACAGATACTGAGGAGTAAACACTTTTCACAGCTGGAGGTCTGCTTGGTACCTAATGAAGATTGTCCTACATCTGTCAAAAATAGTGAGGACTACAGTTACTCTACACAGATGGAGATCTGCTTGTTAACCAATGAAGATAGTCCTACATCTGTCACATATACTGAGGATGACTGACACTCTTCATGGATGGAGATCAGCATGATAATTATGAAGATAGTCCTACATCTGTCACAGATACTGAGGATTACAGTTACTCTTCAAAGACGGAGATCTGCTTGGTACCTACTAAAGATAGTCCTACTTCTGTCACAGATACTGAGGATTACAGACACCCTTCACAGACGGAGATCTGCTTGGTACCTACTGAAGACAATCCTACATCGTCACAGATACTGAGGATTACAGACACCCTTCACAGAGGAGATCTGCTTGGTACCTAATGAAGATTGTCCTACATCTGTCAAACATAGTGAGGACTACAGTTACTCTACACAGATGGAGATCTGCTTGGTACCCAATGAAGAAAGTCCTACATCTGTCATAGATCTTGTGGACTACAGTTAGTCTTCACAGATGGAGATCTGCTTGGTACCCAGTGAAGAAAGTCCTACATTTCTCACAGATACTGAGGATGACTGACACTCTTCACAGATGGAGATCTGCTTGGTACCTACTAAAGATAGTCCTACATCTATCACAGATACTGAGGACTACAGTTACTCTTCACAGATGGAGATCTGTTTGCTAGCTAATGAAGATAGTCTTACATCTGTCACAGATACTGTGGGTTACAGTTACTCTTCACAGATGGAGATCTGCTTGGAAAGACATGAAGATAGTCTTACATCTGTCACGGATACTGAGGATGACTGAAACTCTTCACAGAATGAGATCTGCTTGGTAACTGATGAAGATAGTCCTACATCTTTCACAGATACTGAGGACTACAATTACTTTTCACAGATGGAGATCTGTTTGGTAACCAATGAAAATAGTCCTACATGTGTCACAGATACTGTGGACTACAGTTACTCTGAACAGATGGAGATCTTCTTTGTAACTATTGAAGATAGTCTTGGTGCTTGGACTCTGTTCATCAGTGTAGAAAATCTGTTTCTTGGTGCTTGGACTCTGTTCATCAGTGTAGTCACTCTGTTTCTTGGTGCTTGGACTCTGTTCATCAGTGTAGTCACTCTGTTTTTTGGTGCTTGGACTCTCTTCATCAGTGTCGCCACTCTGTTTCTTGGTGCCTAGACTTTTTTAGCAGGTGTAGTGACTCTGTTTCTTGGTGCTTGGACTCTGTTTATCAGTCTAGTGACCCTCTCAGTCAGTGCAGTGATTCTCTCTATCAGAGAAGTGACTGTTAATCAGTGTTGTGACTCTGTTTCTTGGTGCTTGGACTCTGTTCATCAATGTAGTGACTCTGTTTCTTGGTGCTTGAACTCGGTTCATCAGTGTAGTCACTCTGTTTCTTGGTGCTTGGACTCTGTTCATCAGTGTAGTCACTCTGTGTCTTGGTGCTTGGACTCTGTTCATCAGTGTAGTGACTTTGTTTCTTGGTGCCTGGACTCTGTTCATCAGCGTAGTGACTCTGTTTCTTGGTGCCTGAACTCTGTTCATCAGTGTAGTGACTCTGTTTCTTGGTGTCTGGATTCTGTTTATCAGTGTAGTCACTCTGTTTCTTGGTAGCTGGAGTCTGTTCATCAGTGTAGTGACTCTGTTTCTTGGTGCTTGGACTTTGTTCATCAGTGAAAACAATCTTTTTCTTGGTGCTTGGACTCTGTTCATCAATGCAGACACTGTTTCTTGGTGCTTGGACTCTGTTCATCATTGTAGTGACTCTGTTTCTTGGTGCTTGGACTCTGTTAATCAGTGTTGTAACTCTGTTTCCTGGTGCTTTGACTCCATTCATCAGTGCAGACACTCTTTTTCTTGTTGCTTGGACTCTGTTCATCAGTGCTTACACTCTTTTTCTTGGTGCTTGAACTCTGTTCATCAGTGTAGTCACTCTGTTTCTTGGTGTTTGGACTCTGTTCATCAATGAAGACACTCTGTTTCTTGGTGCTTGGACTCTGTTCATCAGTGTAGACAATCTTTTTCTTGGTGCTTGGACTCTGTTCATCGATGCAGACACTCTGTTTCTTGGTGCTTGGACTCTGTTCATCAGTGTAGTGACTCTGTTTCCTGGTGCTTGGACTCCATTCATCAGTGCAGACACTCTGTTTCTTGGAGCTTGGACTCTGTTCATCAGTGCTTACACTCTGTTTCTTGGTGCCTGGACTCTGTTCATCAGTGTAGTCACTCTGTTTCTTGGTGTTTGGACTCTTTTCATCAATGAAGACACTCTGTTTCTTGGTGCTTGGACTCTGTTCATCAGTGTAGTGACTCAGTTTCTTGGTGCTTGGACTCTGTTCATCAGTGTAGTGACTCTGTTTCTTGGTGCTTTAACTCTTTATCAATGGAGTCACTCTGTTTCTTGGTGCTTGGACTCTGTTCATCAGTGTAGTCACTCTGTGTCTTGGTGCTTGGACTCTGTCCATCAGTGTAGTGACTTTGTTTCTTGGTGCCTCGACTCTGTTCATTAGCGTAGTGACTCTGTTTCTTGGTGCCTGGACTCTGTTCATCAGTGTAGTGACTCTGTTACTTGGTGCCGGGACTCTGTTCATCAGTGTAATGACGCTGTTTCTTGGTGTCTGGATTCTGTTCATCAATGCAGACACTCTGTTTCTTGGTGCTTGGACTCTGTTCATCAGTGTAGTGATTCTGTTTCCTGGTGCTTGGACTCTGTTCATCAGTGTAGTCACTCTGTCTCTTGGTGCTTGGACTCTGTTCGTCAGTGTCGTGAATCTGTTTCTTGGTGCCTGGACTCTGTTCATCAGTGCAGACACTCTGTTTCTTGGTGCTTGGACTCTGTTCATCAGTGTAGTGACTCTGTTTCTTGGTGCTTGGACTTTGTTCATCAGTGTAGTCACTCTGTTTTTTGGTGCCTGGACTCTTCATCAGTGTCGCCACTCTTTTTCCTGGTGCTTGGACTCTGTTCATCAGTGTAGTCACTCTGTTTCTTGGTGCTTGGACTCTGTTCATCAGTGTAGTGACTCTGTTTCTTGGTGTTTGGACTGTTTTCATCAATGAAGACACTCTGTTTCTTGGTGCTTGGACTCCATTCATCAGTGCAGACACTCTGTTTCTTGGTGCTTGGACTCTGTTCATCAATGCAGACACTCTGTTTCTTGGTGCTTGGACTCTGTTCATCAGTGTAGTGACTCTGTTTCTTGGTGCTTGGACTCTGTTCATCAGTGTCGCCACTCTGTTTCTTGGTGCCTGGACTCTGTTCGAAGGTGTAGTGACTCTGTTTCTTGGTGCTTGGACTCTGTTTATCAGTCTACTGACCCTGTCCGTCAGTGCAGTGATTCTTTCTATCAGAGTAGTGACTGTTAATCAGTGTTGTGACTCTGTTTCCTGGTGCTTGGACTCCATTCATCAGTGCAGACACTCTTTTTCTTGTTGCTTGGACTCTGTTCATCAGTGCTTACACTCTTTTTCTTGGTGCTTGAACTCTGTTCATCAGTGTAGTCACTCTGTTTCTTGGTGTTTGGACTCTGTTCATCAATGAAGACACTCTGTTTCTTGGTGCTTGGACTCTGTTCATCAGTGTAGACAATCTTTTTCTTGGTGCTTGGACTCTGTTCATCAATGCAGACACTCTGTTTCTTGGTGCTTGGACTCTGTTCATCAGTGTAGTGACTCTGTTTCTTGGTGCTTGGACTCTGTTCATCAGTGCAGACACTCTGTTTCTTGGTGCTTGGACTCTGTTCATCAGTGTAGTGACTCTGTTTCTTGGTGCCTGGACTCTGTTCATCAGTGTAGTCACTCTGTTTCTTGGTGTTTGGACTCTTTTCATCAATGAAGACACTCTGTTTCTTGGTGCTTGGACTCTGTTCATCAGTGTAGTGACTCAGTTTCTTGGTGCTTGGACTCTGTTCATCAGTGTAGTGACTCTGTTTCTTGGTGCTTTAACTCTTTACCAATGGAGTCACTCTGTTTATTGGTGCTTGGACTCTGTTCATCAATGTAGTCACTCTGTGTCTTGGTGCTTTGACTCTGTCCATCAGTGTAGTGAATTTGTTTCTTGGTGCCTGGACTCTGTTCATTAACGTAGTGACTCTGTTTCTTGGTGCCTGGACTCTGTTCATCAGTGTAGTGACTCTGTCTCTTGGTGCCGGGACTCTGTTCATCAGTGTAGTGACGCTGTTTCTTGGTGTCTGGATTCTGTTCATCAATGCAGACACTCTGTTTCTCGGTGCTTGAACTCTGGTCATCATTGTAGTAACTCTGTTTCCTGGTGCTTGGACTCTTTTCATCAGTGTCGTGAATCTGTTTCTTGGTGCCTGAACTCTGTTCATCAGTGCAGACACTCTGTTTCTTGGTGCTTGGACTCTGTTTATCAGTGTAGTCACTCTGTTTCTTGGTAGCTGGACTCTGTTCATCAGTGTAGTGACTCTGTTTCTTGGTGCTTGGACTCGATTCATCAGTGCAGACACTCTTTTTCTTGGTGCTTGGACTCTTTTCATCAGTGCTGACACTCTTTTTCTTGGTGCTTGGACTCTGTTCATCAGTGTAGTGACTCTGTTTCTTGGTGCTTGGACTCGATTCATCAGTGAAGACACTCTTTTTCTTGGTGCTTGGACTCTGTTCATCAGTGTAGTGACTCTGTTTCTTGGTGCCGGGACTCTGTTCATCAGTGTAGTGACTCTGTTTCTTGGTGCTTTAACTCTGTTCATCAGTGTCGCCACTCTGTTTCTTGGTGCTTGGACTCTGTTCATCAGTGTAGTCACTCTGTGTCTTGGTGCTTGGACTCTGTTCATCAGTGTAGTGACTCTGTTTCTTGGTGCTTGGACTCTGTTCATCAGTGTAGTCACTCTGTTTCTTGGTGCTTGGACTCTGTTCATCAGTGTCGTGAATCTGTTTCTTGGTGCCTGGACTCTGTTCATCAGTGCAGACACTCTGTTTCTTGGTGCTTGGACTCTGTTTATCAGTGTAGTCACTCTGTTCCTTGGTAGCTGGACTCTGATCATCAGTGTAGTGACTCTGTTTCTTGGTGCTTGGACTTTGTTCATCAGTGTAGTCACTCTGTTTTTTGGTGCCTGGACTCTTCATCAGTGTCGCCACTCTTTTTCCTGGTGCTTGGACTCTGTTCATCAGTGTAGTCGCTTTGTTTCTTGGTGCTTGGACTCTGTTCATCAGTGTAGTGACTCTGTTTCTTGGTGTTTGGACTGTTTTCATCAATGAAGACACTCTGTTTCTTGGTGCTTGGACTCTGTTGATCAGTGTAGTGAATCTGTTTCTTGGCGCTTGGACACTGTTCATCAGTGCTGACACTGTGTTTCTTGGTGCTTGAACTGTGTTCATCAGTGCAGACACTATGTTTCTTGGTGCTTGGACTCTGTTCATCAGTGTGGTGACTCTGTTTTTGGTGCCTGGACTCTGTTCATCAGTGTAATGACTCTGTGTTTCTAGGTGCTTGAACTCTGTTCATCAGTGTAGACACTCTGTTTCTAGGTGCTTGGACTCTGTTCGCAGGTGTAGTCACTCTGTTTCTTGGTGCTTGGACTCTGTTCATCAGTGTAGTGAATCTGTTCTTGGTGCCTGGACTCTGTTCATCAGTGCAGACACTCTGTTTCTTGGTGCTTGGACTCTGTTCATTAGCGTAGTCACGCTGTTTTTTGGTGCTCGGACTCTGTTCATCAGTGTAGTAAATGTTTCTTGGTGCTTGGACTCTGTTCATCAGTGTAGTGACTCTGTTTCTTGGTGCCATGACTCTTTTCATCAGTGTAGTCACTATGTTTCTTGGTGCTTGGACTCTGTTCATCAGTGTAGTCATTCTGTTTCTTGGTGCTTGGACTCTGTTCATCAGTGTAGTGACTCTGTTTCTTGGTGCTTTAACTCTTTATCAATGGAGTCACTCTGTTTCTTGGTGCTTGGACGCTGTTCATCAGTGTAGTCACTCTGTTTCTTGGTGCTTGGACTCTGTTCATCAGTGTAGTGACTCTGTTTCTTGGTGCTTGGACTCTGTTCATCAGTGTAGTCACTCTGTTTCTTGGTGCTTGGACTCTGTTCATCAGTGTAGTGACTCTGTTTCTTGGTGCCTGGACTCTGTTCATCAGTGTAGTGACTCTGTTTCTTGGTGCTTGGACTCTGTTCATCAGTGTAGTCACTCTGTTTCTTGGTGCTTGGACTCTGTTAAT
Source organism: Scarus forsteni (assembly GCA_036419115.1). Taxonomy (NCBI): domain Eukaryota; kingdom Metazoa; phylum Chordata; class Actinopteri; order Labriformes; family Labridae; genus Scarus; species Scarus forsteni. Next base: position 150,194 of record JAZDUH010000423.1, read on the forward strand.
CAGTGTAGTGAATCTGTTTCTTGGTGCCTGGACTCTGTTCATCAGAGCAGACACTCTGTTTCTTGGTGCTTGGACTCTGTTCATCAGTGTAGTCACTCTGTTTCTTGGTGCTTGGACTCTGTTCATCAGTGTAGTGACTCTGTTTCTTGGTGCCTGGACTCTGTTCATCAGTGCAGACACTCTGTTTCTTGGTGCTTGGACTCTGTTCATCAGTGTAGTCACTCTGTTTCTTGGTGCTTGGACTCTGTTCATCAGTGTAGTGACTCTGTTTCTTGGTGCTTGGACTCTGTTCGTAGGTGTAGTGGCTCTGTTTCTTGGTGCTTGGACTCTGTTCATCAGTGTAGACACTCTGTTTCTTGGTGCTTGGACTCTGTTCATCAATGTAGTCACTCTGTTTCTTGGTGCTTGGACTCTGTTCATCAGTGTAGTGACTCTGTTTCTTGGTGCTTGGACTCTGTTCATCAGTGTAGTGACTCTGTTTCTTGGTGCTTGGACTCTGTTCATCAGTGCAGACACTCTGTTTCTTGGTGCTTGAACTCTGGTCATCATTGTAGTGACTCTGTTTCTTGGTGCTTGGACTCTGTTCATCAGTGTAGTCACTCTGTTTCTTGGTGCTTGGACTCTGTTCATCAGTGTAGTGACTCTGTTTCTTGGTGCTTGGACTCTGTTCATCAGTGTAGACACTCTGTTTCTTGGTGTTTGGACTCTGGTCATCAATGTAGACAATCTTTTTTTTGGTGCTTTAACTCTGTTTATCAATGTTTCTTGGTTCTTGGACTCTGTTCATCAGTGTAGTGGCTCTGTTTCTTGGTGTCTGGACTCTGTTCATCAGTGTAGTCACTATGTTTTTGGTGCCTGGGCTCTGTTCATCAGTTTAGTGATTCTGTTTCTTGGTGCCTGGACTCTGTTTATCAGTGAAGTCCCTCTGTTTCTTGGTGCTTGGACTCTGTTCATCAGTGTAGTGACTCTGTTTCTTGGTGCCTGGACTCTGTTCATCAGTGTAGTGACTCTGTTTCTTGGTGCCTGGACTCTGTTCATCAGTGTAGTGACTCTGTTTCTTGGTGCTTGGACTCTGTTCATCAGTGTAGTCACTCTGTTTCTTGGTGCTTGGACTCTGTTCATCAGTGTAGTGACTCTGTTTCTTGGTGCCTGGACTCTGTTCATCAGTGCAGACACTCTGTTTCTTGGTGCTTGGACTCTGTTCATCAGTGTAGTCACTCTGTTTCTTGGTGCTTGGACTCTGTTCATCAGTGTAGTCACTCTGTTTCTTGGTGCCTGGACTCTGTTCATCAGTGTAATGACTCTGTTTCTTGGTGCCTGGACTCTGTTCATCAGTGTAGTCACTCTGTTTCTTGGTGCCTGGACTCTGTTCATCAGTGTAGTGACTCTGTTTCTTGGTGCTTGGACTCTGTTCATCAGTGTAGTGACTCTGTTTCTTGGTGCTTTAACTCTGTTCATCAATGTAGTCACTCTGTTTCTTGGTGCTTGGACTCTGTTCATCAGTGTAGTCACTCTGTTTCTTGGTGCTTGGACTCTGTTCATCAGTGTAGTGACTCTGTTTCTTGGTGCCTGGACTCTGTTCATCAGTGTAGTCACTCTGTTTCTTGGTGCCTGGACTCTGTTCATCAGTGTAGTGACACTGTTTCTTGGTGCCTGGACTCTGTTCATCAGTGTAGTGACTCTGTTTCTTGGTGCTTGGACTCTGTTCATCAGTGTAGTCACTCTGTTTCTTGGTGCTTGGACTCTGTTCATCAGTGTAGTGAATCTGTTTCTTGGTGCCTGGACTCTGTTCATCAGTGCAGACACTCTGTTTCTTGGTGCTTGGACTCTGTTCATCAGTGTAGTCGCTCTGTTTCTTGGTGCTTGGACTCTGTTAATCAGTGTAGTGAATCTGTTTCTTGGTGCCTGGACTCTGTTCATCAGTGCAGACACTCTGTTTCTTGGTGCTTGGACTCTGTTCATCAGTGTAGTCGCTCTGTTTCTTGGTGCCTGGATCCTGTTCGTCAGTGTAATGACTCTGTTTCTTGGTGCCTGGACTCTGTTCACAGGTGTAGTGGCTCTGTTTCCTGGTGCTTAGACTCTGTTCATCAGTGCAGACACTCTGTTTCTTGGTGCTTTGACTCTGTTTATCAATGTAGTCACTCTGTTTCTCGATGCTTGAACTCTGATCATCATTGTAGTGACTCTGTTTCTTGGTGCTTTGACTCTGTTCATCAGTGTAGTGACTCTGTTTCTTGGTGTCTGGACTCTGTTCATCAATGCAGACACTCTC
>JAZDUH010000424.1:0-121285 GCA_036419115.1 Scarus forsteni
CTTTTCTATACCTACAGAGTTTGTTTTCAGCCTGCCATGTTGTAAAGTGCCTTCAGGTAACACCTGTTATGAACTGGAGCTGCACTAATAAAGTTTGATTGGTTGACTTATTGGTCCCTTCCTCTTATCAAACCCTAACCAACCATTTCTACCGTACCAACCCTCTTTATCCGTCCTTCATCAGTCCCATCTGACCAGCCCTCTGAACCATAACTACCCTTCCAATCATCCGACCATCCACCTGAAAACCCCCTCTAGAAAACCAACCATACCTGCTGACCTCACCCATCCTGCCTGACCCCAAACTCCTTTCCCTCCCTCTCTTCCTAGCCCACCTACCCTACTTCACCACCTTCCCTTTCTTCCTTCCTTAATTAACCACTTCCTTCTTCGATGCTTTAACTGGAGGGACAAATTCAGCAGAGACGATGTGATGTCTAAAGACTTTGACTGTCCTCCTGTTCCTCCAAACAGTGTCAGATCTTTCTGCAGGTGACCTACCGCTCCTGTAGAAGCGAAATGTGGGCCGTGAGGAGTCAATTGCCACTGAGATGGGCCCAATGGTGGCGAGCGCCTGCTTCAGTGCGCCCTCGTCGCCCTGGGGCAGGAAGTTGTACCCAGAGCAGTTGGCAGCACTGTACAAAGGGTTGTAGTGACACTTTTGTTTCTGCAGACAAGAGGACAAACAGAGGCTCAGTTTGCTGCTCCAGTCCCTGATGCTGGATTCGAAAGTGTAAGCAGCAGCCTGCTGATGAATGTTGGAGACCAAACTGCTCTGAAACCTTCAGAGCAGTTTGGTCCCCATCCTTGCAGTGTAACCTTCAGCCTGATGCTGACTCAGGACGATCACTGATCAGTGCAGTCAGGTGCTCGGCTGTCCGGTGTATGGGTAGTGCAGTCAGGTGCTCACCTGTCCAGTGCATGGGTAGTGCAGTCAGGTGCTCACCTGTCTGGTGTATTGGTAGTGCAGTCAGGTGCTCACCTGTCCAGTGTACGGGTAGGCGGCGTCAGAGGCGATGCCCTTGGAGATGACGTACTGGAAGGCCTTGTCCATGAGGCCTCCGTTGCAGCCTCCTTTCCCGTGCTTGTAGGAACAGTCAATGAGGTTCTGGGCGCTCAGGTCCACCAGGTCTTTGCTAACTGGCCCTCCAGAGCGCCGGCAGCACTGAAGGCCCAACAGGCGCCACAGGAGCCCTGGATCACCACACTCGTGTTATAAATGGTCTTAATGACGGTCAAAGTTAAGCATGAAGTTTTCAGACATTCAGTCATGTACGTGGCCCCTCGCTGATCTGCCTTTATGAACATGGTGTAAACATGCACAACACTGACTTTTAAAGGGACGGTATATCTTTAAATGATGAATATTTCATGTGTTAATTAGGTTAAAACAACTTCAGGTCTAATGAGGTTGAAATTCTGCCAGTAATAATAATGTTTTTCTCTGCTGACTGGTTGTGAGTATTTGATCAGTGTTTGGACACTTTAATGGTGAAATACTGAATACACTTAAGTTTACTCAGATAATCAGATGAACACATTTAAAGACCTGGAGCGTGAATTAAAGTTAGCTTTAGGGCAGAGACCCTCTGACCCAGAACAGGATGTGAGACAGAAAAGTGTGAAACCCACTTCCTGTTTAAGGCACAACAACATGTGATGCAAGAGGAAGAAGAAGAAAACAAGGTCACATGTTCTCTCTTAAAATATGACCTTTTATGTGAAATTTTGTCAGGAATCCAGTCATGCAAGTTTTAAAGCTGAATTTTGTTTTGTTTTTTTCTGTAGAGGCCTAACTGACACAGGATATCTCTTGCTGTTCTGTCGCTCTTCCTTTCAATTGAATAGAAAGAGCTGCGAAGCCTGATTCAGCATGACAAACTTTGAGTGCTCGTCATTCGGAAACCATCAGAAAAAACAAATCCCTTCATGAATTTTGTTCATCAATGTCTCCTCTCTCATCTGTCTGCATTTCAAGCTGATACCATTTACGGTGCATGAGAAGATAATTTTTGCGTTTAGCATATTTTTCCCCTGAAATTGTACTTTGAAGGGCAAATTGAGGACTTCCTGTTTGAGATAGATCAGGGGTGTCAGTGTGTGAATTGTGGGTCTTGATGAGACGAACATTTCGAAGTTGGTTTGATCTTGCTACGACATTCCTAGTGGAAGTCACAGCCATTTTAGTGGTTTTTGTCCATAGGTGGCGATAGAGAGCTCGCCATTCGAAAATCGTTTGAGAAACAACAAATCCCTGCATAACTTTAGGTCATCAATGTCTTCTCTCTCATCTGTCCGCATTTCAAGCTGATACAGTCTAGGAGATCATTTTTCAGTCAGGCATATTTTCCCCTGAAATTTTACTTTGAAGGGCAAATTGCCAACTTCCTGTTTGAGATAGGTCAGGGACGTCAGCATGGGTCTTGATGAGACAAACATTTTCACTTTAGTTTCATCTCTCTACTGCATTCCTAGTAGAAGTTACAGTCATTTTAGTGGTGTTTGTCCATAGGTGGCGCTAGAAAGCACATTTTAATTATTTTTATCAATTTTTTTGGCATATTGGAGGCGTGTGCCTGTTTTGAGCATGTTTAGGGTCAAATTAAGGTTTAATGACCGGTGGGTGCAATTATAATGAATGAGAAGAAAGTAATGTAGCAAAAACAAAATATAAACTATTACAGACTGCTTCAATATGAATATTACAGACTGATGGGACACAACATAAGGACTGAAAACTGAAATTAAAGATGACCTGAGTGTTTATGAAGCTTATACTCTCTGATAAAATAAGAGCCAGTGTTTGGGTGTCAAAATTTCTCTTTGTGCAGTTTTAATCCTTAAAGAAGCCTACAATGGAAATAAGAAAATAAAACACTGAGATATAAAAACTCACAGCAGAGCATTGAACCTGTGTGTGTTAGGATATCAGAGCATCAGTGTAACTGAGCGTCCATGTCAAAATAACAATAAATTAAGAGGTGGGTGGGTGGATGGATGGATGGATGGATGGCTGGAAGGAAGGAAGGAAGGAAGGAAGGAATATGACCCAGTGTCCTGTACCTGCGTCTTGACCTTGGTCACGCAGCCCCATTCTCTCCAGTCTACGGTGTTGGGCACGGTGGCGCTGGTGAGGTGAAATGGCGCCCTCTGGACGTTGGAGGGAGGAGTGAGCGTGGCGAACGACTGCCGGAACTCCTCTTCAGACTGTGAGGGAGAGCAGGAGGTCAGCCTTTACCTGAGGTGACCTTTGACCTCTAAGGTTAACATGTAAAGTAACCTTGACCCATCAGCCAGTCCTTCAACTGGTAAGACCACCTCCCTAGTCCACTAAGACCTGGTCTAAACAGGACCATGTCCACGTATAGTCCTGTAGACCACTTGCTGAGGTCAAACCTCAGATAAACGCTCTCCGTGTGGACGGGGTCAGCGGTGTCAGTCGATCAATTATTTATTTACGCCAACGGCTTTGCCACTATGCTGTGGTGTTAGCATTATGTCCTCTGATCATTGGCATATTGATAATGAGCTTTATTATCAAATGTTAGCATTATATCCTCTGATCAATAGCATAGTAATCATTAGCTTTTTATCAGGTATAAGCATTATATCTTCTGATCATTAGCAAATGTCAAAATTAGCTTTATCAGGTGTTAGCATTATATCCTCTGATCATTAGCATATTTAGAATTAGCTTTATTATCAGGTGTTAGCATTATATCCTCTGATCATTAGCATATTGATAATTAGCTTTATTATTGGGTATTAGCATTATATCCTCTGATCATTAGCATACAATAATAAGCCTTATTATCAAGTGTTAGCATTATATCCTCTTATTAATTTGTGATGGTGTCACCTTCTTAAAATAAAGTGAAATGTAAAATGAAAAGAGAGCAAAATATAAACTAATTAAAAAGAAATCTTTTATTTGTTCTCATATAATTATGTGTATTTCCCTGTGCTTTAAAAGAATATATATAATGGGTGTCGCTAAAATATATTTGAATGGAGCGCAAAAGTTTATATAAGGGAGGATGTGGCGTAAGGGAAATGAGAGATGCTTACCAGGAACAACGATTGACTGCAGAGGGAAAGATCTGGGACTCACGCCACGGACTATAAACAGGCTAATACAAAGGATTGAAAGAAAATCAAAAGTATAAAGAAAAGAAAAACCAAAGGTACGCTGTGGTTTGGGCTGGATCGCCTGCGCTCCCGCAGCTGTTTGGCCAACACGCGGAGGTGAACAAAGGGCTGCCTTCCCGACTCTCCCTGCTGACTTGATCCCGGTGAGATTGTTTCTTTTTCTTTTTTATATTTTTCTGGTATACCAGTAGTTTTTGATGATCGATCTTTTTCTCTTTTTTTTGGACTATTTTTGGGTTTTTCTGAAGGATTAATTGCGACTGTTTAGCGGAAGAATCTCGGTGATCGGAGGATATTGGACGCGCCGCCAGACTTCGTGTTGTGTAAAAAGACTCTTTATTATGGACAATTAGGTCTGAAGTGGTGTTTTTTTCGTTAGAAGGAAGATTTAAGTTTATTTAGAAACTACAAAGAGGTTGTTTGGGGGACATTTTTGTGTTTTTTCGTTTATTTATGAACACAAGAATAATTAAAACTAAATGATCGCACCCGCATAATTGTTTCATTTGAGTATTATTCAGGATATTTCAGTGTTTAATGAGAATATTTTTCTTGTGTTTATTTTTGGTATTCGCCCAACAATTAACTTAAGCCCAAAGAGTTTCCCCCCTTGAGTTGTGTCCTCGGTGGACATAGTCTGAGCGTTACAAATTGCATAGTAATTATTAGCCTTATTATCAGGTGTAAGCATTATATCCATTGATAATTAGCTTTTTTATCAGGTGTTAGCATTGCATCCTCTGATCATTATCATATGTAATAATTAGCTTTATTACCATGGGTTAGGGTTAGAGAGCTTCATGGATGGGTTTCCATGGCCGAGCAGCTGCATCCAAGCCTCACATCGCTAAGTGCAATGCAAAGCGTCAATGCATTGGTGTAAAGCACGCCGCCACTGGACTCTAGAGCAGTGGAGACGCGTTCTCTGAAGTGACCAATCACGCTTCCCCATCTGACAATCTGATGGACGAGTCTGGGTTTGGTGGTTGCCAGGAGAACCATACCTGTGGGACTGCATTGTGCCAAGTGTAAAGTTTGGTGGAGGGGGGATTATGGTGTTGGGTTGTTTTTCAGGAGCTGGGCTTGGCCCTTAGTTCCAGTCAAAGGAACTCTGACAGCTTCAGCACACCAAGACATTTTGGACAATTCCATGCTCCAACTTTGTGAGAACAATTTGGAGCTGGCCCCTTCCTCTTCCAACATGACTGTGCAACAGAGCACAAAGCAGGTCCATAAAGACATGGTTGACAGAGTCTGGTGTGGATGAACTTGACTGGCCTGTACAGAGTCCTGACCTCAACCCCATAGAACACCTTTGGGATGAATTAGAGCAGAGACTGAGAGCCAGGCCTTCTCGTCCAACATCAGTGTGTGACCTCACAAATGCTCTTCTGGAAGAATGGTCAAAAATTCCCATAAACACTCCTAAACCTTGTGGACAGCCTTCCCAGAAGAGTTCGAAGCTGTTATAGCTGCAAAGGGTGGACTAACGTCAGATTGAACCCTATGGATTAGGAATGGGATGGCACTTCAGGTCATGTGAGAGTCATGGCAGGTGAGCAAATACTTTTGGAGATATAGTGGAGATATAAATAAAAGAGAAACCATCTGAGCTCTGTGGGGCCTTCAGAAGGACCTCCTGGTCTTCCTGCTGGTTCCTCAGGCTGAGGTCCAGCTCAGGTCAGATCCTGCTGGTCTGAACTCCTGCCAGACGACTTTAGAGACAGATTCTTCCCTGAGCCTCATCTCAGGACTGCAGCTCTTGTTTCGTGTGAGGAGAATCTTGGGGAGCAGAATAAACATCAGGAGATCCTGAGGTCTCCAGATCTTTGAAAACAAGTCGACTCAGTTTGTTTGTAAAAAAGTTAAAAAGTCACAGCATGTAGAAGCTAAAGGGAGCAGACGGCTTCACTGCACAATTTAGAAACAAACTCAAACAGTTGCTGCCGCTCTTGACACTTCGGTCCAAATATTGTAATTTGATAATCTCCTACGTTATTCTGTAGCCCTGAGCAGATGTGCATTAATTAACGTCATGTAGATGTTTGTAGGCGAGCTGGCCCGCAGCCCGAGGGGCCTCCTAAGGACAGCTTCAGTCAATACTCTGCATATATAACTTATATATTTATATTATTTACATTATTTATATAAACTTATTTATGTTATCAGGATCAGCTGCTCAGCCTCAGAGTTCAGATTTTCTTCTGCTGTTTTTCTGACCTCCTGCGCGGCAACATCGCGCCACTAATGAGTCAAATTGATAATAATAATCAATGCTGCATATGGAGCAGAGAGGGGCTGCTCACCACGTCTCCCATGTGGTTCATGCTCAGATCGTGGGTGTGCAGCCCCAGCGAAGCCTCCAGGTTGTGCAAGGTGATGAGCAGCAGGTTCTCCTCCCACAATTCCCGGCGGCGCACTTCCTCCTCCTGAACACAAGAGCATGAAGTCAATGATGCTAATGCTAAAGTTCTGACAGTTCCTAATAATGTCACTCACCAGAAACTGTTATGTTAATGCTAATGCTAAAGCTCTCACGGTCCCTAAAAATGTCACTTGCCAGACTCAGTAATGGTAATGCTAATGCTAAAGCTTTCATGGTCCCTAATAAAGTTACACACCAGACTCTGTAATGCTAATGCTAATGCTAAAGCTCTCAGGGTCACTGATAAAGTCAATCGAAGACTCTGTTATGCTAATGCTAATGCTAAAGCTCTCACGGTCCCTAATAAAGTCACTCATCAGACTCTGTAATGCTAATGCTAATCCCTAAATTCCACTGCACGTGAAAGTGCCCCGCCGCTCAGCGAAGCAGAACGCCGCGGTCGTACTCCGACAGGCAAAACCCCACTGAAAGCCGCGCCCAGAAGCGCTGCAGCTGCAGCCCTGGAGGGGAGGGCTGATTCGAGAGCCACAGGCTTTCATGAGAATAGCGATGTCACAAGCTCATGAAACATGTTATAGACACAGAAAAGAAATAACACCTCGCTTCGCTTCTCTAAGGTCCCTCTGCTGGTTCCAACCACAGAGCTTTGTGAATTGTTCAACTTCTATCCGCCTATATCTGTGTAGAAAGATGTATGGTGTCATGTTCACAATGTTATATATTTCTGTACGTCTATGATTCACTTTTCTTCATCCATGGTGTCGTGTTGTCTCTGGGACCCTCTGACCGTCTGCTGATCTGATGCTCGTGCCTCCAGTTTTGATGTCATGACAAATAATTGAGGAACATAATGTGCAAAAGTCCGTGCATTGTGTTTTATTTTGAAACTTCCCGTTACTCCACACTGTGACTTCCTGCCTGGTGCTTTCTTAACGACAGTGAATTTACGATGTTTGGAAGCAGCCGCGCAGAAAATAGACCTGAAGCGTTATTCTCGCACCTTGGTGTGCACCAGCGCTTCAGCAACGCAGTGCTTTTGCATGCAGTGGAATTTGCCCCATAGACTACAATGGGAGCGAAGTGCTCCGCAGGATGCTTCAAGGACAATGCCCTGCATGACGCTGCACTGCGCTTTTGCGTCCGGTGGAATTCTGGGGTAAAGCTCTCACGGTCCCTAATTAAGTCACTCACCAGACTCTGTAATGCTAATGCTAATGCTAAAGATCTCATGGTCCCTAATCAAGTCACTCACCAGACTCTGGTACTTCCTCTCGTGCTTCGTCTTCCACAGCTCCCAGTGCACGTCCAGCCGACGGTCCAACATGGCCGCCCCGGCACACAGAGCGCCAACGACCACCAGGCTCGCCAACATCAGGCCTGCAACGCAGACAGCAGAGGAGGCCAGAGAAACAGGATGAAAACCACCGGGGAGGCTTTATAATAATATAAATAATGATATAAATAATAATATAAGTAATAATTATCATATTAAGAACTTTGTTGATTAATAAACAAAGGATTCACAATGGTGGCGTCCATGGCAGCATCACTTCACGAACGACCAAAAACCTCCAAAAGCTGGGGGTATGTCATGGTCAACAAAGCAAAGCTAACGATCAGTTGAAAACATTTTCAGGCCGACTTCATCTGGCATGGGAGCACGACCTCTATGAAAGAGCTGAGCTGAGAAAGCACGTCGGCGTGTTGGAGACGGACGAATACTCACCTCGGTATAAAGATTATTTGTATTTGTTACATTCAGCAGCACCTTAGTGAGCATTTATTTAAACAACATGCAAACAAGTCTGTTAATGTACTTACAGTTAAGCACTGTGAGTCAACAGAAAAAAGCTGAAATAAAATATTACTGAAGGAAAAATGCTTTTTATTGTCTTTGTTGTTTAGAAAATATCTAAAATGAACTTAAGCTAAATTGTAAAGGAAATTGAAAAAATGTGTCATTATTTGATTAATTGATTAATCATTTAAATAATCAGCCGATTAACTGATTAATCGTTCAAGTGATTGCCCGATCAATCATTCGAATAATCGTCCGATTAATCGATTGCGAACATAATCGTTTAATCTGGCGATTATTTCAATGATTAATCGATTATGAAAATAATCGTTAGTTGCAGCCCCTCTGTCGTCTGATTTATTGGAGGTAGACTATTTGTGTTAGCTTGGCTTCTTTGTATTTCCTCACAGATAAACTAAAGGTTATAAAAGTGCAGTGCGGCGTTGCCTACAAACACCTATGAGCACAGTCAGGCTGTCAGCTAACATGCTAACATGCTAATTCTCTGATGGACTCAGCCCTCAGGCAGAGACTGAATCTCTGTGGCTGTGAATCTGAAGTTCATCTTCAGCTCAGTGTTACTGCAGACTTTACTGCACGCGTACCAACAGGCACCTGAACGGCACGTGAACCACTTCCTCCTCCGACAGCTCGCTGTTTTCAGCTCAAAGGCGGAGCCTCCAAAACCAAAAACACGGTTTTCTAACTGATCAAAGTTTCATTTGATATTGTTGAAATCATAAATCAGTTCTGAGAGGCTGATTGGCCTTCCTCTGACACTTCCTCCTCCTATCAGCTCAGACTGCTCAGACTGAAGCTGGTGAGTGTTTCAGAGTGGTGTTGTTGAAGATGTGAAGATCAGAGGCCTATATCATGAAGCAGGATTAATGTCTTAGCGAGGTAACTTCAGGGTTAACCCTGATTTATCCATAGCACGAAGCCGGTTCATTTCTTATCAGAGTAAATCATCATGGTGACTTATTCTGAACGGCTAACCTGTTCCGGAGCAGGATAAGTTGGAGGTTGAATCTGATCCTGTATGATGACCCTCAATAGCCAATCAGCTTCTCCAAATCAAGAGCCTGCCCTCTTCTCCTGAACCCGGTAGAAGGAGGCGCACAACTCTTGAGACGAGCATGAAGATGAGGAGTGTCACAACGATTTGACCCACGAGATCAACGTGATGATGCACAATGAGACGTACCTGTTCTGATTCATCTGTACCTGTGTGACAGATGGAGCCGTTTATTCCCCGTGTGACCCACAGGAGCGGAGCACCGACTGTCACACTGTCATTGTGCATCACCTGATCTATAAACTTCACTTCTACAGCACCTCTCATTCAAATGCACCATAAAGTGTTTGACAAATAAAAGGGATGTAACTCTAATGTGAAACAGCACATTATTCCATCATGTCATTCCTGCTCTTTATTCATGTGTTTGATGGATTTTTTTTCTTGCTGATTTTTAAATTGTTAATTTGGGTCAGAAATCAGATCGGTGTGTTTTTATGTGTTCATTGTAGCGACGACTTAAATCTTAAATAGCTGATGTGACATGAAACAGGCGGACCTCCCAGACTCAGTTATGCTTTTGTATTTATTTTTTATCTGCTCCCACGACCTCCTCACGACAGAGGGATTACATCTGAGGGAATGGGATGATAAATGTCAGACATGCAACACATTTTCACAGTATATTACTTCATGAGATTCATGAGTGTCAGATTGATCCAATGAAGAGTGATTTGTGTATTTTCACAGTCCACCACACAGTTTGTCTGATTGACAGCTGCTACGGTGTTTCCTTTCTCCATTATTCTGGCTTCTTCATCCTCATATTTTAACATTATCAGACGCCGTTCTTCACATGTTTAATATAAAGCTCTGTCAGCGCATTACAGGCCGGTGCTTCTCAGCGTGTTTTCCTCTCATGATCATGATTGGTCAGCTGCCTCTAGGCCCTCCCCTTATACGTGCACGTTCACGGCTCTTGATGGGACAATCCTGGATTTAGTTACCGTGTTGCTAACTTGCGTCGTGTGAGTTACCGGGGAGAAGTTGGCCGCGCTTCATGATACAGGCCTCAGCTCAGACTGAAGCTGGTGTTGGTGAAGATGTATAGATCAGCAGCAGCTCACTTTCACTTCCTCAAACGTCAAACTGAATCAGTAAATAAAAGTCTGATCAAACTAAAGTGAAACTCCTGACACAATCAAAAACGTCAGGGTTATGCTGCGGTCAGTCCTCATGTGATCTCAAGGTTTAAACAGGTTAAACAGGTTTAAGGGAGATATGAGAGGATCAGGAGGTTTACGGAGATATGAATGTAGATCTGCAGGTTTTAGCTGATCTGATAAAACAAAAACAAACCAGCAGGCTTTTGGTCTGAGCTCATGAAAAACAGCACGATGACGTCAGTTTGTCACGTTAACGCCAAAAAGACCATGACTCAGGCCCAAACGGAGAATCAGCAGGAAGAAGTTTTCTTTGTTTTTGTCTCCTGTTTCCACGAGAACATCGCTGCAGCGCCTCAAACACAAACTCCAAAAACCAGAGACCAGGGGGTTTAAACAACACTGACAACAACAAAGACGATGAAGACAATAACGACAATGACAGCAACACACCAACAACCACAGCTTTCCCATTCATCTCTTACGTTGCCGTAACATCCGTGATGCGTCACCTCTCCATGGGTACATTTAAAATTCAAGAGTTTCATTTGTTCAAAAGTTAAATGTAGTTTTCATGAAGCTGCTGTTGTTTGTAAAATAAATATGTCAATTTTCCTAAAAAATGACTTTGTTGATAATGAGTTCAGTTATACCGGTGCACCAGATATCATAATTAATCCAATACTCTGCATTAGGGATGTGTGAAGGGGGAAACAATACAAATCATGATTCAGGCAGTCTGATACATCATGACGTATTTAAATATGAATATTTGAGCTATTTATTATCTCAAAAATCAAAGTTATGATTATTTTAATTAATGATGAGGTAACAATTATGAAACAGGATTTACAAGTTTTAATAGAAAGTTTTGTACTTTTATTATTTCTAACATTAAAGATCACTAAAGTTTACCTTTAAACCTGTGACAGTGATTTCAACTTAAAGAAACTGTGAGGAGTTTTTAAGTAATTTAAAAAAAGTCTCACTTTTAGATGTATGCCTGATCGAAAAACACACTTTAAGATGAGTTTTATAGCATCAAAATTGGTTATCTATAAATGCTATTCCTTAGCCTTCCGGTCGGGTCAGACAGGACTGGACTGGCCTGGATACTCAACTTCAGGAACAAGAAAATTAAAGCTAGAGAAAATTTATATTATTTTATTATTTATATTACACGTCTGAGAGCACCGGGCTGTAAGTAGCCATATTTAGCCGGCTACAACTACGATAACAAGTTTTCCAAAAGTTGCTTGCTGTCACACATCAAAAACTACCGCTACGTAACTAGAAAGAGATACATTACCTCGTCGTTTTGCATCCTGTAAGTTGTTGAAAAAAGAAGTTGTAAAGCAATGCAGAGTTCTGAGGAAGGTCTGAGCTGCATTTACCACAACAAGCACACGCTTTGACTTCACGTCTATGATGTGTTCCAGTTGTAGAACCCAGTTGAATTTCTGGGTTCCGAGTAGGAAACTGCAACTGGAACGTCCCCGAAGTGAGAATTTCCTACTGGGAACTCCTCGCCACCCCCGAGTTGACAATTGAAGATGGATGCCTCCAGTGTGAACAGTTATTTAGCTCCTCTAATAATCCATTTATTTGCACTTCTGACTGGGGTGTGTCGCTCTAGATCAGCTGTATACATCGTATTGTAAGATTTATATTTACAAAAATGTTGCCATAGTGATAATCACATTCTTCATACAATAATGCAGGGCGTGCTAACAACAGCTAACAATAGCCTGGTAGATCAGCATGTTTTTTTCTGACTCCAACTGAACGCCAATAAGTGGGAGATGATGTCACTCCCATTTCGAGGTTACGCCAGCGTGCTCATGGATAGCAGTCTTTATTTCGCCAGCAATAGATTCTCCTCATAGCACCTTTAAATCTGATTTAATCACCCAGCCCTCACGCTTAAACTCATACATAATGAGCTGATCACAAGATTCCTGAATGATCACTACAGTTTAATGTTTAAAAGTTTTAAGACCCAATAACATGAGAAAAGTTTCGAAACAGTGTCCTAACAGAGTGGTTAAACTTTTTAAATACATTTATCACAGACTTTAATTCTGTTACATTATTATCAACATTAACAGCAATTAATCTGCAGATAGCACTGACTGACTTTTGGTCCTGTTTTAATAATTATTGAATAACTCAATCGATCTTTCTGTTTAAATCAAATGTCATCCTCAGGAGAGCAGGTCCATCTGACCTCTGTGTTTTACATTTTAAAAGTAAAACACAAAGGCTTAGCATGAGTACAGCCCTATCAAATATTATCAGAGCTCATAAAAACATGTGAGGAGGAGATCTGGATCAGACTCTGCTCATAAACCAAACTTCTCTGAAAACAAGTCAACAGGTAAATGACTCAGCCCTGAAGCACATCTGCATGAACACAGAATTTATTCATGAGCTCACTTCCTGTTTTCTTTCCCCTGATGTTCTCGGTTTATTCAGCTGTTTGAGGGAGAATATTCATTATTGTTATAATTATTAATAAACTTTAACCTGAAAGGAATCTGGAGGTTAAAAACTTTAAAATAATCCATTATTGTGTTTTCTGTTCACCTGCAGAGACTTTACCTGAACTACAGATGATTAGAGTTTAAATAGGAGTCAGACTCACCTGTGTTAGTGCCCCTCATCTCTGTCTGTCTGTCTGTCTATCTTTCTGTCTGTCTGCTCCTCCGTGAGTGCACTTGTCAGCTCTGTGTCATGTGACGTCGGTTTCACTTCCTCCTCAGAGACTGAAGCTCCCCCCACCAGTGCGCCTGAGATGATCCATCCGTAGATAATAATAATTGATCATCATTATAGTCATAATTTGACCAGTTTAAAGAGTAAAGACATTAAAGATCTTTATTTTATTTATAATTACATCTGTGCAGTCAGCCCATCTGACATCATCCATCTGTAAATAATAATAAAATTAATAATCAGGATCATTTTTATCATTTAATCTCATTAAACCACCTCAGGTGTCTCACTCACACTGACTAAACAGTAATAATCATACAAATAATTACTCCCATTATCAAAAAAAGCATTAATACTTGTTATTATTCTTACTCTCTGGAACTGAACCAACACATTATTCACTCATTCGATCTTTATTCATACGGCACCATACTTGTTGAATAAAAATGTATTAAAGGGGAAATGTTATGCAAAAACACTTTTTAAGCTTTTAAACACATTTTTGGTGGTTGTCCTCCAGCCAACAACGTGAAGAACAGCCATATTGTTTTCATTAGTCTTTTTTTTTTGGGGGGGCATTTTGTGCCTTTATTGACAGGAGAGAGGAGACAATCTGCAAACTGAACACAGGCTGGATTCAAACCTGGGCAGTAGAATTATGTTCATATATATATATATATATATATATATATATATATATATATATATATATATATATATATATATATATATATATATATATATATATATATATATATATATATATATATATATATATATATATATATATATATATATATATATATATATACATATATATATATATATATATATATATATACAGATAGGCCACAATTTATTTGAGTTCTATGTTCTATTCTAGATTTATTTATTTAAAAATAAAGTAGTAATGACTTTGACTTAGATGTTGAACAGATCCAGTTTCTAATTACATTCTGACTGTTAATTTACACCCCTTATTGTCCTCCAATTAAAATCAACAGTTTTTCCATTAATTTGGGTATAAAATAATGAATATTGAGTTCATAGTGGTGTGGACGTGTCGCTTCCACATTCATGCCAAAACATTTTTTTATGAACTAAAGGAAAATGAAATCAAGGCTGATTATCCATAGTTGGTAGTTGTTCTCTCCTTAATCTGTGTGTGTGTGTGTGTCCTGTAAAATGCAAATTAAACTGCAGGGATTACCAATTTATGTGCTATTTGTAAACCCTGTTTACAATGAAAATACATGTGACTCCTATCAATAAAACATAGAAAGGAAAACAAAGTATTTTTGTTCTCTTTCAGATGAAGTTTTGCTTTAAAAGAAATATGACTTACAGTGGAGTCCTGTGAGGTTTGTTTGAGTATTTAAATCATTAGCCACTTTTTAATCCTGTAGGGAGACGACTAGCATAGAAATTAGACTATATGTTGCTGCAGGTGGGGCCAATAGTACCATTTACTAAATTTCACGTGAGCAGACTAAAAAGCTGTTTTAAGTGATTGTTCACTGTTCTGAGCATATTTCTGCTATTTCTTTTCAGCCAACAATTCTCTGTCTTTATTTGTTTTTGACTCCAGTGGGTGGACTCGAGGACTTGGTGTTACAAAGCAGTACCAAAGCAGAGGGGCTTTCCTTAACATGCAGGGAAACATGTCTCCAACTCTGTTTGTTTTCATGAAGAATTTAACAACTTCCACTGAGCTCCTGGTCCAATCTGCAGCTCTACACATGCAAGCTTTCTTACCTCACCTTCTCACATGGGCAGATCAAAATCTCCACAGTGTTAAAGTTACGATGTGGCTCACAGAAGTTGTGTGAACATTGAAACACCGGATCCAATTCTGGTTCAAGGTTTATTTGCAGATGGTCGGTGATTTTATCTGGAAGAAAGTCTATGGAAAACAGAAGACAACACATTACATAAACTATTATCATAAAGAAGGATGATGTTAAACTAATTTCTAAAAAAGGCATATTGGCTCACAACATTCAAACACAGATATAAAATAATCTGTTATGAACTCCAGGTGAATGCAGAGGTGACCTGATGAATAGATATGAAACAATATGTTAAGTTAGAAATAACACGTTTGGTCAGACATGAGTAAAATACTAAAGGAAGTTCCATTTCCCACTCAGGTTTGTTTGTCCCCCGGTGGTGCATGGATTAGAGGAGAGAAAGTGACCGTGGCTTGGCCTTGAGTTACGAGGAGGGCACGTTTGATGAAACAACCCAACTTCAAGAAATATATTAAAAAAAAACTTTAAAAGGATTATGGGATTTGCAGTGACACTGTAGCAAAGGCATTTGACTTGTGTGAATATGTCAGGGCTCTAATTTCGTAGACCAGGCGCAAGCGCAGGCGCACCTGCCTGCGCCGGCCTTCACTGGGTGTGACCTGTGCACTTTGCAAGTTTCCTGCAGTGCCAAGAGAGGCGCACTCATGGCGCACAGGGGCGCAGAAGTTTACTCGTCCACGCCCACGTCTCTGCCTCTCCGCGCAAATGTCGGAATAGGAGGAGAATAGACGTGAGTGGGATTATCACAGCCGATCGCTGTCTTCACCAATCAAATGAGCGCCTCTCCTCGCCTTTAAATGTGCTGCGGCTGAGGCGCAGCATCTGATTGGTCTGAATTATCCCCGCCACCGCGGAAACAGTGTGCTGGAAAGACCCAGCAGTGGAGACGCTGTCCCTTCAGCAGGAGAATGGACAGCGGGGTGCGTCACCGTGTGGGCCAGCTCCCGGGACAGATGTAATCTGTTCATTTGTCATTGATAGGAGTAAAAAAAATAAGAGACAGTTACACCACAGCTGGCTTATCCATTCATAATACTTGTGATCCACCTGCACTCCTGGTTTGTCATCGCCAAATAGCAGAGCCTTTAGTGATAAACTATATACTCTCCCGGTGTCTCTGCCTCATCCTCCTTACAATAATGTTCTCCATCTTTTTAGAGCACGTTAAAAATAAAGACTAAAATTGAGGAATATGGGAAATAACAGGTAAATCCTGAGTGACATACATTTATTTTATCTCCTTTTTCTTTGTCTTTTTTCCCCTTTTTTTCTTTGAATTTAATGAAATGAGAGAAGCCAGATATATACTCAGTATCAGATATTAAAGCTGTTTATTGTTGACTTCTAAGATGTGCATCAAACTTCCAGCTGCCGTCAGGTTAAGTTTCCATTATGACAAACGGCTTTAATCCGACATCAGATGTGACGGGAAGGTTAATATAGATACAAATGTATATGCTGGTTCAGACTGTTACATTAAATAGTGATTGCTGTGATTGTTTATTGCATTAAAATGTGCCTGACACTCTGGAAACCTGCCTCTGAGGCCCACATGTGCGCCTGTCACCAAATTACAGCTGCGGAGGGTGTGCTCCGCCCTGCGCCGAGGTTAGACCAGGTTGCAGCTGGCGAGCTTTCAGCGCACTTTCTGCACTGTTTTTGGCACGAAATTGTCACTGCGCCAACATGAATCTGCCGACACCTCCCCCTGGTGCGCCATCACCCCCCCTTGGTGCGCCGTCACACCCACCTCTGCGCAGACGGTCTACCAAATTGTCAAATTGGCAGCGCACGGCGGTGCGCCAGACGAAATTAACACTGCGCGGGGTGCGCCAGGCTTGCGCCCCCTGCGCTGCGCCACGAAATTAGAGCCCTTCGTGATTAACTTCTGGTCAGGTAAAGTTAATATGAGCTGTTAGGTCACTGGTTTAGTCCGAATCCAGCTTAGGTCTCAACATTCTGTTTCCAACCTTTGAAACCTTTTCAATTAATCTTTTCTCTTTAAACAAACACCAAGATTCAAGAGGAAGTGAAAAATAATATCCCCACCCATTTAAAAAGTGCAACACCCTGTGGGAGTGATCTGTGATCAGAGATATATGTACTCTGCAGCTTTCTCTTCCCATTTTCACCCTGTCCTCAGATCACACCAGCCATGGCCAGCGGTTCAAGTGAACCACAGAAACAAACTGTTTTTAAATCAGGTGACAAGGTTTATAGGATACCGGCTCTTTTCTACGAGAGAGAAAGCCAAACTTTTCTGGCTTTTGCAGAAGAAAGAAAGACCACAGATGACGCCGACTCAGAAAAACTGGTCATGAAAACAGGAACATTTGAACTGGATGCCTCAGCGAAGAAGATTATTCAGGTATCTGTGATGATTGTTTTTTGTCTGAAACTTTGAGCTAGGCTGTTGCAGACTTACACTGTTGGTCTCCTCTTCTGTCTCTAAGGATTTTACATTTCAATATTTTACATGATCTTAGTTGCAGAACTGGTCAGGGAGCAGCTTTGTAGGTTTCAAGTTCAATTTTTACCACCTTAAATGATTAAATCAGTCATTTAACAGTTGACATCATTAACATATCTAACAAGAAAAGATAATTCCATCACATTGTAGCGATTATATTCTGGGTATTATTGGATATTAATTTAAGAAATTAATATTCATTTCATAACCAGTTTTGCTCTCGTTAATTAAAGGGGCACCATCCTTTTTATACAAAAAAGCTAAATTTACTTAATTAGCTGATTTATTAATTATTTCATTTAAATTAGATGAATCAGTTAAGTCAAACTTCAGTTGTTTAATCAATCTCAAATCTAAAGACAGAACTCTCATGCAGTGATGTTAATCTTCCAAATAGAATACCAACAGACAGAACTTTAAATATATAAGGGTGATTTATTAATAGAATAGAATAGAATATAGAATATATTCTTTATTGATCCCCCTTGGGGGAAATTTTTTTGTCACAGCAGCTCACAAGAAAAGTGCAATAATGCAATAACAATAAAATAGAATAGAGATAATAGAATATAAAATTAGAAATTTAACGAAATATAAAGATATATAGAAAAGTAGAAAAATATTACTATTTACATATTTATATAGGAGCAAGATATATACAGAGATTAATACTTGAGAATGACAGCACTTGACAATGAGAAATTTACAGTGAGTACTGGAATGATGTAACAATAAAAAAATAGTGAATAAAATAAAATTAAGTGAATATATAAGACAAAATAAAATAAAATAAACACTTAAGAAGGAATAAATGTCAGAGTTATACTGAATCAATGATGCTGTCAATCAGGAAAGAAGATATGAACCCTTAACGAACATTTAAGCATATGGAGTGGTTATCGAGGATTAATTTCCGAATTAATCTACTTGTAAAAGGTCAAATAAAGGGGAAATTTTTAGAGAATCGAACCAAGACACACTCAAGCCCATCTGGAAGAAGAACCGCGCCTTACTTCGTGAAGCTTATGATCGGATGATCTCAGACTGGTCCTGAGCTACTGGATGCTTTGGACTGTTCTGGTTCTGGGTGTTGTCCCAAAGGGTGAAGTCCACACTTTATCCAGTGCGATGGATCCAGTGGAGGGTGTTCCGATGTGAGCAGGTCTGTCCCAGCTTTCCCTGGAGACAAGTATCGTCTTAGATTGGACTGGCAGGTTCTGTTTAAGGTGAAGCTGGAGCTTGGAGCGTTGGTGTCTCGATTGTATAAAAAAAACTGATTTGAAACCAATTCCAAAAATCAAGAATTCATTGGCCAAACGAATACTATTCTGAAATTAATAACAAAAGTCCATTTACTATGAAGCAAATCTTTGAAGTCTTACTGGCTTGTAAAGAAAGAATTGGCGGGCTACAAAAACTTAGACAAAAGAATTAAGGATATATGTGGGAGCCTAATAGACAAAAAGTCAAAAGAGGATGACGAGGAATAGAGGAGGACAAGACCAAGCAGAGAAGAGAGGACAAACGGGAGGGAGTGAGGATGACGTGTCTCTCTCTGGTTTTACTCCTGATGAGGATCTCAGAGGAGGAGGGCCTTCTGTGGTAATCAAAACTTTTATCAACTAATATTTGGCCAATATTAAGTTGTATTTTGATTAAACATCCAATATAAGCACTCCAACTGCATAGGAAATCTCATGGTGATCAATTTGATACCAAATACTATAGGAATTAAGAAGAATTAAACAATTCAAATCTTATTAAACAGTCAATTAAACAAAATAGAGGTGGTTAACTTAAGACATACACGTTAACATGCCCATAGGATGGTATGCTACCAAATTAAGGTGTAGAAATCCAATTAAAGCATTCTTCAGTAATCAGAGTGATGAAATAATGCAGAGTACAGGCACAGTCCTGGAGGAGAAAGATCTCTTCTCGGTCTGTCAGAAGACTTTCACAGATAATCGAACTTTATGATAACTCTGGGATCTTTAGAGCTAAAAACACACAAGTCACATCATTAGAAAGCATTTGTCATGACAGGATAAAGCATCACATTGTTAGATGTGTCCATTAAAGAGCTTAAAAGTTTTAAAAGGTCTGTGGTTTTCTGAACTAGACAGAGACCACATCTGGAGTCGATAAGGAAGAGCCTGGCGGAGTCCAAAAGGGCCGGAGAGGTCAAAAGTCAACTTAGATGCCACCTAAGAATTGTTTATGACTTGGGAACGGACTCTCTTCGAACACATTATTAGGTCTCAGCCAATCACAAGTGAACACATCAGATGCCGATGTCTTCTTTTGGTAGTCATCAGGGGTAAAGGCAGGCTTGATGGCACCAGATGTCTCTCGGAGTTTTAAGATCATGGTATCCATGAAGACAGAGAGTCCAGGGAGGAATGTCAATTTAGAGTTTCTATAAATTGATCAGTTTTGATCATGCTACAACATTACCTAACAATGTGCAACAACTGTGCAATCCTCTAGTAATGTGCAGTTAGAATGTGAAAGTACTAGGGGTGTAAATCACCAGTTTCATGACGATTCGATACGATATTGATTCTTTGGACAACGACACGAACAATGTGCTGACCTTTAGGTATGATAGTTTATAGAGGATTATAACCATCTGTATGATCTAATCATGTTTAAAATTAAAACTGGTTTAATGCAGGTAAGGTGCTTTTTAGGCCCCACTATTACCTTATGGCTCTTATGGTTCCATTGTAATGTTTGTTTATTATATCAAGTATTAATGCAACACTTAAATAAAAATTATTGAATTATTTAAATTTCATTATATTGACTTCCAACATTTGACCAAAAATGTGTAGTTTGATTTTAATTACATCAAAACATTTCTCATGTTCAAAATTAGAGCTATTAACTTAACTAACTCACCGTTGATGACTTTGTTTTATTGTGATGCCTGGTAACCACAGATTGTTTGTCTATGTGATCAGACAAACTGTTTAATGGTCGATGTGGAGGAGGAATGACATTAAGCTCTCGCTGTTTTACTTTCTAACTATGAAATTTCTTTAATCAGTGCGCTACAAAATCAAAGGAGATAACTCACTGCAGTCGTGTGATAACGCACTCCTGTCGTGCGTGCAGCATCCTCTGTTGTCAGGTCAACCGTATTTTACCCGGATACAGCTGAGCTATTTTATGATTGGCCGATATGCCTGGCTCCCGTTTAGCTCTGATGCTAACAGCGTCTTGCTACATGTTCACCTACAGCGATGTTTGGTGGGCGCTTCACAGTACATTTTACAGCAGGAGAAATATCAGGCGTGATGTGTCAGAGAGTGAAAAGGTTCAAATGTGTCTCATACGCTACGCGTAAGACTTGAAAGGAAACTTCAGAATGACGTGCGGTTGGCCGGAAACGGACATGCATGTCCGGTCGGGATTTCAAAATAAAAGCGTACATTAAGGACCACGATGTTTATCGATGTTTTGAGTTTCCATCGATGTGATTGTATCATTGTTTAACCAATCGATGTATCGATATATATCGATGGATCATTACACCCCTACAATCACTTACACCCATGTGCAATTACTCAGTTAATTTCTAAGGAATCATTAAAACATTTGCTTTTAGATTTGTATCCAAGCCTTTTTTATATTTTATATAGGTAGAATAATGTACATACTGCACTTTTTATACTCAAATCTATTTTTTATCTTATTAACGCTGTCCCCTTTGCTGCTGTAACACTGTAAACACAAATAAAGGTTTATTCTATTTTATTTTATTTTTTCAACAAAATGTAAAGCTATGCCTCTTAATGAGCTGTGTGATTCTTCAAAACAAAAATCAATAATTATAGCACTTTTAAATATTCTTAAAGGGATTTTTCAGAGACTTTACAGTGATGTTGTTAGTTTTTATTTCTATTGCAGATACATATAGCAAGAGGAAATCTGATCAGCTCTGCCTCTGTTAGGGAAGAACTAGCAGCTCAGCTGTTCATTGCTAAAGATGGGGCCAAAAGCTTTGTGTTTGTAACTATACTTTTAGTTGAAAAATGAAAATCAGCATTTGGATGATTATACATCACAACAGCTCCCTAACATTTACAGTGCTTTACGTTTTGACCTTCAGCCTGGAGTGAAGCAGAGCCAAAACAAAGAGAAGCAAAAGAAGAGCACTGGAAATGTGTCCAGTACAGTGAACAATCAATCCATCAACATAATATAATATAAGTCACATCACGACACAAACAGTCTGCTTATACTAATATCACACAAAAAAACTTATATTTTCATGTTTTTATCCCAACACAATCTGTAAACAGTCACAGTGCAGGGTGGAAAAAGTATGTTAACCTTTAGATTGAATAACTGGTTGAACCTTTTTTGGCAGCAATTACCTCAACCAAACATTTCCTGTAGTTGTAGATCAGACCTGCACAACGGTCAGGAGGAATTTTGGACCATCATGCACCTGTGTATGTATAGTAACACAGCATGAGTCTGATTAAAGATGAATTCCCATGTAAGTCTGGTTTAAAAAACAAGTCTATTTGCAAGGCCCAAATTCTACCAAAATGTTTTTATCCTTTTAAAATTCCAACTTCACTTGATCATTGCTTTAAAAACTGGAGGTACTGTAATGTTTGTGGTTTAGTGGATCACCCTGTGTCTTGATAGTCGAGGTGGTTTTGCAATGAAGCTTGCAACAGAGGTGCCTAAAAGAAAATTACACTGTTCTGAAAACAGATACAAATGCCTGGACTGTTTTATTGATTCATGAATTGTATCTTTTCTAGTGGTCAGAGGAGACTAAAGCAGTGGATGAAGCACACATCAGAGGCCACCGCACCATGAACCCCTGCCCACTGTATGAGAAGAGCAGCAAAACCCTCTTCCTCTTCTTCATCTGTGTCCAGGGCAATTTCTCAGAGTGGGAGCAGTTACGCAGGCGTGAAAACAAAGCCCGTCTCTGCTACATCACCAGCACTGATGTTGGACAGACTTGGAGTGAAGTGACTGATCTGACAGAAGAGCTGAAGGTGATCCAGAGATGGAGCACATTTGCTGTCGGTCCAGGCCATGGGATCCAAACAGAGAGCGGGAGATTGGTTGTCCCAGTTTATGGGTATACCTATGACTTCAGCTATTGGTGCAGCTTTTGGTGCAGCTTTTGGCACAGCTCTAATTATAATCACACCCCGAATGCTCTCTATCTGTACAGCGATAATGGTGGCACAAAATGGCAGTTTAGTGACAGAATTGAAAATCTGTCACTCGAGTGTCAGATGGCGGAGGTGACGGATGACAAAGGCAGTAAGTTCATCTACTGCAGTGCTCGCAGTACCGAAGGCAACCGAGTGGAAGCTGTCAGTCCTGATGATGAGGTTGCTTTCACCGCCTCACACCTGTAAAGCTGGTGGAGACAGGTGGAGGCTGTCACGAGTGTGGTGTCCTTCCCCACTCAGAGTGACGGTGATCAGAGTCCAAACAAGTGGCTGCTCTACAGCCACCCAAGCAGTCAGAGCAAACGCGTTGATTTAGGGGTGTATCTGAACAGATCTCCGAGGGACCCCAGTGCATGGAGCAAACCCTGGATCATCAACAGTGGACCCAGCAGTTACTCAGACCTGGTTTACACTGATAATGGACTTTTTGCTTGTCTGATGGAGCGTGGTACAGTTACTGAAACAGAGGAGATAGCCTCTGCAGTTTTCAGCTACAGTGACATCAAACAAGGAATTGGAGAGTAAAATATCAATACCTGTGCTTTAGATGCTGTGTTTGCCTGCATCGAACCTTAAAGTTGAAACTTTACTATCCTCTAGAGTTAACCTGTGATCACTGGGGGACCAAGCGCTTAAAGGAAAAGTTCGGTTCCCACAACTTTCAAATTGTTTATAGAATGAAGTAGAACAATATACTCACCCAGAAGGCTTTCCTGATCCAAACAGTGCTTCAGGAGATATTTAGATCCAAAATCGAGCAGCTGACGTCCATATAGTGGTAGCCATAGGGCAGGGGTGGGCAAGTGGCAGCCTGGGGGCCAAGTGCGGCCCTCCACATCACTAAATGTGGCCCACCGTTCATTCCCAAAAACCAGCAGCTGTAAATATGAAGAAAACTCAGATATCCGATAGAAATCTATGTAATCTTATGTAAGTTATTTACAGCCTTTCTTGGCTATTATAGTGCCTCTAAATCTCTTTCATGAACCCATTAACAATATATCGAGTATTACTCTCAATACTATATTTAAAAAATGGCAGCAGCAAAATATCTGAGCTCTAAAAATTTGAAAAATTTGTATTGATTTGAAAATAGCTTCATTGGCTTTAATTCCATGTATATGAGCCAAATATGCTTGAATTCTATATCAAATTTATTTGATTATGCATAATAACTTGTATTTATGTTGCAATATATGAATATTGGTATGCTATTTTTACGAGAAATTTATATTCTCATATGTTGTTTATTCAACGTTCTTTTTCATCATCGAGAGTTTCTGAAAATTTGTAACAATGTGGCCCTCAGGCTGGGAAAAATGGTTTTATGTGGCCCTCTTGGTAATTAAAGTTGTTTAACCCTGCCATAGGGCATACAGTGCCGCTCCTAAAACTGCATTAATTGTCCAAAAACTCATGTTTTTCACCAATTTCCATCATGGTCTCCTCCGGGGCTAGTCCTCCGCTACAGTCTGTGCCACTCCAGACAGCGTTGTGTGACCGTGCTGACCTCTGAACTGACCAAGAAGAAGGTTTGCCTCCGCACATGTGCAGTACGACTCATTGTTTCAGTGGAAGACCACCAGGTACACAACGACTTTTTTCTTCCAGTTTTGTGCAAAATGGACGAATATCTATCGGATGAAGATGTTGTGAATCAGAACTTTGAATATGATGGGTGTCCTTACAGTTTCGAGCCAGAGTTTACAGATGAGGAGCTCAAGGAAAGGAGGAAACGGAGGCAGCGCTCCACAGAGCACTGCGCATGCGCAGAGGGCGCAGAGGCAACAATCTTCTTCGTCAGTTCAGAGGACAGTACAGCCGGAGTGACACAGACTGTAGCGGAGGACTAACCCGGAGTGGACTGTGATGGAATATTGGTGAAAAACATGAGTTTTTGGATGATTAATGCAGTTTTAGGAGCGGCGCTGTATGCCCTATGGCTACCACTATATGGACGTCGACCGCTTGATTTTGGATCTAAATATCTCCCGAAGCACTGTTTGGATCAGGAAAGCCTTCTGGGTGAGTATATTGTTCTACTTCATTCTATAAACAGTGTAAAAGCTGCAGGAACCGAACTTTTCCTTTAACTCCAGTACTTGAGTGAAGGTATAGATGCTCCTGGTCAAATATTACTCCAACAGAAGGGAAAGTTATTCAGTCAAATATCCACTTAAGTTTAAGTACTGGAGTGCCTGGTTTGGAAATTCTTAAGCATTAAAAGTACATTTTCATTTTAACCCTTTCGTGCGTTGTGTCCACTACAGATAGATATTTGGAATAAATTTTATATCCTTTAAGTTGCAGTATGTCCTGCTACCAGGTGGTGAACTCCCAAACCCTTGTCTTAACCTTTGTCTTAACCCTATATGATCAACAAATTACAAAAAAAAAACATCTACATACAATCAGATAAATGATAAAATGTCCTCAAATAGATTATCAGTTGCCAGAGACACCTAATGAATCTAATGAAATACGAAAAATCTATATGTTGAATTTTATGGACATTTAGATTTTTATGGATTTTAGCAGAAAGTAAAACAAACATTTCAGCTCCAAAAAATTAGAATTTTCTGACTATCATCTATGGTCATGGGCCTTAAAGGGTTAAGTCTCATAAAATACGTTGCTTTTTTTTTGTTTGTTTGTTTTTTTTACGATAGTAAGATATAACATCATAAATCCAAGACAGCAGACGAAGGGAAAATCTGGTATTATACCTGTGTTAAGATTTCACATAATTATTTTTGAAAATTTTAGTGTAATTCACAAGTGAATACATTTAAAAAACAGTGATATTACATATACTTCTGGTTTTTCTTTTTCATATATTTACGCTTAATGTTTATCAAAGACGTACTTGTGGATTTTTATTTAGTTTCACTAAATTTCTGTTTGTACCGTTGATGCATGGTGAAGTGGATGGATGCACAACTTCATCAGAATATATAACACACTTTTTACTTGTTTGAAAGTAAAAAGAAAAGTTGAAATTTAAACTTTATAATTCAATATTCATACATGAAAGGCTTAATGTCAACACATTATTGTATTCTTGCCCCAAAAATGTACTTAACCCAACAACTGAAACAGCCCACTGACCTGCTTATAGAGCCTGTAGAATAAAAAGCTTGTAATATATGCTGTGAAGCCTACAAATGCCTGTTCAAACATGATTAAATCAATAAAAAGACAACCATTGCTGTTTTCATTTTTTTATTAACATGATAATGATATGAATCATTCTTCACTTTAACACGTTAAACATGGACTTCGGGTGTGCCAATGGGTACTCTGGTGTGAAATCAACACCGGTGTCTGCCAAAAATCATCATCACTGCCAAGAATGAACCGTTACCTGAGCAAGGTTAGCTAAATATTTACCTGCACGAGGTACAGCATCTTAATCAGACACAGATCACATTTTAGAAGAGAAAAGAAATTTCATCAGCTGACTTCAGAGCTAAACTTAAAGGTATACGCGACTTTTGGCCTGTAACAAATCAAAAACCAAACAAACAGCCACCGTCTCCGTGTGGGAGTCTTTGCACTGAGGAGGCTCAAACATGTCCCTCCCTCTGATCTCGGGCAGAGGTAGTACCGTCCCATCTGATCCGTCCTCAGCTCTTTCCAAATCCCTTCACGGGAAGTCCCTCTGCTCCTTGTGCCCACTATAGATAAACTCTGTCTGTTCTCCTGCTCGCTCGCTCTGGGCTGCTGCTGTGTGTGTGACTGTGTGTGTGTTTGGGAGTGTGCGGAGCGTGGTCAGAAGACCTCTGGTAGTGTGACGTTGCAGCAGCCACTGTTGAGAGCATGTGACGCGCTAGAGCATCTGAGCAAAAATCAAAACAAAGGGGCTGTTCAGTGAATAATTAGAGGCTGTTAGCCACACCTCCTCCACTTCACTTCCCTCAAACGACCTGCAGATCGTCAACAAGAAGAAGAAACATGACTGACTAAAGGATGAAGCTGTTCATGAACATGTCTAACAGAGAGGTAAGTTTACAGAGCACATCCTGATAAATCCTCTGACTGCTGTGTCTCTGATAAAAGGTTATGTTATTGTCACGAGCGGCATTTGTCGTCTTTGTTGCTGATTTATAACTCTGCTCGAACAGCTACAGCTAGTTAGCCAACACTTAAATAAGTTATGCCCTGGGTGGTGATACAGAGCAGAGAGCAGACAGAGCTGCAGTCTTTACCGAGATCTGCCTGAATTAACGCCGAGTGTGAAGGCTGCAGAGGCCGCGGAGCAACGGTACACACAGACGGATTAGCTAACTAGCTGCTAATCGCTAATAGCTGCTATCAGCGTTGTTTTCTCTGTGATATGACTGTAAGGATACGTCTCAGCAATGTTTGTTTAGAGTAAATATGCTTGTTTGTGACCTGCTGAGTCAGCAGATCTATGTCCACCTCCTTTTTGGCTCTAATGCTAAAGTCAGCTGCCAAAGTAAATAACAACGACAGCATGTCTGAGGCCTGTAATGGTGTAAAGTGATCTTGACAGTCCTGAAACTTCATTAATCCACCCGCTCTCTTCTCCTTCCTGGCTCACATCAGGCCCTCAGAGAGCGGCTCTGACCAGCTGATGAGGCCGGGAAGGGGCGACCAGAGCCAGGGACGAAGCGGCGGAGGAGACCCTCTGTACAGACAGGTAATCACTGTGTTATTAGGACGTCACACTTCATACTGTGAAAGTATGATAAAACTGTAGTTATAGATCTAAATTATGAGTATTTCATATTTATAGGCTGGAATAGAATGAATAAAACATTGTACTCCAGTAAAAGTACTCAAACTAGTATTGTTGTATTATGAATCTAGTATTGTAAAAGCAAAAAGTATTCTCCTCCGAGTAAAAATGTACTCAGAGTATTTGGTATTCTGAATGAATTTTCTGAGTGTGAATAGAATATAAGCCAGCCTGTGAATAGCCAGTTATTTATCATATACTAATGCTTTAGTATATAATGTTCCATAAAAATAACATCATGTAACAAAAGGTGACGTTTTTCTGTTACCTATGAAATTACTGCAGAAAGATGTCAGACTTTTTCTAAACCACAACTTTTTTTACTATGCAATCGCTACTTCACTCCCTAAAAAGTAAAATTTGCCCTTGAAATTAATATAAAAAGAGTAAATATTTGTTGTTACAAAGCTGTATTTACGTCATGTATATATAACTGCTGACTCTAAATAACACATTTACACAAAGGAGCTACTCAATCACAGTTAATGTAGTCATTTGTTATTTCATATCCATAAATACACTTCACCAAACCATCAGACAGCCTGTGTTGTGTTCATGTTTTTCAGGTGCTGCTACAAAAGCTGACTGAAGACGTGAGAGCCATCAGCAGCTGCTCTGAGTCCACAGCCCGGCCTGAAGTCTGATGCAGCAGCTGAGAAATAAGAACAGAGGGCTACTCAGTAAAATAATGTTTTAAAGAATTACAAGACAAGTGCTGATAAGTTTTTCAGTTTGACTACTGGCTACAATTACCTTTTACTTCATTCTACAGTGTTTTATTAGAGAATGTATTTTTATTGTCTTTCCTTATGGTTAATCAGTGCATGCACTGTGGATGAAACATCTGAGAAAGTTAACATCATACAGGCTTTGTATCTTTTTTTAAATAAATATAATTTGAGGAGGAAATATACTGATTTTTTTAATTGCTGACCAATGATTTCCATGTTTTGTTTAGCCACTCCTTTTTCACTATGAAACTATTTTGCCTCGTGTCTCTCCACACTGTGTTTTTAGTACAAGGATGTTTTTGCTCACAAAGAGCAGAAACTTGTACACTTTGTCGTCAAGAAAAGTAAGTTACACCTGTATTAATGCACATATATAATTTAATAATTACTTTTGGCTTCAATTTTCATATTCAAGTACACATGTTTAAAGTACAGAAAGTACAATTTTAAGCTTGCTGGCATTTTGAAACACTAGAAAGTAGATCTACAGATATGTATTTATTGTGTGTCATAAAGCCATGGCAGTTGGGCACTTTGTGTGCAGGATATTAATAACAAATAATCAACTAATATGAAAAGTTAGACTCATTTGGAAAAAGCTAACTGAAGTGGTTCATCAAAATAATGTTGAGAAAAATACTGAACTGAAAAGTGAGTGTCTGTCTCTGGACTAAAAACATAAATGAAAATCCAGCCAAATACAGCTATTTGCAGTTTACCCAAGTTATATATAAACCACAGTATTTAAAGTGATTTTTGGATGTCTCACAAAATACATAATTCACTGAAATGTAATTTTCACTTATTTTTATTTTTATAATCAGCCCTGAGACAGCATGCAACTAAACATGACTGAAAGATAGCAAAAGGTGATGCTGAACAGCACTGGTAATGCAAACAAACATTTTGTGTGAGAAATGTATGAAGTGATTAAACACATGCTTCACAGATGGTTGAATGAACTCTGTCAGAGTAACAAAGAGTACTCTGGTGTTTAGGAGTCACTGTCAGCACAGCATGTAGCCGTCTCTTCTGGCCTTCCTCTTCACAGTCGCTGAACTTCCAGGTAAAAACTGAGTAGTCGTGTCTAATAAAGAGGACAGAGGGCTTGGACATCAGCTCTTCCACTGTTGTAATTCTGGCAGTGTTGGACCTGTGAACATGGACAGAAAATGTTATTCTTTTGGTGTAAAAGTACCTGCAACAAAATGATTGCAGTACAATTAGACATATTTAAAAAACATGCCAAGACCTTATTCTAAGTTCAACACATTAAGATAAAATTCTTCATTTGTGCAGCATGACTGAGTGTGGTGGGTGCCAGTGGTTGAAGCTTTCTCATTATATTATTATTCTTTTAAAAAATAAGATATTTAGATATTATAGTAGATGGATGATTCACTGATGTATTTTAGTAAATAAGGTCATCACAGAGACATAACACAGCTTCTGTACCAATATACCACAGAGAAAATCATTCTTACTTTGGACTGTGCAGTGGTAAAGTTACTTTATAAATCACCTCAACACTACGTTCATATGTAGGTTAATTTAAATAATAACAGCCCCCAGCTGTGCTGCTTATGTGGCCTGCTACCTTCATTTGACAGACATCTAAACTTTAAACAGTGTCCCAGTGAGACAAATGACCTCAAATGATCTGGATCCCGTCAGTACAGAACAGTCGAAAGGGTGAACGCGTGTTTATGTTCATTTAAGTTAGCGTTAGCCGCGTTAGCATGCTGCTGCTTCATTTAGCCACAGGCTAACGTTAGCACATATTAGCTTTCACGTCGGCCTGAAAGACTCAGGAAAATCACTAAGGTAAAAAGGGAACAACATTTACTACACAACACAAAGCCTAGTCTGTTTTCCATGCTCCTGTCTGTGACATGTCACGAACACGTTCAGCCAACGCAGAAGCATATAAAGATACTTACTTGTCTAGACGCAGGTCCCGCTCCGGCCCTGTTTGAGCCTCCTCCTCACGCAGGAGGAGATAAACTCTGATCAGTCTTTATTATCTTTTAGTTATTTCATGTCTGTTTGATATTTTCAGTTGGATTTATTTGTCCCCCGGTATAGCAGAGGCTCATGGCTGACTAGTTTGAATAACAAGGAGGCTTCGCGTGCCATGGCACCGCCTCTCCTCTGTGATTGGTCAGCTCCCCCTGGGCTTTTATACCAAGAGGGAGGGAGGCTGGAGGAAGGTCAACGCCCCAATCCGGACCGGCTAATGTTTACATAGAGCTGATATCAACACAGGCAGAGGAGGGAGGGCTTAGCTGTCACTGTGTGGAGCATGGACTCGGAGAGACATTATGATGCCACATACTGTGAATCTGATAGAAAAAAGCGTGAAATGTCGGATATAGCACCTTTAACGCTCTTCGTCCTTCTGGAGTGGCAGATTCATCTATGTCTATAAGACATCTAGCGATACTTCCTCAAGTTCCCTTAAAATCCACAGTTTCTCTTCACCTGCCTCAGTACTGGATGGTAGCGGGCCAAGATATAAAAGATCTTCACTGTCTGAATCATCATCGGTCCCTCCAATTTCACTCTCTTCAGAGACATTCCTCGCTGGATCTGTTTTTCTAAGTGGTCTGTCTCCCCTTTTCTCTGCCTTAGCTAACGCTCTTCTGACCGCTGGGTCATATCCTCCAACAGCCTCATCCGTTTCACTCTCACTGTCATCTCCCATCTCTATCCTTCTATACCTCTGTCCACCCCGGTTTACTGCATGTGCCGTTGTCTTTTTACTTTTAGAGTTTGGAAGTCAACATGTGGAGTATCCCGAAGTTTCAAAATAAAACAGAATGCATGGACTCTCGAACATAAATTTGCTCAATTCTTTGTCACTACGTCAAAACTGGAGGCACGAGCATCAGGTCAGCAGTCAGTCAGAGTGTCCCAGAGACAGCACAACACCATGGATGAAGAAAAGTGAATCATAGAGGAACAGAAATATATAACATTGTATACATGACTCCAAACCTCTTTTCTACAAGGATATAGGCAGATAGAAGTTGAATTAATCACGAAGCTGTCTGGTTGGGACCAGCAAAGGAACCTTAGAGATGCGAAGTGAGGTTTTCTTTATTTCTTTTCGCAGTCAATAACATGGTTTATGAGCATGTGACATCGCTATTCTCATGACAGCCTGTGGCTCTCCAGGGATCAGCCCTTCCCCTACAGGGCTACGCCTACTGAAGTTCACCACCAGCTCTTTGGTCTTCCCCACGTTGATCTGGAGGTGGTTCCGTTGGCATCAGTCCACAAAGTCCTACGTCAGTCCTCTGTACTCCCGCTCATCCTCCTCAGTGATGAGGCCGATGATCGAAGAGTCATCAGAGAACTTCTGCAGGTGGCAGCTGTCCGTCCTATACATGAAGTCAGCAGTGTACAGGGCCCCAGAACCGTTCCCTGCGGGGTCCCTGTACTGCAGAACACCATGTCAGACACACGGTCCCTAGCCTTCACATACTGTGGTCGGTTCATGAAGTAGTCCTGGATCCAACCCGACAGGTGGTGGTCCACCCCCGTGTGCTCCAGCTTGTCCCTCAGTAGAAGAGGCTGGATGGTGTTGACAGCACTGGAGAAATCAAAGAACATGATCCTCACAGAGTTCTCAGGCTTCTCCAGGTGAGACAGAGCCCTGTTCATGAGGAAGAGGACAGCATTATCCACCCCGATGCCAGGCTGGTAGGCAAACTGAAGCTGGTCCATCGATGAGCTCACCAGAGGCCAAGGGTGAGAAAGAACCAGCCTCTCCAGTGTCTTCATCAAATGGGACGTCAGTGCCACCGGCATGTGGCTGTTCAGGTCCTTGGGGTGCAGTGTTTTTGGCACTGGTACCACGCAGGATGTCTTCCACAGCTGTGGTACCCTCCCCAGCATCAGACTCATGTTGAAGATGTGCTCCACAGTCCCACACAGGTGGGCTGCACAGGACTTGAGGAGCCTGGAGCTGATGTCATCCGGACCTGCAGCCTTTTTGGTCTTTAGTTTCCTGAGCTCATGTCTCACCTGGGTGGATGTAAGGGACAGGCTGGAGGAGGGGGGCTGGGTGCTAGAGGGCATGGGTTGGGGTGTTGGACTCCTGGCAGGAGTAGCAGTGGGGGGTGGTTGAGAGCGGGATACCATGGAAGGGGGGGACGAGGTCAGGATGAGACAGCAACCTTCAGATGCAGATGAGGGTCGATGCGGCAGGGCTGGCGAGGTGGGGGGAGGGGCAGGTGGCTGATCAAACCTGTTGAAGAACAGAGATGGTCTTCAGGCCCCTCCAGACTCCACTGACGTTGTTCTGCTGCAGCTGGTCCTCCATCTTGCTCCTGTAGCTGTCCTTCCCCTCTTGGATCTTCCTCCGCAGCTCCCTCTGCACAGACTTCAGCTCCTCCTTGTCTCCTGACTTAAAGGCTCTCTTCTCCTCCTTCAGGAGAGCCTTTATCTCAGGATTAATCCAGGGCTTGTTGTTGGAGAAGCACTGTACAGTCCTGGTGGGTACAGTGTTCTCCACACAGAAGTTAATGTAATCCGTTATACAGCCCATGAGGTTGTCGATGTCCTCCCCGTGAGGATCACAGAGCTCCTCCCACACAGTTGACTCAAAACAGTCCCTCAGAGCCTCTTCAGTCTCCTCAGACCATCTCTTAACTGTGCGGGTCACAGCTGGCTGCCTGTGGACAAGTGGTTTGTACATGGGCTGGAGATAAACCAGGTTGTGGTCTGATCTCCACAGGGGAGTTTGTTCTGTAGCCAGCTGACTGCAGAGTGCAGGGTCTCACATGCAAAGGCTGATTATTACAGTTGGCCTGACACAGGCAGACTAATGCAGCACCATTCTTTAACAGTTACTATGGCAACGAGGGGGAGGAGTCAGAAAATGTTCCTTTGATCTTCCCTTGCTGCTGATTGGACCTCTGGATCAAAGGACGTTCCTCTGGTGCTGCTTTGGTGATCCCATCAGTCCATATATGGACATAGACCCTGATATGTCTATATAAGTAAGATCTGTGAAGCAGATCTCCATCTGCTTGGTAACTAACGAAGATAGTCCTACATCTGTCACAGATACTGAGGATGACAGACACTCTTCACAGATGGAGATCTGCTTGGTACCTAATGAAGATAGTCCTACATCTGTCACAGATACTAAGGATGCCTGACACTCTTCACAGATGGAGATCTGCTTGGTACCTAATGAAGATAGTCCTACATCTGTCACAGATACTGAGGACAGACACTCTTCACAGATGGAGATCTGCTTGGTAACTTATGAAGATAGTCCTACATCTGTCACAGATACTGAGAATGACTGACTCTTCACAGATGGAGATCTGCTTGGTACCTAATGAAGATAGTCCTACATCTGTCACAGATACTGAGGACAGACACTCTTCACAGATGGAGATCTGCTTGGTAACTTATGAAGATAGTCCTACATCTGTCACAGATACTGAGGACAGACACTCTTCACAGATGGAGATCTGCTTGGTAACTTATGAAGATAGTCCTACATCTGTCACAGATACTGAGGATGACAGACACTCTTCACAGATGGAGATCTGCTTGGTACCTAATGAAGATAGTCCTACATCTGTCACAGATACTGAGGACAGACACTCTTCACAGATGGAGATCTGCTTGGTAACTTATGAAGATAGTCCTACATCTGTCACAGATACTAAGGATGACTGACACTCTTCACAGATGGAGATCTGCTTGGTACCTAATGAAGATAGTCCTACATCTGTCACAGATACTAAGGATGACTGACACTCTTCACAGATGGAGATCTGCTTGGTACCTAATGAAGATAGTCCTACATCTGTCACAGATACTGAGGACAGACACTCTTCACATACGGAGATCTGCTTGGTACCTAATGAAGATAGTCCTACATCTGTCACAGGTACTGAGGATGACGTACAGACAGTGTCAGAACCCCAAAAGTTATTGTCAGTGTCAGAACCCCGAATGTCCACTGACATTCGGGGTTCTGATTGTCGAATCCCTGACAGTCAGTGTCAGCACCCCGACATTCAGCATCAGAACCCTGACAGTAAGCGTCAGAACCCCTACAGTCAGTGTCAGAACCCCGACTGCACAGGTACTTTAACAGATGACTTTTATACTTACTACGTAATAAAATATGACCATGCATACTGTTTGCCTGTGGAAGGCCTCTCCCCAGCTACAGAATCATTGTCTCAGCAGGATCCAGACCTTAGCAGTGAGGGCTGTGAAGAGTCTGAGGTAGAAAGGTTAATGGAAGACATTGTAGACAGTGACAATGATGATGAGCATGAGTTGAGCGGTGAGGGAAGCATCAGTGATGAGGATCAAAGTGCCAGTGATGTTGAGCATGAAGAAGCAATTGTCTCACAAGAGAGAAAAAGTATTGTGTCAACAGGAGAACTGCTGAAGCTCTTTCATGTGTGCCATCTGGAAGGTTGTGGAAAATGTTTGGTGAGACCACCAACAGTCTCCAAAATTCGATTTGGCCTTCGGATCACCACAGAATGTATCAATGGTCATGATTACAGGTGGAACTCTCAGCCTCTAGTTAGAGGAATAATGGAGTGTAACGTGTCTGTCCCTGCAGCTGTTTTTGTCACTGGAAACGAGTGCAGTCCATTTATGGAGGTGTGTGACGCCATTCAAATTCAAAATTCAAATTCAAGTTTAATGTCATTAGTTAATACACATGTGTCAACAGAACGAGAAGGCGTTTCTCCAGAATCACAACAACTGACATACATTTATACATCCTACTGGAATAAATAAATAAATAAATTGATTGATAAAAATGATAATAATAATAATTATTATTAATTAATTAATAATAACAATAATGATAATAATGTAATAAAGAAAATAAAGTAATAGTAATAATAATAATTCAATTTAAAATAATCAAGACCATTTCAGAGATTAAGGCCAGACTGTGTTTAACATCCGGACGGCTTGTGGAAGGAAACTGTTCAGCAGCCTGGTGGTGAAGCATCTTATGCTGTGGAAGCACTTCTTAGAGGGCAGGAGTTGAAAGAAGCTGTTCAGAGGGTGTGAGGGGTCCCTGACAATATTCTGGGCTCTGTTCCTGCAGCGGCACTGGAATATGTCCTGGACAGAGGGAAGTGAGGCTCCGGTGACCTTTTCTGCAGATCTCACCACTCTCTGTAGGGCCTTTTTGTCAGCAGAACTGCAGCTGGGGAACCAGGTGGAGATGGCATAAGTCAGCAGGCTCTCTACTGCCCCCCTGTAGAAGGTGGTGAGGGTGATGGTGGGTGAGGCCTGTCTGAGTTTCCTTAGGAAGTACAGTCTCTGTTGAGCTCGCTTCACTAGTCCAGCGGTGTTCTTTGACCAGGAGAGGTTGTCAGAGATCTGCACCCCCAGGAACTTGATGTCATCGACCCTTTCCACTTCACGATTGCTGATGCAGAGTGGTGTGTGCTTCGGTTGTGGTCTTCGGAAGTCCACAATCATTTCTCTGGTCTTATCCACATTGAGCACCAGGTTGTTGTCTCTGCACCAGCTCTCAAACAGGTTCACCTCCTCCCTGTACCAGGATTCCTCGTTCCTCTGAATAAGGCCCACGGCCGTAGTGTCATCTGCAAAGTTGATGATCAGGTTGTTGTTGTGCACACAGTAGTGGGTTAGCAGTGTGTACAGCAGAGGGCTGAGCACACATCCCTGAAGGGATCCTGTGCTCAATGTGATGGACTTGGAGGTGTTATTCCCAACACGGACTGACTGTGGTCTCTCAGTCAGGAAATCCAGTATCCACTGACAGAGGGTAGGGTTAAGGCCCAGGAGGAGAAGCTTTTCCATCAGTCTCTGCAGAATGATTGTGTTACATGCAGAGCTGAAGTCTACATACAGGATTCTGGCATAGGTGTTTCGATGTTCTAGATGGGAGAGCACTGTATGCAGGGTGGTGGATATAGCATCTTCTGTGCAGCGGTTAGAGCGGTAAGCATACTGATGTGGATCCAGAGAAGCAGGTAGGCTCGATGTGATGTGTGGTTTGAGGAGACGTTCAAAACACTTCATCACTATGGGGCCAGTGCCACAGGACGATAATCATTCAGACAGGACACAACAGCCTTTTTTGCCACTGGAACGATGGTGGATGTTTTGAAGCATCTGGGTACTGTGGCTTGACGGAGAGAGGTGTTAAAAATGTCTGTTAGGACATCAGACAACTCGTCAGCACAGTCTTTGAGCACCCTCCCTGGGATGTTGTCTGGACCGGCTGCTTTCCATGGGTTGATCTTCGCCAGGGTTCTCCTGGTGTCAGCTGGGCTGATGACCACAGGTGGCTGACCCCATAGGGTAGAGGGTCTAACATCCTCTCTCCTTGGTCCCCCTGATGCTTCAAATCGGGCAAAAAAGTCATTAAGTTTATCAGGGAGAGAAGCATCACTGTCCTCAACCCTCTGCCCGGTCTTGTGCTGGGTGAGTTGTTGGATCCCCTGCCACATTTGCCTGGTGTTTCCTGTGCTACAGAGGTTCTCCAGGATTCTGCGTGCATGATTTTTTTTGGTGGCTTTAATCCCTCTGGAGAATAATGTTCCTTCTGCGTTTTTCAGGCCCAAAGGTTGCCTACTCTTACGAAAGAAAAATATATTGCAGCATATTGGAAAATATCATGTCATATATTTAGTATTTAGAGATTTAGTCTTTATATTTTCCAATATATTGCAATATATGTATTTACCATATATGTGAGTATATTGATAAATATATAAAAATATATTGCAAGCAATACCAAAAAAAGTCACTATATTTTAACATATATAGTTTGTCTTATATGCGCCAATATACAGCAATATATGCATGTACCATTTATGGATATATATATATATATATATATATTGTGCCATATATCAATATATATAGTATCATATATTTATATTGTGCCATATACGGATATATATGGCACAATATATGGATATCTACATAGTGCCTTATATAGATAAATATATAATACCATATATGCATATATATTGTGTCATATATACGTGGCAAAATATATAGATATGTATATAGTGCCATTTATGGTTGCTATTAATAGATTACTTCTTAGTCTGTGTTGATGTGTTATAAAGATTTTCACATAATTGCTCATACAGGTTTTATAGTTATTGAAGTTTAAGTCTAAAGCTCTTATAAGTATAGATATGTGTTCAAATATATGATAGAGTATATTTTAAATATATATGGAGAATTATATGGGAAAATATGCATGAAATGTAAGCAGATATACGTGGAATACATGATAGCATATATTTGAGATATACCATGTATTTTCATGTATATCTGTACATATATTACATGTATATGTTTCCATATAATTCTGAATATATTTGAAATATATTGTACCATATATGTTTCCATATAATTTTAGATATATCTAAAACATATTCTACCATATATTAAACATGTTTCCATATAAATTTAAATATGTTTAAAATATATTCTACCATATATTAAAATATGTTCCATACAAATTTAAATATATTTATAATATATTCTTCCATATATTACACATATATGTTTCCATATAATTTTAGATATATCTAAAACATATTCTACCTGTCACAATCTCAGTCTCAGCCTCAGTCTCAACCTGCAGCCTGCCACATTCCTGCTGCAGCCTAATCAGCCCAACTCACCTCACCTGCGCTCCTGCTCACACCTGCACCTCATCTGCTGCAATCAGGCCACCTACATAACCCCAGCTCCACACACAGTCAGTGTCGGACTGTCTTCGCCTTCATGCAGAGAACTCCAGACCAGTATTCCGGATTGATCACCTGTTACCGACCTGTTTCGTTCCTGATTCTGCCTTTTACGCCTGACCCTCGGCTTGACTGCAAGGTATCGACCAGCTTCTGTTCCTCGTTAACCCGTCTGCCTGAGTCCCGGCTGTCGTACCTGCCTTCTGTCTCCAACGCTGAGTTTTCGCCTGTGTGTCCTGATCTGTGTTGGCCTGCCTGGTATCTGACCCTCCTGCCTGTCTTCGACATTGAGAATCCGTCTGTGAGTCCTGACCAGTGGTGGCAGCCTGGTTTCCAGCTTTCTGGTGCATTCCTGCTCGCCAAACAAAGAGTGAGTCCAGTCCGAGCCTTCCTGAAAGCCTCTGTTTGCCAAGTGAGAGAGTGTCATCAGCGTGGCTGAGTGGTCTTCTCATCGGGGCCCCCGTTCCAAGGCTCGCGGGTTCATTCTCCGCTCTCACCTCTGCTGTTTGCCTTCAAAGACTGTGAAACTCCCGTTGCACATTATCTCCTGTGTGGGCTAGTGGTTAGAGCATTGGACCATCAAGACGAGGCTTGCGGGTTCGATCCCCTCATTGAACTGGGTTTCTCCTGTGTCTATAAAATAAAACCTGCTAAAAAAGCTATATCGCATCTGGGTCCTTCCTGTGTCCGTGTCACTACCATATATTAAACACATGTGTCCATATAAATTTAAATATATGTGAAATATATTCTTCCATATATTACACATATATGTTTCCATATAAATTTACATATATTTGAAATATAATCTCCATATATTAAGCATATATGTATCTGTATAAATTTACATATATCTAAAACATATTCAACCATATATTAAACATATATTTGACACTATATCTTTAAATATATTACACAAATATATTTTCCCTCATAAATCACAATATATTATGGAAGATATTTATCAATATAAAGTTAAATATATTCTGGGATATATAAACACGTATATTATACATTCATGTGTAATATATTGCAATATATGGAAAGCGGCAATCATTTGTATATTTTGCAATGTATTGTAATATATTTCATGAATATATAATATATGTGCCCTCAATATATTATTCCATGTATATCAAATATATAATATATTGGAAAATGTATTGGGGAAAATAATATATTACAATATATTACAATACATTAAAAAAATAATTGGTACATATATTTTTCTTTCGTAAGGGTAAGTCCCAAAACTCTTGTCTCAATTTAAAATTGCCCTTATTATGCGTTATTTAAATCAGTAAATAAATTCCTTATGTGCATGGAGATGTAAAAACAGCAGTATCAAAAGGGAACAGGTATCTACAGTACACATTCCCTTATAATATATAAAGTATTGTATGTGTGTATGTTGAGCCAAGCTGCTCTGTCCACTTCTGCTCCACTCTGTCTCACTGAGTGGCGTGGCTGCTCCACGATGCACTCACTCAAATACACATCCTGAGAGTGAGATTTCCATGTTTTTTGTTTGTTTTTTTGGTTATGCAAGCTGCGTTAATATGCACCTTGGAAAAAGTACCATATTAGCCTCACCTACCAGTTCAGGAGTTATCAGTCGGTTTCAGGAAGTCTGGAAATTGGTGTAGCTTATTATCTAGCTAGCTAATAGAGGTCTCAGGCTACGGTAACTGCTTCATCAACAAGCCATTGCAATCAGCATGTGGATTGCAGACAGCAGTCCTGTAGGTGCATGTGCAGACTTTGTCAACAGACTAAACAGTAACTGTAATTTCATGTGATAGATTTATGTTGTTATGGCCTGGAAAATAAATTAATGTGCGCTCACATACTGCCCTTTTGTGATATTTAGCCCCTGGCCCCCTATAATCATGTGAACGTTACTGTTATGAAGTTACCTGTAAATATATGTCATCCAACTGAATAAGGACATTTTGCTCTTCTCAAACAGTGACCTCAATCTCACTGACGTCCTCACTGTTTTCCCTTGGTGAGTTTTTCTTCGACACTGCCTGGAAAAAAAAAATAGAGTACGAATTAAAAATGTATAATTTTTCATTTATATAAATATATACAAACATTAAATTATGACCTAATTTCTGAGTCAGTGACTTCATGGAAATATGGCTTATTAACCATCTTGCCCAATAAATGATAGAAAAATTGATTTAGTGTTTTAAATTAATAATATTATTATTAAAGCAGTGATTCTCTGGGTGTGAGCCTCAGAGTCATTGTCCAGCTCTGATTTTCAATGTTTCCGATACGCACTTAGCAGTGAAGAAAATACAGTCTGAGCCTTGGGACCATAACCGCACTAGAGCCTTGAGGGCTATTCTGGGACAACTACAAGGACCGCCGCAGTCAGCACTGGGATCTCCGTGATGGTCTCCGCGATGACTGGGCTAGAGGAGTTAGTCGGCCAACTCGGGTTTTTATA
The DNA here is from genome assembly GCA_036419115.1 of Scarus forsteni. Taxonomy (NCBI): domain Eukaryota; kingdom Metazoa; phylum Chordata; class Actinopteri; order Labriformes; family Labridae; genus Scarus; species Scarus forsteni. The sequence continues at coordinate 40,418 of JAZDUH010000424.1, forward strand.
TAATGTACAATGCAGATTACTATTTGACAAATAAATCAGACATTAATCAAGTTACTCAGAACTTGTGTATTTTTTTCAACAAATAATTTCTTATTTCGATGATTTTTTGTGAGAGTAATGCTGTTCAAAGTAACAATAGTTTTACTTGAGTATTTCTTAGCCTACATCTTTTTTGGCTACTTTGTCCACCTCTGAGCAAAATCCCCCAAAATGTGCTAACACAAAAACCTGCAGCCATAATAGCTGCTAGCTAGGCTACTAACGTTAGCTGTGCTACTTACCACTGGTGTCCATCAACATTATTATGTTTTTTCATTTTCATTTTTGTCCCGCAGAGTTTTATCTCACTTTAGCTTTTAACAGCTTCTGTTTCTGGAGCCATACAATCAATTTCCTTTTCGCCCTCGATGTCTGTTTTCGCTCAGAATATCTCAGTATCCTCGTATGCAGGCCCATTTCGCTTTTGCTTCGCAAGGCACTCCACTTCGCATCAACTTCAAGTTGGCAGTGTAAAGCACAAAAACAGCAAGTCGAACGAAATGTGTAGCCTACTTGCAAACATAACATGCCTACTAACTTAGCAGAAGTATTCCTCAGTAGAGAAAAGGCATCATTTGGAAGCATTATTATTAATAATAATAATAATTATTATTATTATTATTATTATTATTATATAATAATAATAATAATAATAATAATAATAATAATGATAATAGAAAAGTGTGACTTTTGTCTTTTATTTTGAAACGAGATTTCATTTCCGGTGGCGACACTGACTGTGCAGTGCGCACATTTATTGTGAGGTTGTGACCCCTTATACAGTCTATGGTGTGGCCATGCAGGAAAAATGAATCGACCGGCGACAAGAAAGAGTAAAAGAAAGAAGATTTCACCATCTTGACTCATTGAGGAGGAAAACGTAAAATGTAAGTATATTTTTAATGTCATCTCTCCCTATTTTTTAAAAAATGTACAAATTCTGTAAAATGGCTCCTCAAATTTGACATGCTAACTTTCTCCAATGTGAATTTAGCTAACTTCCCCCCCCCCAATATTACTGCTTCTAAACTTGCGTTGGTAACGTTTTTACTGTTCTATTTCGTATAGGCTTCGCCCTTTAAGGCTATGGCTAGTGGGTTTACCCTCGCGCGCCAGCGCAGCACTGAAAAAACTTGGTCTACGCCCACCCACGTGATGGGCCTCTCCCGCGCCACCTGCCTATAAATGGCCGCGGGCTCATAATATCTGCTCCCTCTTTTTCTTCAGCGTCATGAGAAGCAGCACACGAAGAACAGCGGTAGCAGCAGGAATGGCGTCATCGGAGACCGTCCGAGTCTGTCCTCAGTGTCAGACAGGCTACATCATGAGCAGTGACATGCACTCTCGCTGCGAGTCTTGCCTTGGCCCGGAGCACGCCGGGCAAGCGCTGACTCAGCCGGAGAAGTGCCCATACTGCAGGCTGTTATCCTCTGCGGAGAAGCGGCGCCGGGTGGATTTTTTCACCGACGCTGCTGAGGATGTTTTCACCGTCACCGACTCTTGCAGCCTGGAGGAAGCCATCAGCCTGCTCGCAGGGCCGGATTCGGATGAAGACGGCCCTGAGGAGGCACCGTCAGTCTCGCTCCAGCTGGAGGAGACTGACTTCGAGGAGGAGCACGCGGGGGGTCGCTCAGGTGTTGCTGGGGTCCCCCTGTCGTCGGCCACCTCCTTGCCGGCCATCGGGGCGCTCATCCAGGAGCTTCCCGGCATCATCGAGAGGGCGGCAGCATACAAGGGCCTCACCGTGCCAGCAGCTCCGGCTCCAGCCGAACCTGATGATATGGCGGGCTGTTTCGCAGCGGCACACACGGCCCGCCGGGAACCCACCTGGCCACGTTTCCCTGCCATCATCCCTTACCAGTCCGGGGCTGTGACCGAACCGGGGAAGCTTCGGGCGCCGGTGGCTACGTACGCTCCCATCACCAGAGTCCAGGGGCTCACGGATGAGGGGTTCCCGCCCATCCCTCCGTTGGATCCAGGCCTGGCGGCCGTCTTCGGGGTTCGGCCCAACCTGATTGGTGGCCGGCGACAGACCCCTCCCTCTTCCCGGGACCGGCTCACGGCCCGGTTCGCGGACAGGTCCCACCAGTGTGCCAGCCAGGCGTCTGCAGCAGCTAACAACATCACCTTGCTGGCCTACTCTATGACACGGATGGCGTTGGAGCCTGAGAAGCTGGCTGAACGAGCGGAGGAGTTCAGCAAGGCAGCGAGCGCGATCATCCCGCTCTGCGCCTCCGTAGCGGTGGCTTCGGCTCGCGTCATGGCCTGGCAGCACCAGATACACCGCAACATATGGCTCGGTCTGTCCTCCTCCATCCCAGAGCCAGTCAAGAGGGAGCTGCTGGATGGCCCTATCTCCGCGGACGCGCTGTTCGGCCAGCAGCTACACTCTCTCGTTGACCACATGCAGAAGACGTCAGAGGAAGAGGAGAAGTTCCGGAGGCACGTGGCCGGCTCTCAGCGCCCACTGAGTCGCTGGCGGGACCGCCGGGACCAGCGCCAGAGGCACCAGAGGCGTCCGCAGTATCCTGCAGCGTCAGCCTCTCGCCCTCCTGCTCCAGCTCCTCCTCCACTTCCTCCAGAGCAGTCTTTCACTGCAGCGCAGCCAGCTCGTCAGCGCGGTGCCAAACATCGCCGGGTGGCCTGCTCCTGGTCTAATCCCCCCTTGGAGCCGCCACGGAAACAGAGCAGGCGTCAGTGACTCCTTGCGGGGGTTGTGTGCAGCGGAGAATGGAAAAGAGTTGGAGTGTCGAGACCAACACCACCAACGGCTCTTGTCAGAGCCAAACACTGGTCTCATCTTCTGAGCTCTCCTTTTTCCCTCCCTCTTGTCCGGCCCGCTGATACGGCGGCGGACGGTGGTCACACAGCTCCCACACAGAGCGAGCCTGCTGTCATTAACTCTTTGGTTAACGAGCAGCGCGGCCGCGAGTCATCAAAGCAGCACACCGCTCCCTCACACACGGAGCGCTCCCGGTCTGCTCCGGCTGATGCCAAATTATATATTCATGAGCCCACGGGCAGAGATTCTCTGCCCCGTGTGGACAATCTGGCTGCGCCTTTTTCCCTCTCTTCACAGACTGAGGAAAAAGAGTCTGACCAGCCCTTTCGGTCTGAGCCCCCATGGGCTGCAGCGCAGATTTCTCTGACGCAGGCAGCGGCGTGCAGGGGCTCCAAGCTGGCTCACCTCTCTCGAAGGTGGCGCCAGCAACATGCGCGCCCGCTCTCAGAGCGCTGCTCAGAGTGGCGGCGGATATGTTCGCTGGACAGGTGGATGGACAGGCTGATCGCCAGGGGTTATACTCTGCAGTTCGCTTCGACCCCTCCACCGTTCAGCGGGATTCTGGAGACGCACCTGTCCTCACAGGACCAGTGTGTGGTTCTACAGAAGGAGGTGCTGGAGCTTTTGCGGAAAAACGTAATCTCCAGAGTCCCACGGGGAGAGGAAAATCAGGGGTTTTATTCCCGCTATTTCCTGGTTCCCAAGAAAACAGGAGGGATGAGACCCATTTTGGACCTGTCACTGTTCAACACAGTGATAATGCAGCGTCCTTTTCACATGCTGACGATAAAACAAGTATTGGAATGCGTCCACAGAAACGACTGGTTCACTTCGGTGGACCTGAAGGACGCATACTTCCACGTCTCTATTATTCAGAAACACAGGAAGTTCCTTCGTTTCTCGTTTCAAGGGGTCCAATACCAGTACAATCGTCTCCCCTTCGGCTATTCTCTCGCTCCCCGCACGTTCTCCAAGTGTGTGGAGGCAGCTCTGCAGCCACTACACAGGAGAGGGATGAGAGTTCTTTTTTACCTGGACGACCTGCTTTTGCTGGCTCGATCCAGGGAGGAGGCGGCAGCACAGACTCAGGTGTTGGTGTCTCACTTGTCACAGCTGGGCTTCGCTATCAATTTGGAGAAGAGCTCACTTTTTCCGTCTCAGCAGATAATTTATCTGGGAGTGGAGCTGAATTCAGCCACAATGAGGGCGCGGCTATCTCAGGAGAGGTCGCAGACTCTGGCGTCCCTCCTCAGACGAGTTGTCCCCGGCAGGGTGGTGACAGCAGTCTCTATTATGCGGCTGCTCGGCACAATGTCAGCGGCTCATGTGGTTGTTCCGTTGGGGTTACTTCACATGAGACGGCTGCAGAGGTGGTTCATCCGTCTGCGCATAGACCCGGTGCGTCAGCGGAGACGCATGGTTTTAGTTCCCCCCTCAGTGTCGCCCGATTTGGCTCACTGGAGGGACCCCGGGGTTCTGATGTCGGGGGTCCCGTTAGGGAAGGCATCGTGTCACGTCTCTGTGTTCACGGATGCTTCTCTCTCGGGTTGGGGGGACACGTGCCTCACTCAGGTAGTGGGGGGGGAGTGGCCGGCTCACATGTCTCTCCACATAAATGCGTTGGAGCTTTTGACAGTGTGGAAAGTGGTCCAGCATTTCGCTCCGTTTTTACGGGGGCAGCATGTTCTGATTCACACGGACAACCAAGTAACAGCGGCTTATATAAACCGTCAGGGCGGTGTGCGCTCGTCGCAGCTGCTAGACATAGCCAGAAAGCTGTTATGCTGGGCGCACAGACACCTCCTCTCTATCAGAGCGGTGTACATCCCTGGTGTGCTAAACAGGGGGGCGGATATCATGTCGAGGGGAGGTCCTCAGGCAAGAGACTGGAGTCTGCACCCCGAGCTGGTGTCTCAGATTTGGTCAATGTTCGGGCAGGCAGAGGTGGACGTGTTCGCAACACGAGAAAACACTCAGTGTGCTCTGTGGTTTTCTCTGAGCGCACGAGACAACCCCCCTCTGGGGGTGGATGCGTTCTCACACCACCCCTGGCCCAAAAAGCTTCTTTACGCTTTTCCGCCCGTCCCTCTGATCCCTCGTTTTCTGAGGAGGATTCAGGAAGAGCAGCTGTCAGCTATTCTCATAGCTCCGGAGCGCACGGGAGCGTCATGGTTTCCATGGTTACAGCGCCTGCTAGTGGGCCTGCCATGGACGATCCCGTGGCGGGGGGATGCTCTCTCCCAAGCAGGAGGAACGATCAGGAGTTTCCCAGTGATAGGTCAGCGCCTGCGGGCCTGGCCGCTGAAAGGGAGCGCTTAGAGAGGCTCGGACTCTCGCCTGGGGTCGTGCGCACTATCCAGGGCGCGAGAGCTGCATCCACGAGAGCAGCGTACTCGGCAAAATGGGCAGCTTTTCAGCGGTGGTGCATGGAGTCAGGCTGGGATCCAGTGACCTGTCCCCTGCCTCGCGTGCTGTCTTTCCTCCAGCTCCTCATGGACAGAGGATTGGCTTTTAGCACGGTTAAAACTTATGCAGCTGCGATCTCAGCTTGTCATGAAGGTTTTGGTGACAGATCTGTGTTTAGTCACCCGCTGATGAAACGCTTCCTCAAAGGTGTGAGGAGAGACAGACCGATTTCTCGTTCTTTTGCTCCTCAGTGGGATTTATCTCTGGTGTTACGGGCGTTGAGCAAGGCTCCGTTTGAACCATTGACTCAAATCTCACTAAAGTTCTTATCACTCAAAACAGCTCTGCTTTTAGCTCTGACGTCAGCTAAGAGAGTGAGTGATTTGTCAGCCCTCTCTGTCGCTCCATCTTGCCTGTGCATTCAGGGAGATGGCAGCTCGGCTGTTTTACGACCTAATCTTTCTTACATGCCTAAGAACATCAATAGCTCTTTTAGATCAAGAGTTATTAAGTTGGAGGGATTTTTCCCTCCTCCGCATGGCTCTGAGGAGGAGGCTACATCACACCTCCTTTGCCCCGTGCGCGCTCTGTCATGTTATGTAGAGCGCACGGCCACACTGCGTCACTCTCAGCGCTTATTTGTGCATCATAGAGAGCATTCGCAGGGGCGCCCTCTCTCTGCTCAGCGCCTGTCACATTGGTTGTGTGAGGCTATTTCACAGGCTTATGTCTCATCTGGCTCTGTTCCCCCGGAGCGCATCAGAGCGCACTCTACGAGAGGAATTTCTTCCTCCGTGGCTTTGCACGGTGGGATGTCAGTGGAAGATATTTGCGCTGCAGCATCTTGGTCTTCCCCATGTTCATTTGTTCGGTTTTATTTGAGGGATGTCTCCCTCTTCTCCATGTCTCACTCTGTGCTGGGGATCCTGTCAGAGTGATAGTTAAGGACATGAATGGATTATTCTGGTCTTGGATGAGACAGATGTGTTATTGGGTCTGTTCTGTTCATTGTTTGACTGTTACAATGCGTAACGGCCGTCTTCTCTGTTTTTCAGCAACAGACTGGCAGAGTCAGCCCTTATGGATTATGAGTTTTCATTACCTGGAGGCTGATAAGGAAACACATCATCAGGCAGTTGGTTGCGCACATATGCGCATACAGGGCACAGGTGTTCACATTATACAGAATTCTGTGAATGAGCTTGTGTGCGAGCCTGTGTTTATTGTTGCTAGCCTTGTTGTTGGGATTCTTCGGATGAGGACCCAGTGAGGCATAGACTACATCCTGCTTCGCCTTTAACCCACTAGCGATAGCCTTAAAGGGCGAAGCCTATACGAAATAGAACGATAGTTACGTATTGTAACTCCAGATTCTATGAGTATAGGCGCAGCCCTTTAAGCTATGGGCCTCACTGGTTCCCTTTATCGGCTGAAGAAAAAGGCTGTTATCGGGAGCAGATATTATGAGCACGCTGTCAATTATAGGCAGGTGGCGGGAGAGGCCCATCACGTGGGTGGGCGTAGACCAAGTTTTTTCAGTGCTGCGCTGGCACGCGAGGGTAAACCCACTAGCGATAGCCTTAAAGGGCTGCGCCTATACTCATAGAATCTGGAGTTACAATACGTAACTATCGTTGCCGATACTAGCTTGTTAGCGTAAGTTTATATTTAACCCTTGGAACTCCGCTAGCGCTGTGCCCCACGCAGCTGCCGCCGGTACTTTGCAGAATATCTCGGGAACCACACAACAAAACTTAATGGGGAAAATTGCTATCACAAGCTAACTCTTTGGGCGATGTATGGTGAGCTCGGGCCAATTCTAACCTGCCGAGAAGGTTTTCAATCCAGCTGTTGAGTGCAGCATTTTTTCCGCGAACTTCGCATGTCAATTCCACTTTGATAACTCCATGATAAGTCCATTATTCATTACATTTGTGATAGAAACGTGTAAATTATGTTAGCGGACCTCCATACTGAAGCTTGATGTAAACGATGACGACTTCCGGTCAGTTTCTCGCAGGGTGAAAAAGTCTAAAAAAGTCTTAAATACATTTTTTACAAATTTAAGGCCTTAAAAAGTATTAAATTGTCTTAAATTCAGATCAGACAGGTCATAAATGTGCTTTAATGGTAATAATAACAATTATTATTATTATTATAGAAAATGTCTTAATAGAATAAAGTAGAATACAATAGAATACTTTTATTGTCATCAAAACATTATGTACAACGAAATTTAAGGGACAACTCTAGTAGTGCAAATAACAGGTGTAGAAAAACAGAAAATAGAAAAATAGAAATTAAAAAAAAAAATTATAAGCAACATATCTGAAATCAAGGGCTAAAAACTACCGGGACGGGGAGATATTTATTTTCTTGCCATAGACAACCTTTCTTCGTTTTTTGTAAAATGGCCCTCATGGTGCACTGCACCAAAAAAACATCACATTTTCGTCATTAAGAAAATATTTTTAAATCTGTTGCTAAATTTAGTTCCGGTTGGCAGTGTTCAGTCACGGGGTTACACTGTCAGTTTGTTATCTGAGTGAGCATGGTCATTCACTTTTTAGTCCACTAAATGTATCCCACAATGCATTTTGAAAAGTAGTGTATTAGCGATGCTCACTATATGAGCAATATAGACCATCATGCATTGCGGTTCAAACAGAAGGAATGGCTGATTACATACCCAGAGTAGTCAGTAGATTTAGCTGGAGATAATCATGGAAACCCTCTACAAACAAACTGTTCAGTACAAAAGTAACGGTGAATACCCACCGCTTGACAGCAAAAACCAAAAAAAACTCCTTCGTCAAAAGGCGTTGTGGTATGATTTGGAAGGTAAGAATGTAAAAAAAAAACACACAATACAAAAAGTTTTGAGCCCCTGCGGTATCTCGATGGTTTAATTAGGTAAAACAAGAAAAAAATCTGGGTCAATTTAATTCCTTAATTAGTTGGGTTTTTTTTTTTCATTTAAAATATCTGTATACAAGTGGGATAATGCTCAAACTGCAGAAAAAGTGCGCCGAGCACTTTGTGCGAAAATGTGCGTTTGTTGCAGGTGTGGGAGAGGAAATAAAGCAAGTCACAAAATGGTGCGCCTCAGGTGCGCAGCTTCTTTGAGGCTGTAGGCTGTACGTACAGTGTCACTAGTGGCTTTTCACAACCTTCTTGTTAAAAGTAAACCATTTATAAAATTTGACAGTTGATTACAAATGTATTATTAGCTACTACAGCCTGCAAAGCAAGTATAGGCAGATAGAAAAAAGGTGTATGGTTTTAAAAGATTTAAAAAAAATAACTCAGCGTTATGACCATTCATTTAGATATGGATTGGTATTATACTTACACAGCAAGGGTTAATTTTATATCATCAAACCGATTTATGTAAGTCAATTGTTTGAAAACTAAATGACATAATCATCGGCATTAAGTTTAGCTATGGAAAGTCCCTAGATTGAATATATTAATATTATGTAGGTCTAAACTTAATTTTTATTCAACTGGTGTTGTTTTTTGTATTCATACAGGAGAAGAGCTCCATTACACACGCTGTAAAGGCACAGACAACCCCCTAAAAACTAAAGTGGTCTGTGGGGCTCAAGAGGCTAATGGAATTTTCAGGAACTTCCATGCCAGTGCAACTGGAGCACACTGTGGCCAGACAAAAACCAGGGACGCAATATCAAAACGTTTTTACTGGCCTGGAATGTCAGTTGACATCAACAAATGGGTAAGTAAAGCATATGGGTTTCCTACATTGCATTATTAGCAAGGCTGTCCTGCACCTGTCTTTGACTGCCCTCCGTCATGCTAAGCGTCAAAGAATGTTCCGCACTTGGCATTGGGAGAGAGCACATCAGTGTGGGTGCACCTCTGCAAGCGTGTCCCAGGATGCAACAAGCACATAATATTTGCTGTGGTTGAAATCACTCCCCCCACCCCCACCCCTGCCATGCTCAGCCCTACAGCCATGTTTCCATGCTTTAGCTGAATTTCTGGGGGAAACAATTTTTAAAAAAGTTTTTCTGTAATTTTCTTCCTAGTTCATAATTTATAAAATGCCCTATTCTCTGAGAGCATGACTTTAATAATTTTTTTCATGTTTAGGTATCTGAGTGCACATCTTGCCAGGCCAGCAGGGCTTCCCTTAAACAATCCACAGAGCACACTCCCATAAAGGTGAGTTCATTAAATGTAAATGTATGTATGTAATTGAAGGGTAAAGTGAACTAGATTAATGGTGGTTTATTGGCAGGATGTTTCTACTTATAAAGTGAATCTAAGCGTAAATTACTTCTTCATAACTTTAAAATAAGAATCTTTATTTTCTCATAACCCTTACAGAAGGTATGTGTGCTGCATGCAGATAACCATGTCAAAGTGCCATCTTACTACAGTATCACAGAACAGATAGATTTCTCCTTGCCACCACAAACAAACTAACACAATGTTTGCAATCTGCAAATTCAACCATGATTCAACCATGGATGCAACAAAATCTTAACACTGACCCTTGAATGTTCTGAAAGAATCAATTTAACATTGAATTCTTGTTTTACAACAGGTTTCTCAGCCATTTGAGTTGGTCGGAATGGACCTTATTGGGAAGCTGACCCAAAACAAGGGAGGCCATAATTACATCTGTGTTGTAATGAATTACTTCACAAAGTGGCCCCAAGCTTACCCTTTGAGGTCAAAAACTGCAAAAGAGGTCACTGCGTGCATACTAAAATTTGTACATTTGAGGCCCCTAAACAGATTTTGACGGACCAGGGCAAAGAATTCGTCAATTCCGTGAGTATATAATTTCTTTGGCAGACATTGTGTATATTTGATATTCCAAATGTTACTTTTGCTCATTTATCGTAATTGTTTTTATTTCCAATTCCACATTTTTTCTTGTAATTATTTTATGGCTACTGCAATACTTCTTACTTACAACTACCCCCACCACCACACTAACCCTTTTTACAGCATACACAGAGTGTGTTTCATAAAGCCATTTTCTCCTATGATTGTAGATCAACAAGAAAGTGTGCAAACTCCTGCAAATCCAGAGGTTCCTGTGCGCTCCATACCACCCTCAGACAAATGGACTGTTCGAAAAAATGAATGCCACGATTCAAAAGTGAGTCATTGATACTTGGTGCTTCTGTGTATATGTGGATTTTTCTCTGGATGTAACTGTCAATAGAATGGCCATGTGGGTACATCTTGGTTGATAAATATTATGATCTTTAACATCAATATCATGAACTGCCTATTTTTTCAGAGCATGCAGTAAAGTGGCCAAAGATCACCCCGACAGATGGGATGAGTACTTGGACGCAGTCATGTTTGGGCTACGAACGAAGAAGCAATTGACAACCAAGTACTCTCCATACTTTCTGATGTTCAGGAGAGAGGCACGATACCCTGTGAAGTCCCAGAGCACTACATGGTTAGTGTGATTTAATATGTTTGTTTGTTTTTTTACCTATGTAGAACATGGTCACTCATGGTTTGTTCGTTTTGTCAGGTCTAACTGTCTGTCTGTCTGTCCGTCCGTCCGTCCGTCCGTCCGTCCCTCCAACCGCCTGTCCCACAGTCTGTCTATCTGTCTCACTGTCTTTCTATCTCTCTGTCCATCCACCCCAGTGTAAATCTATCTATCTACAAACATTAGGTTCATTATGTGGCTTCAGTATGTCTATTTGATTTATATGTTTGGAGTTTATAGGTGATTACCTTGTCACTGACATGTTTAGCCGGGGACTTCTAAAACTTTCTTCAGAGTATTACCAAAGGTTGCTGCGACACTCTTAACAAGGTGGAAAAAGTAGCTACCAAAACATGTCAGCAACAATATACATCGTATGTCTTTTTAAAAAACTGATACGTACACTAAGTATCTGGTGATATGTCTATTTTTTACATAAGAATCAGAGATTCACTAGGATAATGGTTGTAATAAAGAATAATGTCTTTTTGTCCAAAGATTGATGCCAGTGTAGAGGACTCAGTGGGGCAGGAGGAGCTTGCCCAGGAACCTGCGCTGCAACAACAGCTTATGGACCTTGTTCAGGATGATTTAGACATGGCTCAAAAAAAATGAAGGGCAAAACTTCAAAAGTAACAAGAGAAACATTTCAGGTTGGAGACAGGGTGTGGCGTCAAAACAAAAGGGGCCAGCAGAGAAAGGGGGGGGAGTTGGAGCCAAACTATTTAGGGCCCTTTATAATAAAGACCATTCAGGGGAAAAGTGCAGACCGTGAAGATGTCAATGGGACATTATTCCCAAAAATCAGCATCGACCATCTCAAAATTTGGAAAGCACAAGAGCCCCGAATTCCACACTGGGGCACTAAGCGCAAAAGAGCAAAAACTGGAGCCCCACCATCTCCAGCCCAGCATTCTCCAGCTCCACCATCTCCTACCCCATCTTCACCCGCACCACTTCCTCTGGCTCCACCATCTCCTGCCCCATCTTCACCCGCACCACTTCCTCTGGCTCCACCATCTCCTGCCCCATCTTCACCTGTAATCTCCAGCTCAAACATCTCCAGATCTTCTATCTCCAGCCACACCAGCTTGTGCCCCACTTGCTACAGACCAACAAGCTCATGCCACACCAGCTCAATCTTCTCCACCCCAACATGCTACAATGGGATCAGCAGCATTCCCTGGATACACCAGAGAGGTTGCTGAGAAATGTAAGTTTGATCATTAAATTAAACCGTCCCTTTCTGAACACATTGCTCTGAGGATTTTCTCTCAGTCACATGTGTAATGATAAACTCATCTCATTTGAAAACCTGATTCACACCCATGGCATTGGGACTGACCAGTATTTACAATATCTTCAATTAAAATCTATTCTCAAATCTAAAATTGATTTAAAAAAAAACAACAACCTACAACCCCAGCACTGGCAAAAGAATTATTTGAGATAACATACACAAAGAAACTGTTGTCCAAACTACACAGACTACAATTAAATCAAGATACATCCATATCACTCCCCACACAAAAATGGGAAACTGACCTACTGGTCAGTCCAGTGGCCGATTACTGGTCACAAATCTGCCACAACACTTTTACAATGACAAAAAAATACAAATATACAGCTTATACAATATAAAATCATCCACAGAACTCACCTCACCACACATAAAATATATAAAATGGGACTTATAGACACAGACATTTGCTCATCATGTACACAAAACACTATAGATAATTACTTTCTTGCCATGTGGCCCCCCCCCCCCCCCCCCAGACCTCACAGTAATTAATCCACCACCCAACAACACCAGACCAGTACTCATAGCCATCACCACTGCAAAAAAAAAAAAACATACTCAGGAGCTGGAAAGCAAGACACAAACTCAACACATCACACTGGTTAAACATCCTCATAGAATATACAGTATATCAATAGAAAAACTCACAGCTGCTCTCCAAGACCAAACTCATTACTTTGAAGCAACCTGGACCCCTCCTCTTCTCAGAGCCCTAAATTTAATGTCTTAAAAACAATAGAATTTTCTAATAGTCTCTTTCTCCCCTGTATTCCCCCCCCCTTTTTTAAAAATAATTTATCATTATTATTATTATTATTGTTACTATTATTATTCTTACTATTATTATTATTATTGTTATTATTTCTTCTCTCTATTTCTTTTTCTTTAACCCCAATTGTTCATGAGTTAGTTGGTTATTGAGTTCGTCTTTTTTTCTGCTTGTTTGCTTGTTTTTATTTCCATATTTATTTACTTACCCTTATTATTCTATTTAAGTCTAAAAAAAAAGAAATTCTATTGAATTATACAGCAGTATTCTTTATTTTATGAACACTTGTGACTGATACCTCCTACCGTTGTCCAATTTGCTTTATTATTTGTGCTGTTTAGTTAACTTTATTGCTATAAAAATCACATCTTGCTGTTTTTTTTTTTTAGTTTTTTTTTGTCCCTTGTAACTGTCTTTTATCTTACGTATTTTCAACTCCATATTCTTCATAATGTACTTTGATCCTCTGTATGTCTCAAAACAAGTAAAACAAGTTGAAAGTTCACCCTTTTAGCACGCCTTTGTCTACACATTTCAGGAAAAACCCGGCAAAACCATTTTGTGAAACGTGAACCAACTGAACGGTCGCAATGGAAGTGGAGAAAATTACACTGTAGCGTGGGACAAGGACAGTAAACATACGAGAACTGGACCTAACGACCGAAAATGTCGCCAGAATATTTAAGGTTAGTTTGGGGCTCGGGCTTTGCAACGAGCCACTCTCCCCATAGCAAAGCTATGGAGAGAGTGGCTCGTGGCAAAGCCACGAGCCACATGTATTCTTCCGCGCGTTTATTTATTTTTTTTTTTCATCTTCCGGACAGAATTTCGATTCGTATCTAGTCCTAGGGCTTTGAGAAAACCCCCACAAATTATATATCAAAACGTGCGGCTCGGTCCCGATCGGTGTGCTATGACTTTTATAAGAATTTCGCGAAAAAATGGCCGAGTTATTCGCGAAAAACTGCGAAAAAAGTCCCATTGAAAATGAATAGGATTTCTCCAGAACACACCAAAAAATCACTGTTTTTCTAAGCACGACGGCGAAGCCGTCGTGTCACTTACAGAGCTCATTCAAACGTCAAAACGAAGCTCTTTGTCTCCTCTGTTCAGGACTGAAAACGGTACGCCCGTAGGGCGTACCGTTTTCAGTCAGCGAGCCCTCAAATCTCCCTTGCGTCGCCCCAAAATCACTTTTTAGAGTGAAGATTTCAAATGAGATTTGAAAAGCAGAGTGAGAAAGCAGGCTGTCACCACTCGAAAAAATTCCCAAACAACTTGCGATAACGGCAAAACGGTACATCGGACCTGAATAATTTTTTCAGAAAAACGGATCTGAGACTCTTGTGCCTCATATAAAAGAAAAAGTGAATCCCTAACTCATTCTGAATTTAAATGACAGACATCTGTTCGGTAGAAAGTCCTCTACTGGCTCTCATCTGCTTCCATTCTAACTTGAGATGTAGTTCTCATGAGTGAAAGGTAGTTTGTAAATCGCGATAACTCTGTCATTTCTCACACTATCTTCATAAAAATTACATCTTCACGATCCCAAGACTCTCCCGACGCTTACGATGTCCTCAACATAAAAATAGGTCCAATGGTGACACAGATACAGGCCGCTGTTTCACACTGTCAGAAGTCATCAGATTTCAGTCATTTTAGACAGCCAAACTGTTGCATCTCCTCGCAGCTGTCCCTGTTACCATGACAACGGAGTCTTAATCATCACTTGGCCTGCTGCCAGGTGCTTCCAGGAGCTCAGATAATAAAGCCACACAGGACCAAGTCACATATAAAACTATATGTGACTTGACCTGTAGACTGTAAGCCCTGCGGGCTTACAGTCTACAGGTCAAGTAAGCCTCCAAAAACTATGTATATTAGTCATGGATTTGTAAATACTGAATTCATCATTTGAAAATCTTTTTTCTGACATGAATAATCAGTAATAACACATTTCAGGACACAATAAGAAATGTGTTACTCATCATTAATAATCACATAAGAAAAGGATTAGTAAATGTTTTACTTATCATTAATAAGCATATTAGAAAAGAATTAGTTAATGGTTTATTCATCATAAATAGGCATTTAAGAAAAGGATCAGTAAATGTTTCACTCATCATTAATAATCATATTAGTTAAGGAATAGTAAAAGTGTTACTCATCATTAATATGCATATTAGAAAAGGAATAGTTAATGTTTTACTCATAAATAAGCAGATTAGGGAAGGATTAGTAAATTTCAAATTCATCATTAATAAAGCATTTTTCCCACATGAATAATCATCAATAATCACACACTTATAAAAGTGTTACTCATTATTAATCAGCATATGAGTAAAGGATTAGTAAATGTTTTACTCATCATAAATAAGTAGATAAGCAAAAGATTAGTAAATGTTTTACTTAACATTAATAAGCATGTTAGTAAAGGCTTAGTGAATGTTTTACCAAACACTAATAAGCATATTAGAAATGGATTATTTTATACTGAATTCATCATTAATAAAGCATTAGTAAAGGATTAGTAAATGTTAAACTAATCATTAATAAGCGTATTAGTAAAGAATGAGTAAATACTGAATTTGTCATTTATAAAGTATTTTTCTGACATGAACAATCATTAATAACTCATTTATAGTCACACTTATAAATGCTCTTGAATCAATTTTTTTTTACCTGCTACTAGTCATTTGATTTGAGAAAAGCCCCACAAATCATATATCGTCAGTAAGTCCCCAAATTTCCCCTGCGTCTACCCAAAGTCTCTGATCAGAGTGAAGGATTCAAATGAAATTCAAACGATATCTGCCTGGCAAACCTGATTTTTTATCAACAAATATGTAATGTCATTTAGCCAATGAAACCACAAAGGACCAAAACACATGAATAAAGTCAATTGCCATCTTTACAGTGTTAGCTAACTATTTCACAGTGTCACTGTCCCAGTTGCATAATGTAGCTAAAATTTGACTTCAGTTAGCCCAGAATGAGGTTAGGCGCATGAAGAACAAATATGTGCATGTGTGTATTTTGGGTTAAAAGGAAATAATCTTCACACAGAATCTCCACCAATAAACACAAAGTGTGTGTCTATGTGTTTAACTGCACGCGAAGCGTGCATGTCTTTGTGTGTTTGTATGTTTATAAAGACCATTGGAGCTCAGTTTAAACAAGACCCCCACTCATACACTGCTTGGTGACATCAGTCTGTTAGAGAGGGCAAACACCATCACGAATTTCTTGAACACAGCTCAAGGTCAGGTGCCAGATGATGATCATCAGCTAATCAGGCCACACATGACTTTAACACATGAATGTAGTCTCCTTGCCATCTCCAGAACTATTCCAGCATGTCATCCAGCTGAAATGCTGCTTGAGGCTGGCCTGTATTTAATTGATAAATCCCGGCAGCGGCCCGAGCCCCACTCACGATTCCCGCGGGAATTGTCTAGTATTTATATTGTATTTCTCACACACCAGTCGCGAGGGCTGCATTGGGGATGGGTCAATGTCACGTTGTTTAGAGCTGAAAATGGATGGATGGATGGATGGATGGATGGATGGATGGATGGATCGATCGATCCCCAACTGGTGGACCTGGGTCCACGTCCAGACCCCGAGACCATTTCATCAGGACCCCGAGCATATTTAGTAAAAAGTACTGAAATAAAAAAATGTATTCAGTTTCACCGATATGGGATTTCTGATTAGGCGCATGCAAGGGCAGCTATGTGTGACATGGGGTCCTTAGCCAGAGCCGGGGTCCTGAGGGTACACACTTTTCCATGGCAAACACGATAAATTATGGCACTCTCAAAAGTCAGAAAAGTAGACTCTGAAAACCGGGTATTTCGGGATGAGTGGACGGAGGCGTATGCCTTCATTTTGCCGGCATCAAGTTCTATGAGGCCTGTGTGTCTTATTTGTTCAGAGTCTGTCGCGCTTGTTAACAGTGGAAACATCAAGCGGCATTTCGAGACAAGACACAAAACATTCGATGCAAATTACCCGCCAGGATCACTCGCAAGGACGAGGAAAATAAGTGAACTAAAAGGACAGTATGAGCGGGCTACGACTCTCAACACAGACACTCACAGCACAACAACGAGCCTACGAGTGCTCACTACGCGTGCAGTGGATTTAGGGCAAACACAAAAAGCCTTTTACTGACTCCGGGATGGTCAAGGAATGTATGGAGGCGATGGCAGAGACGCTATTTGAGGGGAAAGAAGGACAGCAACTCAAACAAAAAGTCCATCAGATTCCCCTATCATCCACAACAACAACAAGAAGAGCAGAGCTGCTGTCGGAGGATGTCCACTCCCAGCTGGACAGTGCCATCCAAAGTGCCCCGTGTATCGCCTTAGCTGCTGATGAATCAACTGACGGAAGTGACAACGCTCAGCTTTTGGTGTATGTCCGATTCTACCACGAAGAGACTAAAACATTTGTAGAGGACCTTTTCGGCATCACATCTTTGAAAACTCATACAAGAGGAGAGGACATATATTTGGCCATAAAGGAAATGCTGAAAGAGAGGGGGATTGATGTGAAAAATGTTGTCTCCATCACCACTGATGGTGCTCCTTCCATGATGGGAAGAGAAAAGGGTGCAGTTACAAGACTGAAAGAGGACAACCCAGAACTCCTGTCATATCACTGCATTATCCACATGTCTGTTCTCTGCTCCACACTTTCAGAGCACTGTGGGGAAGCAATGAACAGCATCACTAAGCTCGTTAACTTTCTCAGGGCTTCATCATCTCACCAGCATCGTCTGCTCAATGACCTACTTTTGCACTCCAATATCCGTTGGCTGAGTATAGGAAAAGTGTTGGGATGTTTTTGGAAGATAAGAAATGAAATTAAAGATTTCCTGGCACAACAAAAAAGTCACAAAGCTCAGATGTTTTTGCACTTTTTGGAGGAGGAGAGTAAAATGGACACACTGGCCTTTCTGGTTGACATCACAGGACACTTAAATGACCTCAATATGAAGCTTCAGGGAAAAGAAAATTCTGTGTGTGACTTGGTGGCTGCTGTCCAGTCTTTTCAGAAGAAACTGGAAATTCTGAAAATGGACCCTGAGCAGGACTGCACACACTTCCCTTCACTAAAGGAGATTCCAAAGATCAATGTTACTGCCCATGCTAACTTTATTCAAAAGTTGATTGAAAATTTTAAGGCACGCCTTGATGGCTTTACATTGGGAGACCAGCTTTTGCTCTTTGTTAAGAACCCCTTTTTTGTAAAGAATGTTATCACTTTCTCGAAAGGAGGCAACACATGTAACCTGACATGCCAGATGGACAGTTTCATATGTCCGCCACAGAAATATTTCACAAGTCCATCTGGGTAGCTGCTCTTCTGATAAGCTTTCAGAGGCGGGACCTTCAAAACAATAAGTCGCTGGCGATTGGACGACCGTTTGAACCAAAGAAGAAGAAGATTGGACGACCATTCTGATTGACACACTCACCACAGGCCAATCCACATCAAGCCCCGATATGACGGAGCTTATGTGCGTAGCGGCTAAAGTTAGCCGTTAGCCGCTAACTTAGCTGCTAACAGCTAACGGCCTTATACTATCCTCTTACACTGAAAATAAACTTCTGAGGAGGGCAGATTTCGCCAAGTTTTACTAAGTATCTATGACAGGAGTCACTATCCGATCCATACGTATTTCTATGTCTGAATCCATCGCGTATATATCAATATCTTTTTTTATACACATCACGGTTCGATAGGAAGTGACGCAGTTTTCGCGCATGCGCAGTACAAATCGGGTAGCCGTCTGCTGACGTCACGCCTTCTCGTCACTTCCGCTCTTCCCACAGCTCCCGCCTCTGTTCCCTGATTGGGCCGTTGAAATTCTAGCCGCGTGAATCCACTGGACTACGGTGCGCTACAAGATGGGGATCTGTAGGATGTCAGGAACTGAATCAGGCAGATCCCCATTTGCTATGCAAGGTTACAACACGTGTACAAATGGGCAAATACACAGGCCCTTCAAATGCAGCTTTTAGATTTGCAGGCTGATGTAGTGTTAAGGGAGCAATGTGAATCCTCTGATCCAGCCACCTTCTGGTTGCAGATAGTGCCAAAGGGAAAGTTTCCTGTACTTACCAAAGTTGCATTGTACACATTAACAATGTTTGGCTCTACCTATAGTTGTGAGTCAGCCTTCTCAACTCTTAACATTATTAAGAACAAATACCGCTCACAACTGACCAATGAACATGTGCATGCATGTCTGAGAATTGCTTTGACTCCATTCCTACCCAGATTTAAGAGACTGGCAGCCAGTACTCATGCAAACTTCTCACACTGAGTTTTTTTATTATGCTTATTTTTTAGTTTCTATTTCCTTTTGTTTAAAGAGGAATTGCACTTGTTTGATATTCATTGCAGCATTTGAAATATTACAAATTTTTTGTTTACAAAAATGTACTTCAAAACCAGTGTTCAAACTGCTTACCCAGAATGCCTTTATTGGTGTTTTGTTTGTTCTCTATTGTATTTTTGAATGTTTTTGCACTTTAGTTTTGAAAAGGTGTATGTGCAGAGTTCCTGTTCATATATTGCAGAACTGAACTAAATATGAATAGTGATGAAGGTGATTAATCTGCATCTAATGTATTAAGTTTTTGTTTGACTTTTTATTTAATTTTTGTTGTTATTGGATTATTTAAAAGCCATTTGCAGTCAAATTAGATGAGACGAGTACTTGAATTATATTCTTCTAAATCACTTGAATGAATTAAATGATAGTTTTCTTGTCAATTCATCGATAACGATAAAATAAAAGGGCAAAAAACTATAAATTATTGTTGGGTGTTTTTGTTTTTCCGGACCCTGGTCTACTGGGCTGCTCGGGTTTGTGGACCTCTTGCCAATTTAGTTGGGGACCCCTGATATAGATGGTCACAGTCACTGTTTATCCGTACAAGGATATCTATTTCAAACATTTTTTTTAAAAACATAAAATATATTAACATTATAGGGTGGGATGTCTTTGTATGTGATTGCAATAAAATTGTGAAAATGTCTCAATTTTAAAGATAATTTCCTCTGTGTATTTTCAGCTGATTCCCTCCACAATTTACTTTGTTCTGGATAACGGGGATGTAGTGCTGCCCGGCCCCACAGCTACACTGACGGTGTTAACTCAGGCCACAGATGTGAGGTCTGTGGTGAGGAGGACCGCTCCCCCCAATCATTTTCAGGTAAGGCTTTGAATAAAGGTTTATATCATTGTTGATTTGTCTGTCAAAGAAATTATTAATTGATTAGTCATTTGGTCCATAACAGTGAAAAATCAAATATATTTATGGCGGTTTCCTAAAACCCGAGATGATGCCATCAAATGTAGTTTTTGTCCACATGCCAAAGACATTAATTTAACTGTCTTGGAGGACTATATTATCTAGAAAATATAACATTAGAAAGAGTGGAGAGAGGGGAGCTGATTCTGGATGGATCAAGTTTATATGTAGAATTTTCACAAGATCAGGCAACCCTCCCAAACATGACCCCCAAAGTAAATGAGGAGCTGAGGACAGAAGAGGAACTGGTCCTCTGTGATGCCCAAGGCTTGTCAGCTCAAGTGGGACAACAGCTATGTTATACCAAAAATATCAACTGAAGAAACCAGTAGCCTTTCATATAGACATTCTCAACACAGGCTTAGCAAAAGATGTATGGTTGTTGGTAGATTTCAATCTTTGTTCAGGCCTATACATAATTTTACGTACCGAAGTGTAGGGTGGCGCCATTGTACACCGCCACCGGAAGTAGATGTTTTTGATTTCCAGTCTGTTGTAAACAGAAGGAGGCTAGCTCGTAACACTGCTGACAGTAAGAGATATTTCCACATTTTGTCCACAAAATGGGCACACGGATGTTCCACGTTAACTGGGGGTGGCATGACGATCCCTCACCAGGCTACATTACGCAGCTGGGAGGACAACATGTTGATTTGGCCAAATGTTACGTACAGTAAGATTTGCTCATACTTTGTACAGTCCATGACAATCGATGGAAAACCTTCAAGCATCCGAAGCTTACCAATATCTACACAGCGGCAAAGTCGGATGTGTGCTGTCATACAAACACGATGGCTTTGTTTATCTGAAAGCAAACGTTGAGCCCAGCCAGTGTTTGAATAATTCTCCGCACAGCGCCTGGGTGCTGATCAACGAAGAATGAGACGTACAGACCGCTGGTTGTACATGTGGTGCTGGACCAGGACGATCATGTAGTCATGCAGCTGTGATTATATAGAAGGTAAGCACAAGTTAAACATTACGTGTTGAAAAGTAAGAGCAGTAAAGTACTGCTGATAGGTGTTCAGGTAAGGCGTATGCTGTAGTAAACAATAGTGTTTTAGCCCAGATTTAAAAGAGCTGACAGTTTGACATTTCTGGCTTGAAATAGCATAAAATAATAGAGTGTAATGTGTCTGTGAGCACTGATAATACAAATAGATTTTATTTACAAAGTGAATGTCTGTAACCTAATGAACTGTAAATTAACAGGCTCTTTGTAATGCTACTCAATAATGGAAATCTGTGAACTCTTTTTAATATCTGTGCCCTGTGTTTTAAAATTTTTTATAGGTGGAAAATGCTGTGAGGCAGGGAAAACAGGACGTGCTTGCAAGGACAAGGTCATAATCCACTGTTGCTGGGATAAAAACCAGGGGATCAACACTTTGAACTGCTCACCCATGACATCGATCCAGTGACCAATCACAATGCTTGCCATACTTGTGGACACATTAAAGCGAAATGCGATATCTCCTAATAATAGGTTTAGTTTGAGTTTCATTAAGGTCATCAGAATTTGGTTGACAACGGGAAGTTTAACCGATGGCTTACTGAAGGGCAGCAATGAAGTCACCAAAGCAAAAAACTACCTTACGCACACCTGTAAACAACAATGACCTCTCATCATCAGTGACTGTGGTGCTAGCCACAGGAGAACCCTTTTCTGCCTCACACTGTGTTGCTTTATCGTCTTTGTTGATGGGCTGTTTTTTTGAGATGTAGTTATGCTCAGCAAATGTTGGACCTTCCCACTGGGTCTGTGCATCTCGATACATTGGTGTAGCAGGCTCACATGCAGGCGGGCAGGTTTCAGTGACATCCACTGCAGCAAGCTCACAAGTTTCAGTGACATCTGAACAAGGGAGGAGAGAAAATATGAAGTAAAATTGATGCAGCTATGGAACATCACTGTCACTACATGCATCACAATTTCAAACACACACAGAAAAAGGTACACACACACACAAAGGATATAGCTAACAAATTGCACTCTGGTTTGTTAATAATTAATATTACTGCAATTTGATCATTAATATTTCTGTTAATCCAGTGTGTAGCCTAACAACTCATGTTTTATTTTTTGGCAACCTGCAGCACCACTAAATGACAGATAGCAAACTGCTAGAAACATTCTTGCAATGCTACAATGTTGATGGCAACAATATACAGAGCTGCTAAACTGCGGTTAAGTTATTTTGATATTGGACATTTACATTTTCTATTTCATATTCAACGCATATAAATCTATTATGCTCCCTGACCATGTGACTTATTCACGTCAAACCAACTGTGCAACATGGTCATATTCCTCACATGCCACACGACTTCTTTTTCAAATATATCCTTTGTGTTTTTTGAGTAATTTTTAAAGCTGAAAAAACTGCATAAAATCTATTATTCTTCCTGAACATGTGACTTTTTCACAACAAACAAATCGTGAAACATAGTTAAGTACTGAAAACCTCCACATGTCACAAGACTTACATTTTTTTTATTTTTAAAGAATATGAAGCCTTTATGCTCCCTATCCATCTGACCCATGTTGATTTCAGAAGCCCATAAAATGAAAATCCAGGCCTGCATTTTTGTTGCAGAGGCCATCAGACAACAAATCACACAGCAGTCTGCTTCACTATCTATGCCACCAAATTCTGTGTGATGTTTCTGCAATCATACGGTTGAACAGGCTCACTGACAGCTGAACTTTGTCTTTCTTCTTTCGATTGAGACAAACTTTGGTGATTCATTTTTCATAAAGATCTGATACAGCATGCTGAATTGATCTTTCTTCAAACTTATTTCATACGTTTCAGGTTGTTCAGCTTGAAAGACAGTTGGTTTGACATCAATAAGTCACATGGTCAGGAAGAATGACAGATTTATATGCTTTTTTTCCAGCTTTAAAAATTATTTAATTAATACAATACTATGCTCAAAACAAAAAAGCAGATCCACTATCAATTTGGAGTTCAAAATGTAAGCAACTCATTATCTATAAAAATGGCCTTGAACCAGTTTTCATTCATCTATTTTATTTCTGAATGTAACGTGTAAGACAATTACAATACTGATGGTAACAAATAATTGTTCTGACACACAGTTTATATGATTCTTGCAGACCCAATGAAGAACCCCATTGTCTGCCCCTGCTGCTGCAGCCTGATTGGCTGCCGCCAGTGCATAGACGAGTGGGCAGGCCATGAACCGAGCTGCCCACGGTGCAGGGATCCGGACTTTTTTAACAAATAGATTTCAAATTACAGGAATGGAGGATACACTTAAAATTTTAAGTGACTCAATTCATGATTACTTTTTTAAAACTCCATCATGCTTTAGTTACACTCCAGTGTAACCAAAACAAGAATCAACTAAGCTGCTGGTGATTTTCAGTTGTTCTTTTGGTTTTTCAGCGTAGTTACTGTCCAAGCTCCTGCTTGCCATTTTTCATTTCTGAATGATTCTAGTTGTCACTTTGTTTAATTGTACCTTTCCTCGCAAGAGTGATTTTGAGTTGGGTTACTTATTTATTTATTTATTTATTTTTTATCTTTAAGAGTCTGTTTAAGAGTGTGTTATCACTCTACTGCTACATTTTTTACATTGTATTAAATGCTCATTTGTAAACCGTTGTTTCCTGAGTGAAGTTCTTGGTACTCTTCATCAGCTCCTTCAACAGCTCCTTCAGCAGCTCCCTCCACCTTGCCATCAACTGCGTCAAAAGTCATCAGGAGTGTTATTTTCTGAGGGGCGATGATGTGAAGATGATGAAGAGAAACCTGCTGACACAGTCTTGATTTTATGAATGAAAAGGTCTATTACGAAAAGGCATGTGTCAATCAGGCACCCAGGCATGCCTGAAAGAGGATTCAAAGCCAATGTGAACCACTCACAAGTGGCTCTAAATACCTGCTTACATAAGGCAGTCACTATATAAAATAGCAAAGCACCTCTAGTTTACCAAAAAGAGCAGGGGTCTCATTTATAAAAGAGTGCGTGGAATCCTTACTAAATGTGTACGCGCACCAAAAACCCAGAAATGGCATGCGCACAAAAAAATCAGATTTGTAAAACTATTCACACGCACACCTGCACGCAATTTTCCATTTATAAATCAGAATCCACCTGGAGAAGTTGGTACGTAGAAAAGCTGCAAATTCCGCCCCTCGCACGCCCATAATTAACCATAAATGGTCAATGCAAAGCACCTCATAAATATTTGGGTATATAAATAAGCCTTTCGCTCATACACTTTACGTGTGACAATGGCGACCAGAAGGAAAACCAAAAAAAGGAATTTCTCTGAGACGGAGATTGAAGTCCTCATTGATGAGGTGGATGGCCGGAAAGGTTTTTTATTCAGGTCTCACAGCACAGGAATCTCCAACAAAAGAAAGAGCAGCGATTGGCTGTCCGTCGCTGCTGCTGTTAATGCAGCAAGTAACAGAGAGGACAGTGTCGGATATCAAGTAAACTTTGTGACCCACGAACGGAGGAGTTTGTGAATGAAGTGATGGATAAAAGGGACATGTCGGTAGTTTGCTGCAGCAGTGGATCACACACTTCACAAAAATCAGAGAATGACACCACGTCATGTCTTCATGCATCCATTGTGCCAAAACACCCACCTCCTTCATTACGCACAGGTATATCTGTAATGTTTACATGTTAACAGACCCACGCTGACTTCTTTACATACTTTCTGAGAGCACGCGTCAGTCAGCAGTCTCCCTACCTCAGTATTATTATTGATCAAAGTTTTGATCGATGAACAAAAAAAATGTTAAATGTTGGCCACATTTTTTCCCTGGGAAACTCCGTCTGTTCTATTTATGAGGATATGTAGTCTGAATAATCATGTCAGAGATGCCCTGATTTAATCCCCACACTTAGATTATTTACAGAATAAATATGTGCAGCTGATGAAGATGTGCTGATGGAGGAGAATTGTGTGAAGCCACCGCCGTGTCTCTGTGCATCTTGACGTAGGCATCTTTATTTTAACTAAAAACCACACTTGGTAATAAATGTGTGAAATTTACAGATATTAATGAAAACTGGTGGCTCTGAGGTTTCTGTGTCAGCCTAATTTTTAACTCTACATCAACGAAAACATTAGTGTCCGGTCCTGTGAGGTCCGTCCGGAAAATGAAGGCGAGACAGCGCTGAAGAAATATGTATGTGGCGGGCGGAATTTTTTTTTTTTTTTTTGTATATTTTCATAATGAAAGTGACTTATAGGAAACGGTCAATTACACACATTATTTATAGCCCAAATAAAACAGTTAGTTTGAATGGTTATGATGACGTGGATTTGTCAGTAAAGTTTGATATTTAGTGAAATAAAATCTTCATCGTCTCCAGAATGTACGTACGCCTGGTTCAGAGTTTGCTTACTGGTGCGCACATTTTACTGTCAGGTTTGTTTTTATAGATCACAAACTTTGTGTGAGAAAACCCGTATGCCAGTATCAGGCCCCGTTTCGTGCGTACACAAGCTTTATAAATCAGACCACAGAACTCTTTTTTTTTTAGACTACAAGGCACCTTTCTTCATCTGACCTATGACCTTCAACCTGGACTGTCTGAAACACTTGTAGTCAACTCATGACCTATTGGGAAAGCTCCTGTGGCCTTCACCTGAAACATTAAAAACTATACCTGAACACATACAGTGGGATGAAAAAGTAAGCACACCCTTTGTAATTTTGTACATTTCTGTCTAAATTGGTCATAAAATGTGGTCTGATCTTAACCCATTTTGCCCCACCGGCAACAATTGTTGCCGAAGTACATCACTGTCATTTTCTACTCAGAACAAAAAATGTCAGCACTAGTAATGCAACTTTTTGCACTTACGTGTTATTAGACAACTTGGATAAAGATTTTGGATTATAAAATATAGTTTTCAAGTAGTCCCTGTCACATGACATCATCTACTTCCTGCTCCTTTCGGTGGAAGATGTGAAGGATGCAAATTGTCCTGGAAATAGGTCATTTTCATAAATTTCTCATGCTTTCCCCCAAAACATATTTATGATTATTTAATCATTCAAGTCTCTAGAGTAACCCTCTACCAAATTTTTTTACCTGGGATAAATATTTATTTGTTCATGGGCTTATTTCTGTGAGTGGCAACAAAAGTTGCCGGTGGGCACATAGCTTGTAACTAACTAAAGGAAAACACTGTCTGCAGGATTTCTCATTATTTACTTATTTTAAATTGTAGAATGAGGTACACTGGTGCATTTAAGTCCTCTTAGAGTACTCTTCCAAGCTAAATAAATTCACAGGCATTCAAGACCTGTGTCTGTAGGGTTTTGATACGTTACCATAAATTTTCTTGCTATTTGCTAAGCAATCTTTCTTTGTCAACTAACATCAGTATGGAAAACCTTTTCCACAACTTTAAAAAAAGGAAATCAGGGAACTAAAAATAAATAAATACATACTAAGTCATAATAATGTGATAAAAAGTCAAAAATGTTGATGTGCAGTTGGAAGTGCACCTTTCTTGACACACACTCATCATAGCCAATGGCCATTCATACGCCCCACACACACACACACCCCCGCACACACCCACACACACCCACAATTTTCATAAAATAACAGGCCAAAATACAAATTTATTATGTATGTTGTTCTTTCCTTGAGTACTCTGTAACAGAGGTCCTGGCCATGCTGCAGGACTTTAACATTGTGACTTAGGTACAAGCTGTGTGACTACCGGCAACAATTGTTGTCAGTCATAAAAAGACTATTTTCTTTAAAACAAAGTACAAAATGGAAAAAAGAAATACATACCATGATTCAGAGGGACTCAACTGATAAAATTATATGCCTTACAACACAGAAAAAAATTTGGGCATAAATGGGTTAACTCAAATCACAAGAATGAGTAAACAGTGTCTGCTTAAACTAATGTCACCCAAACAATTACATGTTTTCATTTTTTTATTGGTCATTAGATGTTGACATTCACAAGACAGGGAGGAATAAGTAAGTACACCCCCCTGGCTAAGGATCCTCCAAGAGCTAGTTAGTCAAATTTATGAGTCAGGTGTGAGCCAACCTGAAGTTCAGTTACTGAGGTGTGGCTTAAAGCTGCCCTGCCCACTGGAAAACACACACCAGTTAAGAGTTGTCTCTTAATGAGGGGCACTGTCTGATGTGCACCATGCCTCACTCAAAAGAACTCTCTGAAGGCCTAAGATCAAGAATTGTTGATTTGTGTAAAGCTGGAAAAGGTTACAAAACCATCTCTAAAAGTCTTGATGTTCACAAATCCACGGTGAGAAAAATTGTCTACAAATGGAGACAGTTCAGCACTGTTGCTTCTTTGCCAAGGAGTGGTCGCCCTGTGAAAGATGACTCCAAGGGCACAGCGCAGGATCCTCAATGAGGTAAAAAAGAACCCTAGAGTGTCAGCCAAAGACTTACAGAAATCACTGGAACATGCCAACATCTCTGTTGACACATCTACAATACGTAAAACATTAAACAAAAATGGGTTTCATGGGAGAACACCATGCAGGAAGCCATTGCTGTCTAAAAAGAACATTGCTGCACGTTTGAAGTTTGCAAAAAAGCATTTAGATGCTTCACAGCGCAACTGGGAAAATATTCTGTGGAGTGATGAAACCAAAGTTGAATTGTTTGATGAGAACACACAACGTCATGTGTGGAGGAAAAATGGAACAGCACACCATCATCAAAACCTTATTCCCACTGTTAAGTATGGTGGGTGGAGCATCATGGTGTGGGGCTGCTTTGCTGCCTCAGGGCCTGGACAGCTCGCCATCATCAATGGAAAAATGAACTCACAAGTTTACAAAGATATTTTGCAGAAAAACCTGAGACAATCTGTCAAACAGTTGAAGCTCAAAAGAGGATGGGTGCTGCAACAGGACAACGACCCAAAGCACAGAAGCAAATCAACTTTAGATTGGTTTCAGAAGAATAAAATAAATGTTCTGGAGTGGTCCAGTCAAAGTCCTGACCTAAACCCAATTGAGATGTTGTGGCATGACCTCAAGAAAGTTGTTCACACCAGACATCCCAAGAATCTTGCAGAACTGCAGCAGTTTTGTGAAGAGGAATCGTGCAAGATTCATCCTGATCGTTGTGTGCACCTAATCTGCAGCTACAGGAAACGTCTAGTTGAAGTTATTGCTGCCAAAGGAGGGTCAACCAGCTATTGAATCCAAGGGTGTACTTACTTATTCCCCCCTGCCTTGTGAATGTTTACATCTTATGGCCAATGAAAAATGATAACATGTAATTGTTTGGGTGGTATTAGTTTAAGCAGACACTGTTTACATATTCTTGTGATTTGAGTTAAGATCAGACCACACTTTATGACCAATTTAGGCAGAAATGTACAAAATTACAAAGGGTGTACTTACTTTTTCCTCCCACTTGTATACAAGTGGGAAAAACAATCTCATTCATTGTTGTCAACATATCAAGACCCGTGTTATTCAGCATGTTGACGTCCGACAACCGCCCAATATATGACCAATCAGTGTAAACTACGGAGACACGCAAAGCGTGTCTTCACGTAGGGTCTGTGGGTCTGTTTGCATTAGTAACAGTATGAAACCATAAGAGACGGAACCAAAGTATACAATGTAACAAAATGCGTACTTTAGTCCGTACCGTGGTCTGGACTTTCAGGTGTGAAAACACCCTTAAAGTGGAATTAACGTATAGGCCTACATGATCAAAGAATTATATAATCTGGATTTAAAATCAGAATAAACCAGCCACTTATTTCAGAATTAAATTTTATTTGAACTTATCACTTTAATTTGTAGTTAGATGTTTACATGGTCATTGTGAATCTTTTAAAAGAGGAATTAAGTTTAATTTTGGAATTAAAAGGAATCAAATTTCTCATGTAAACGTGATAATGGTCACTCCTACACATGTTGGCAGTTTCAACAGAGAAACTCTGCAGTATGTAAAGGTACTACCACTCCTCAAAAGTGAAGGTTCTAGTGGTAAGAAGGAAAAAAGATCTTGGTTCAATAAGCACCTGAAACTAAACATAGTACGCAATTTTGAACAGTATGTAACTAGCAGAGTGAACATCCCTGTAGATCAATGGTTCCCATCCTTTTTTGTCTTGTGTACCCCCTGAGCCTTTTTGTCATGCCATGAGTACCCCATCACTCATACGTGTTGATGATTCTTCAAAAGTAGAATGTAATCACAATTGATTCATGAATTAAAATATTTGGTCTTAATTTGAGCATTTGAGTTCTCTGAAATTTTCAGCTTTTTGAGTCAAATCAAACATAAGAACAAATAATATACTGTCTTGAAAATAAATGTGTACTCTTACTAAATAGATACAAAATCAAAATAATCAACCTGCCTTTGTTGTATAGAACTGTTGTAATGTTTACCACAGTCCACCTTTAAGCTTTTCTGAATAAGACCCCTTTAAACTGGCATTTAAACTTTTCATCTCCTGGATCCAGAGCAACTGGATGTTTCAGCTTTTTATCCATATTTGCCTGGCTGCAGGTTGGCAGCCATTTTCATTTTGGCTTGGCTCAGGTTCTTATTTCCCTGGGAAATAATACAATTCTATTGGCAGGCTTAACTCAGTCCCCCAAGTTGGAAATAATAATAAATTATAATTTTCCACTTACCCCCTTCAATATTCTCGCGAACCTCTTGGGGTACACGTACCCCTGGTTGGGAATCACTGCTGTAGATAATATTCATAACTAACGGCGTGTTCCCACCGAAAGCGTCGCAAATTTTTTGCGCGTTGATATTACATACAAAGTCAATGTAAAGACGAGAATTGATGCTGCATCGGGGCGTGCATAGAGCAGCGTCAAGCATTCAAGCGGTGAGTGGCAAGCGTTTCCAGCTAAAAAACGCTTGACGCTTGAAGCTTGAGTTGAAATAATTGAACTTTTAGATCAAGCAAGCGTGTTGAGCGTTGGGGCAGCCTATCAGTGTGGATGAGGAAACTGGCACTTACAAAACGCCATCATTGGCCTTAAAACTAGGCCATAATCTGAAAAAGATAGCAAACACTGTTGAGTGCGAGGGCATGATGTCAGGGGATGAAGAGCCTGTTCAAAACGCAAAAGTCTTCAGACAGCTATGCAACACTAAATGGAGTGAACGTATTTCATCTCAAGCCCTAAGAACTGTCAATGAAGCAAAATGAAATGCTCCACAGCTCCTGCCCTTCACAGGGGACGTGAAAAAAATGCATCAGTGTGTTGATAAGCAAAGAAATGAGTTCCAACAAAAGCTTCTTAAAGAACCAAGCAAGAAAAAATTGGTCAGACCTTGCAAAACTAACACTTTGCGAGTTAATTATTTTTAACCGCAGAAGAGAGGGAGAGGTTTCAAAAATGTTGGTCAGTTCTTTTACTGCAAGACAGACTGGAACTCATCCTGATGTGGAACTGCCGTTGACCTGGAGAAGAAGCTGTGTCATCATTTTCAAAAAATAGAAATTAAAGGGAACGAGGACGAAAAGTTTCACTTTTACTCACACCAGAAATGCAGGCATCAATGGAGCTGCGTGTGAAGACTCGGCATGACTGTGAAGAGACAGCAGTCAGTTCATGTTTGCAAGGCCGCAGGCACTAACGCACTTGAGAGGATCAGATGCTATTTGGCAGATAGCTCAACGCTGTGGGGCCAGTAATCCAGAGTCAAGGAAACACATAGCCACAATGTCCAAAGTTCTAAACCTTAAAGACAATGAAATGGACAATCTCACAGACTTTTTGGGCCATGACTTCAGAGTTCACCGCCAGTACTATAGGCTGCCTGAAGGAACATTACAGCTGGCTAAGGTCAGTAAAATGCTGATGGCCCTGGAAAGAGGGACAATGGCAGAGTTCAAGGGAAAGACTCTGGATGAGATCTCCATTGATCCACAAGGTAAAACAATTTCTGGGGTAACTGTTTTCATTATTGTTTCTCTCTTTACCCACTGAGCAATAGATGTCTATTAGACATGTCGTTATTTTTAGACCTCATTTCAACTCTACTGTGATTGCAGTACAGTTGACTGATGATGACCAAATGTAGATCAGTGTTACATTACAAAAATCATGGCATTACAGTTGAATGTATTGTAAAAGGTCCAGAAAGAGAAACAACTTTGCCAAAATAGTTGGGGCATCCTGGCAGTACATGTATTCAGGTAGGCATTGCAGGTAAAGTTTGATGTCTTTGTAGAGAATCAGGGTCTACAGTACGGTTTTGGACATTTAAATGTTTCTTAACATTTTCATAAATGGAAATGTTGTTTAGACGTCTATTAGGAGGCTAGTCTAAGTTTAGACGGCTAAGAAAATTTCATTTTTAGACCAGTGGTAGACCGATTTTAGCCCAGACATCTAAGGACAATAAGACGTCTATTTGACCAAATGCCCAGTGGGTTAGTTTATCATTTTCCCTTTTCTTAGTTGTGCAGCCTGTGTTTTGTTTTGCTTTCCTCTTGTGGGATGTTGCTGTTTTATACTGATGAATTTGTATTCAACATTTTTATCCATGTGGCTTTTGTGTTCCTTAGAGCAAATAGCTGGGGAAAGTGACCTATCAGACATAGGTGAAGACGACCAGACTGGGATGGCTGCTTCAACTTCGTTTTCAACGCCCTCCACACCATCATCCTCCAGACCTTCAACTTCAAGCACACCTTCATCATCCTTCAGATCCTCATCGTCCTCCAGATCTCCCACTTCTAGCACACATTCATCAAGTAATTTGACAACTATTAGGTTGTAATTTTATACTTTTTTCACATTTATATTAATTACTTTTTTTCTGCATTTCTAAAATAACAGTGGAATTATTAACTGGTGATATATAAAAAGTTTAAAATGGTTGAAATTATTTGAAATGCTTCTTAAAGGTTTCATTTATGCAATTGAAATCATGTTTTTTTTTAATCCATTTTATGAATATTTATTGTTGACATTGTGAAAAATGTTGGCAACACTGAAAGATAAATAGTTATTGCAGCCTGAGGACCACAAGGGACAAAAACGTACACACTGCATCTGAACATCTTTGTAGCTAAGTTTGAGGGCTCAGGACAGGTCCAACACCTGAGGACAGTTCCTGCCATAGCCTCAGGATGTTCAGTGTTGTGTGTCAGCTAATCAGTCATACAAGTCAGCAGAAACACCTGTAGAGCTTTGGACAAAAAAGAGAAAGGTCATGCTTATCTGTGACAGTTCAATGGTGCTGATGCAGACGATATGCCTGTCATTTGCTAAGAAAAACCTGCAGGACACCATTAACCACCATTAAAAAGCTGACCTTCAAGTGCCCATTGTCAATCGCTGCCTGAGTCACTTCATGAGAAATGCCAAGGAGATGTGCAGGAAGTAGTAAGTCTTACAATTAAGTTTTCTTCTCATTATTGTTATTATTATTATTATTATTATCATTATTATTATTATTATTATTATTATTATTATTATTATTATACATATTATTGCTGCAAATGCAGCAATGCATTCACAGCATATGTTCTTCTGTACATCCTCCAGTGCTCCAAAACACTACCATCTGGCCATGCATGTGCTGGGTCTCCTTACAACTGCAGGTACTCTGAAAGACCTTGACGACGTGGTAGAAAGTCCTGCAGTTGTGTTTGGCAGCCAGTGGAGAGGGAAAAATGTTGAGAAACATTTCAGGAACCTTCAGTCATGGCTGCAGAAGAAAGGAACTCAGTCAGCTGAGACGTCAAAACCCCCATGTGATTCTGATGAGCTTGAGGTAAATGACAATTTTTGAGTCAGTCGAGGGTTTAGTGCATTTCCCAAAGGCTGAGTCATGGAAACTGGCTCTTCAGTCCAGGCTCCTTACAGAGCCACATACGGGTCTGTGCCAACAGGACTTAGAAAAGTGACTGTCTGGTTCCAAAGACACGTGTTTACAGACTTGGCTACTGCATCCCATGTAAAAGTCTGACATACTGTATAGTGAGGTTGGGTTGTGGAGCACCCAGGCTCTGCAGGCTCTTTTGAAGGAGCGGAGGCTCAGAAAGGTGGAGGCGATGAGGCGGAGGAGGGCAGAAGAAGAACTCCGGAGGGTCAAAGGGGAAAGGGACAAGTTGAAGGAGAGGGTGGAGGTGATGGTGAATATTTTATATTATTTTTTTGAGTCATTATTTTTTTAAAGATTGATTACGAATGATTATTTATTTAATAATTATATTTGTGTTTTCATGTTTGGCTGATGTTGAAGGACAATGGGAGGAGCCTGGAGAGCCGGCGGACCTGGGGGAGGGTGGGAGTGTTTAATTTAATTTAAGGGTTTTTTTGTGTGTGTGTTATTGTTCGTTGTTTGTTTAATTTTTGGGTATAGTAATAAAAACTTTTTTCATATTTTCAGTTGGTTGTCAGGTTTTGTTGATTTTAAATGTTTCATAGCTTTATACCATAGACCATATGACATGAATTCTGGTTCTTCTGGAGTGAACCTCAAGCAGACACTTGACTAACAGCAAGTTTGTAACACTTCTGCATTGTCTCAGATTTTTAGACTGGAGGTTGCTGCTTGGTTTAAACTGTGATTTAAAGTATGGGCTGCTGTCAATCTGACTTGGTAACATTGAAGGCACAACATGTTGTAGGGTTTGAGTAAAAAGGGTTTAAAAGTTTTGTTCATTGGAAAGAGAAAAAGATAAATAGCTAAAGGGAAAATTAGTCTTAATTTTAAGATAAATTGAGAGCTATTTGTCAAAACAGTCATGATGGCAAATCATTTTAAAAGGGAATTAAAAACATTTGTTGTAACATTTGGAATATTAGAAAGTTTATAGTTTGATATGTTATTGTAAGGTAATTGTCTTGTGTAAATTATTAAAATTTGAAATATAATATTCCAATATAAAAGTCTATTTTAAAAGGGTTCAAAGACATTTCTAAAATGAATCTATAAATGTGATAATATGTAAGCATTGGGCATGTGAATTGACAAACAAATGTTAATTTTGCAATACAGAAAAAAGGGAATATGTATTTCTTCTTCTAGGTTTCTAATAATTTAGAGAAATACTTGCAGTCACTTGTCTAATGTAAATTGCCATAATACAGTATTCTAAGAAATGGCTTACAAGACATTGATTATTTTTTGTGTGCTGAAATGAAGGCTTTTTGAAAGAGTTATTGACCTTTTGGCGCAACATGAATGAGGTAGACAGAAAAATGGGGATTTCAATATACTGAGTGCAAAGGAATGTGTGAGGTGGTTTTCAAACATTGATTTAGGACTCTTGAAAAGGTGGATTTTACAGACATGGGGGAAATGCATGCATGTATTCCAGAAAAGTTAAAAAAAAAAGTCCAAAATCACTCTTTATTTGTCTTAATAGACGTGTTGTTTTTTAAAGGTGCTATGAGGAGAATCTATTACCGGCGCAATAAAGACTCTGCTACCCATGAGCACGCACGCTGACTGTCGTAATGCTGCCTTCCAGTAACCTCGGAAATGGGAGTGACATCATCTCCCACTTATTGGCGTTCCAGTTGGAGTCAGAAAAAAACTTGCCGATCTACCAGGCCATTGTTAGCTGTTCATGGTGTATATAGCTGGCTAGCTAAATGCACTAAAATAACACACACACACCTGCGCAGTAAATTGCTGAAGTCAGTAAATATATTTGTTTGAAAGAATTTCTGCCTCATTTGTCAGACATCCATCCCCACCTCAACCAAATCCCCGCTGCTGCTGGTAAAGTCTCACTCTGAACTCTCTTCCAAACTTGAGAGCCCTGCTTTCTTCATGTGTTTCAGTCCCGTGTGGCCTGATTAGCTGATGCTGATCACCTGAGCTTCAAATCAATCAAACCAGTGAGCAGGAGGACAGAAGACAGCTGGTGAAGAAGAGAGATTCTCCAGAGTGAGACATGTTTTAGCCGTGATCCTGCAGATATCTGCAGCTTTTAGCAACATGTCCTCATGAGGCCTGGTCATGGTTCAACAGCAGTTCCTGGAACATGAGGCCAAGACGTTTGTGCACATTCACACATGTATGTAACTTCTGCACATGGATTCTCAAATCAAGTCCTTTAATTGAAGTTTACACAGACATGCAGCTCCTGTCCAGGTCTTGATGAGAGCAGGTGAAGGAGAGATGATGATCATCATTTACAGCTCCATTTGAACACTTTCAACATTTTACTGAGAAAGAATTGTGGGTTCTCATTTTGACTGAAGTCGCCAAAGACAAAACACACACCCTAATTTTGATCTTTTTTGTTCTATTGATTTTCTGTTTGTTAAAAATGATTGCAGATTGAGTTTTGTTACTGTTTTGTCAAAATGATTCTCATTTCTGTTTTCTTTGTAGAATAATATAAGGTACAGGAAAAAAACATAATTTACATGATACAAAAATCACAAAGTGTAAACATTGAGGTCATTTCTTGAAAATATAAATGTACCATTAATTCTGTACTATATAGTTTCAAACAACAAAACAAGCATCTATAGGCAAAGAATCTACAAATAAGTATATATTATAGTTTATGGTAACCTCCTGGATTGGTCAAATGATTCCAAGAGGAAACCTTAATGGCAGCTTAGCAGCAGCAGCCACCACCAGACTCAATCTCAGTTTAAATTTGAGAATTTTAAGCTTCCTGGAGTAGCAGCATGCCTCCAAAGAGGGCACTGACAGCTGAGGATGGAGATGAATTTAAAAAGACCCTGGAGTTTCTCGCTGAGGAGATTTCTGCAGTTAGACAACAGCAGAAAAGTCTCCTGGGGCTGTTGGAGGAGATGAAGGCTCTCCGGATCCAGAACGCCGAGAAGGATCCGGCTCTGTTCTCCAGTTCTGGTTGAACTGGAGAACAGAGTAGCAGACTTAGAGCAGTACTCCAGGATCAACGAGGTAAATGTTACCGGTCTCCATATCAAACCCCGGTCATACGCCCGGGCAGTGACTGCTGACAGCCCAGTGAGCAGGATGACAGGTCTGCTGAGCAACAGGTGGCTGCCTTCTTTCACTCAAAAGGGGTTGACATGGATATAAACAACATTGAGGCATGCCACCCCCTACCACGGAGAAATGACAGTAATACATCAGCCATCATCATGAGATTTGTAAACAGAAAACACAAGTCTGCACTATTGAAACAGGGAAGGAAACTTAAAGGAACAAACGTATTCATCAACGAGAACCTCACAAAACGGAACTCTGACATTGCAAGAAAAGCACGCTATCTGAAGAAACAAGGAAAAATTCAAAGCACATGGACATATAACTGTAAAGTACTAATCAAGCCAAACAGAACACCAGAGCAAGCAAAAACAGTTGTCATCAGAAACATAGAGGAGCTGGACCGGTACCAATGAGCATCGTGGACTGCACTGTAAGTGGGCAGGTTTAACTGAGTAATGAAAGATACCAGAAGGAGCAACAAAAGAGACTGGACTGGTAAGTCAACAAACTCTACATGGTACACAGTTATATGACTCAAACTGCAGCAGAGAATAAAGAACACATATCTCAGAGGATTAAAGAATACGATCAACTGGAACTTACTACATGTGACTACAGCATTCTGGATATGAACAGCACATTGACCCGGACATTCATTTTTTTCTTCTAGTAACAATACATGCCATTACTACACGAGTGATCAATACAACTGTAACATTAACTTAGATGACAAGTTGTCAATTATCCACTTCAACAGCAGAAGTCTGTTTACAAACTTTGGCAATATCAAAGATTATCTTCATTCATTTTCACATCCATTTAGCATTATTGCAATCTCAGAAACTTGGATTAACAAGGACAAAGGAGTGGACTTTGAGCTCAAAGACTATGAACTTTCATATAACAACAGACAGTCTAAAGGTGGAGGCGGGGTGGCAATATATGTCCATAGAGACTTCAGCTTTAAGGTTGTTGAGGCTATGACTGTGGTAGTTGAAAATGTTCTTGAATGCATCACAGTTGAGATCTGCATAGACAATGGAAAAAATGCTATTGTCAGTTGTATTTATAAAACACCAGGCTCCAGTGTTGATGTTTTCAGAGAATGGATGGAAAGCATGTTTATGAACATAGTTAACAAAAATATTTTCATATGTGGGGATTTTAATATTGATCTGTTGAATCCCAACAATCACAGAAGTACTGATGACTTTATTAATGCAATGCAAAGTATGAGCCTCCTGCCTACAATCACTAAACCCACCAGAGTCACTTCCCATAGCGCTACTATTATTGATAACATATTCACCAATTTAATTGACAATAAAACCAATGGAATATTAATCAGTGATATCAGCGACCACTTGCCAGTGTTTACAGTATTTGATATGAATTACAGGAACAAGGTTGATAATCATAAACAGTTTAGAAGAAGAAGGAATGAAGAATCGCTCACTGCTCTAAAACAGGAATTAATAATGAAAGACTGGGATAATGTTTATAATGCAGCAGATGTTAACAGTGCATATAATGCATTTATTTCATCATTTTTGACATTATATAATAAACACTGTCCCATTATAGAATATAACAAAAGGAAAGCTTACAATAATTGTCCTTGGTTAACTAAAGGTTTGCAGAATGCCTGTAAAAAGAAGAATTCACTGTATAAGAACTTTATAAGACAGAGAACTGAAATGGCACAAAAAAAATATAAAAAATATAAAAACAAGTTAACTGCTATTATGAGAATGTGCAAAAAAAAATATTACCAGAATAAATTTGATGAAAATAAAAACAATATTAAAGAGATTTGGAATACTCTTAACAAAATCATTAGAGAGGGGGCCAAACAAAACAATTTGCCT
Organism: Scarus forsteni; assembly: GCA_036419115.1. Taxonomy (NCBI): domain Eukaryota; kingdom Metazoa; phylum Chordata; class Actinopteri; order Labriformes; family Labridae; genus Scarus; species Scarus forsteni. Next base: position 78,349 of record JAZDUH010000424.1, read on the forward strand.
AAATATCTTATGATAAATGATTCTAAGAACTGTAATTTGGAGGAGATGGCAAACAGCTTTAGTCATTTTTTTGTTAATGTAGGCTCTGATCTTGCTAAAGAAATATCTGATACACGGCCAGATAATGAGCGAATGAAAAACTTCTGTGGAATAACCCCTGCTCAATGTTCATCAACAAGGTGGAGGAAAGTGAAATTATTGAAATATTGAATAAATGTAAAAACAAAAAGTCTACTGACTTTAATGACATTGACATGTCATAACTTAAGGTGCTCGTTGAAGGGATTTCAAAGCCACTTACACATATATGTAACTTATCTTTCCAAACCGGTTCATTTCCTGATCAAATGAAAATTGCTAAATTCATTCCATTGTATAAATCTGGGAGCAAACACAGCCTCACCAACTACAGAGCAGTTTCACTCCTCCCTCAATTCTCCAAGATACTGGAGAAACTTTTCAATAAGACTTGATGGATTCATAGAAAAACACAACTTACTTTTAGAGAGTCAGTATGGGTTCAGATCTAAAAGATCAACCTCACATGCAATAATACAGTCAACAGAGGAAAACGCTAAGGCAATAGATAAAAAGCAATATGTGATCGGAGTATTTAATGATTTGAAAAAAGCTTTGATACAATCAACCATAAGTTACTATAAACTGGAGAGATATGGAATCAGAGGCATCGTATTAGACTGGATCAAAGCTATTTGAAGGGCAGAAAGCAGTTTGTGAAGCTGGGTAACCATTGCTCAACTTGCTTGGACATTGCTTGTGGTGTCCCACAGGGTTCAATATTGGGACCCAAACTGTTTATTCTTTACATTAATGAAATCTGTCAAGTTTCTGATCTGATGAAGCTCAGTATTTTTGCTGATGATACTAGTATCTTTTGTTCCAGTAATGATTTGACTCAGTTACAGAAGATAATCAACAACGAACTGAAGAAACTAAAGCATGGTTTGATTATAATAAGTCATCTTTAAATACGAGCAAGACAAAATTTATGTTATTTGGGAATCACAGAGTTAACATGCAGGTCCAGATAGAAATAGATGGGGTTGAGATTGATAGGGTGCATGAAAACAGATTTCTTGGGGGGGTCATGGATGACAAGCTCAGCTGGAAATCACACACTAAACATGTACAATCCAAAGTTTCAAAAAGCATTGCAGTTATAAACAAGGTAAAACATATCCTGGATTCCAAGTCACTTCACACTCTTTACCGTTCTTTAGTTCTGCCTTTCTGCCATACTTCATGTACTGTGCTGAGGTTTGGGGAAACAACTACAAAACTACATTACAGCCACTAATGACTTTACAGAAGAAAGCAATAAGAACCATACATGAGGTCGGCTATAAGGAACATACCCACCAGCTATTTCTAAAGTCAAGATTACTAAAATTCCTCAACATTGTTTCTTACCAGACGGCAATAATAATGCACAAGGCCAGAAACATTCAACTACCAGAAAACATTCAAAGTCTTGTTTAGTAACCGTGAAGGAGGTTACAATCTGAGAGGTGAAGACAACTTTAAAATATTAAGTAGACGCACAAACATTAAACGCTTCTGTGTATCTGTTATCGGGGTGAGCATATGGAACAGTTTAAGTGAGGAAATGAAGAAATATTCAAGTAAAAACAAGTTTAAAAAAATGTACAAAATGATGATTTTTGCAAGATACCATAATGAAAAGAATTAAGAGTCTGCAAATATTATATGGTCATTATTAAAATTTAATGATGGTATGAGTATTCTGTATATCTGTGTGATATTGTAATTACCATTGTGGATGGAAGTTTTCTGTTGCAATGTCCAAGCATGAAATAAGGGTACATGGACATAGTTGTCTATGAGTATATGTACAGTAAGTGCATAACATCTACATTTGTTTGTAAATAACTGTTTGGTCAAGGGGTGGGAATTAATAAGTTTTTACTTCATCCCAGTCCTTTTCGAATATGTGATTAGATAATGTCTGTTTGTTTTGTTTGTATTTTTTTTCTGTCTTTGACAGTGATTTTACTTTAACCTCATGTTCGAAATAAATTTCAATCAATCAAAAAAGTGGGCCAAGTGGAGGATGGAGAGGCGTGATTAAAGTCCCCAGAGATGAGGAGGAGGGCCTGAGGGTGTTTGGTCTGTAGACAGCTGACTGCAGAGTGCAGGGTCTCACATGCAAAGGCTGATTATTACAGTTGGCCTGACACAGGCAGACTAATGCGGCGCCATTCTTTAACAGTTACTATGGCAGTGAGGGGGAGGAGGCAGAACATGTTCCTTTGATCTTCCCTTGCTGCTGATTGGACCTCTGGATCAAAGGACATTCCTCTGGTGCTGCTTTGGTGATTCCATCAGTCCATATATGGACATAGACTCTGATATGTCCACATAAGTAAGATCAGGATTGTGCAGACTTAATTCGACATCAGAGCAAGAACAATGAACAACGCCGAGGTAAGGACACAGACCAACATTTTGGTCAACAAGGACCTACTCAGGTGGACCATTGCCTCGTTTGTCGACCAGCTGACATCAATACAGTGACTCAATCAAGAGGCTGGATCACTGGACCCGAGAACAAAACACAAAATGATGGAGATCTGCTTGATAACTTATGGAGATAGTCCTACATCTGTCACACATACTGAGGATTACAGACACTCTTCACAGACGGAGGTCTGCTTGGTACCTAATGAAGATAGTCCTACATCTGTCACAGATACTGAGGATTACAGACACTCTTCACAGACGGAGATCTGCTTGGTACCTAATGAAGATAGTCCTACATCTGTCACAGATACTGAGGATTACAGACACTCTTCACAGACGGCGATCTGCTTGGTACCTAATGAAGATAGTCCTACATCTGTCACAGATACTGAGGATTACAGACACTCTTCACAGACGGAGATCTGCTTGGTACCTAATGAAGATAGTCCTACATCTGTCACACATACTGAGGATTACAGACACTCTTCACAGACAGAGATCTGCTTGGTACCTAATGAAGATAGTTCTACATCTGTGACAGATACTCAGGACAGACACTCTTCACTGATGGAGATCTGCTTGGTACCTAATGAACATAGTCCTACATCTGTCACAGATACTCAGGATGACTGACACTCTTCACAGATGGAGATCTGTTTGGTACCTAATGAAGATAGTCCTACATCTGTCACAGATACTGAGGATGACTGACACTCTTCACTGATGGAGATCTGCTTGGTACCTAATGAAGATAGTCCTACATCTGTCACAGATAATGAGAATTACAGACACTCTTCACTGATGGAGATCTGATTGGTACCTAATGGAGATAGTCCTACATCTGTCACCTACATCTGTGAAGAGTGTCTGTCGTCAGACAGACACTCTTCACAGACTGAGATCTGTTTGGTACCAAATGAAGATAGTCCTACATCTGTCACAGATACTGAGGATTACTGACACTCTTCACTGATGGAGATCTGCTTGGTACCTAATGAAGATAGTCCTACATCTGTCACACATACTGAGGATTACTGACACTCTTCACTGATGGAGATCTGCTTGGTACCAAATTAAGATAGTCCTACATCTGTCACAGATACTGAGGATTACAGACACTCTTCACAGACGGAGATCTGCTTGGTACCTAATGAAGATAGTCCTACTTCTGTCACAGATACTGAAGACAGACACTCTTCACAGACTGAGATCTATTTGGGACCAAATTAAGATAGTCCTACATCTGTCAGAGATACTGAGGATTACTGACACTCTTCACTGATGGAGATCTGCTTGGTACCTAATGAAGATAGTCCTACATCTGTCACAGATACTGAGGATTACAGACACTCTTCACAGATGGAGATCTGCTTGGTACCTAATGAAGATAGTCCTACATCTGTCACAGATACTGAGGATTACAGACACTCTTCACAGACGGAGATCTGCTTGGTACCTAATGAAGATAGTCCAACATCCGTCACAGATACTGAGGATTACAGACACTCTTCACAGACGGAGATCTGCTTGGTACCTAATGAAGATAGTCCTACTTCTGTCACAGATACTGACGACAGACACTCTTCACAGACTGAGATCTATTTGGGACCAAATTAAGATAGTCCTACATCTGTCAGAGATACTGAGGATTACTGACACTCTTCACTGATGGAGATCTGCTTGGTACCTAATGAAGATAGTCCTACATCTGTCACAGATACTGAGGATTACTGAAACTCTTCACTGATGGAGATCTGCTTGGTACGTAATGAAGATAGTCCTACATCTGTCACAGATACTGAGGATTACAGACACTCTTCACAGACGGAGATCTGCTTGGTACCTAATGAAGATAGTCCTACATCCGTCACAGATACTGAGGATTACAAACACTCTTCACAGATGGAGATCTGCTAGGTAGCTAATGAAGATAGTCCTACATCTGTCACAGATACTGAGGATTACAGAAACTCTTCACAAATGAAGATCTGCTTGGTACTTAATGAAGATAGTCCTACATCTTTCACAAAAACTGAGGATGACTGACACTCTTCACAGATGGAGATAAGCTTGGTACCTAATGAAGATAGTCCTACATCTGTCACAGATACTGAGGATTACAGACACTCTTCACAGACGGAGATCTGCTTGGTACCTAATGAAGATAGTCCTACATCTGTCACAGATACTGAGGATTACAGACACTCTTCACAGATGGAGATCTGCTTGGTACCTAATGAAGATAGTCCTACATCTGTCACAGATACTCAGGAAAGACACTCTTCACAGACGGAGATCTGCTTGGTACCTAATGAAGATAGTCCTACATCTGTCACAGATACTGAGGATTACTGACACTCTTCACTGATGGAGATCTGATTGGTACCTAATGGAGAAAGTCCTACATCTGTCACCTACATCTGTGAAGAGTGTCCGTCGTCAGACAGACACTCTTCACAGACTGAGATCTATTTGGGACCAAATTAAGATAGTCCTACATCTGTCACAGATACTGAGGACAGACACTCTTCACTGACGGAGATCTGCTTGGTACCTAATGAAGATAGTCCTATATCAGTCACAGATACTGAGGATTGACACTCTTCACAGATGGAGATCTGCTTGGTACCTAATGAAGATAGTCCTACATCTGTCACAGATACTGAGGATTACAGAAACTCTGCACAGATGGAGATCTGCTTGGTACCTAATGAAGATAGTCCTACATCTGTCACAGATACTGAGGATTACAGACACTCTTCACAGACGGAGATCTGCTTGGTACCTAATGAAGATAGTCCAACATCCATCACAGATACTGAAGATGACTGACACTCTTCACAGATGGAGATCTGCTTGATAACTAATGAAGACAGTCCTACATCTGTCACAGATACTGAGGATTACAGACACTCTTCACAGATGGAGATCTGCTTGGTACCTAATGAAGATAGTCCTACATCTGTCACAGATACTGAGGACAGACACTCTTCACAGACGGAGATCTGCTTGGTACCTAATGAAGATATTCCTACATCTGTCACAGATACTGAGGATTACAGACACTCTTCACAGATGGAGATCTGCTTGGTACCTAATGAAGATAGTCCTACATCTGTCACCTACATCTGTGAAGAGTGTCTGTCGTCACACAGACACTCTTCACAGACTGAGATCTGTTTGGTACCAAATGAAGATAGTCCTACATCTGTCACAGATACTGACGATTACTGACACTCTTCACTGATGGAGATCTGCTTGGTACCTAATGAAGATAGTCCTACATCATTTACAGATACTGAGGATTAGAGACACTCTTCACAGATGGAGATCTGCTTGGTACCAAATTAAGATAGTCCTACATCTGTCACAGATACTGAGGATTATTGACACTCTTCACTGATCGAGATCTGCTTGGTACCTAATGAAGATAGTCCAACATCAGTCACAGATACTGAGGATTACTGACACTCTTCACTGATGGAGATCTGCTTGGTACCTAATGAAGATAGTCCTACATCTGTCACAGATACTGAGGATTACAGAAACTCTGCACAGATGGAGATCTGCTTGGTACCTAATGAAGATAGTCCTACATCTGTCACAGATACTGAGGACAGACACTCTTCACAGATGGAGATCTGATTGGTACCTAATGGAGATAGTCCTACATCTGTCACCTACATCTGTGAAGAGTGTCTGTTGTCAGACAGACACTCTTCACAGACTGAGATCTGTTTGGTGCCAAATGAAGATAGTCCTACATCTGTCACAGATACTGAGGATTACAGACACTCTTCACAGATGGAGATCTGCTTGGTACCTAATTAAGATAGTCCTACATCTGTCACAGATACTGAGGATTACTGACACTCTTCACTGATGGAGATCTGCTTGGTACCAAATTAAGATAGTCCTACATCTGTCACACATACTGAGGATTACAGACACTCTTCACAGATGGAGATCTGCTTGGTACCTAATGAAGATAGTCCTACATCTGTCACAGATACTGAGGATTACTGACACTCTTCACTGATGGAGATCTGCTTGGTACCTAATGAAGATAGTCCTACTTCAGTCACAGATACTGACGACAGACACTCTTCACAGACTGAGATCTATTTGGGACCAAATTAAGATAGTCCTACATCTGTCAGAGATACTGAGGATTACTGACACTCTTCACTGATGGAGATCTGCTTGGTACCTATCGAAGATAGTCCTACATCTGTCACAGATACTGAGGATTACAGACACTCTTCACAGATGGAGATCTGCTTGGTACCTAATGAAGATAGTCCTACATCTGTCACAGATACTGAGGATTACAGACACTCTTCACAGACGGAGATCTGCTTGGTACCTAATGAAGATAGTCCAACATCCGTCACAGATACTGAGGATTACAGACACTCTTCACAGACGGAGGTCTGCTTGGTACCTAATGAAGATAGTCCTACTTCTGTCACAGATACTGACGACAGACACTCTTCACAGACTGAGATCTATTTGGGACCAAATTAAGATAGTCCTACATCTGTCAGAGATACTGAGGATTACTGACACTCTTCACTGATGGAGATCTGCTTGGTACCTAATGAAGATAGTCCTACATCTGTCACAGATACTGAGGATTACTGAAACTCTTCACTGATGGAGATCTGCTTGGTACGTAATGAAGATAGTCCTACATCTGTCACAGATACTGAGGATTACAGACACTCTTCACAGACGGAGATCTGCTTGGTACCTAATGAAGATAGTCCTACATCTGTCACAGATACTGAGGATTACAGACACTCTTCACAGACGGAGATCTGCTTGGTACCTAATGAAGATAGTCCTACATCTGTCACAGATACTGAGGATTACTGACACTCTTCACTGATGGAGATCTGCTTGGTACCTAATGAAGATAGTCCTACATCTGTCACAGATACTGAGGATTACTGACACTCTTCACTGATGGAGATCTGCTTGGTACCAAATTAAGATAGTCCTACATCTGTCACAGATACTGAGGATTACAGACACTCTTCACAGACGGAGATCTGCTTGGTACGTAATGAAGATAGTCCTACATCTGTCACAGATACTGAGGATTACAGACACTCTTCACAGATGGAGATCTGCTTGGTACCTAATGAAGATAGTCCTACATCTGTCACAGATACTGAGGATTACAGACACTCTTCACAGATGGAGATCTGCTTGGTACCTAATGAAGATAGTCCTACATCTGTCACAGATACTCAGGACAGACACTCTTCACAGACGGAGATCTGCTTGGTACCTAATGAAGATAGTCCTACATCTGTCACAGATACTGAGGATTACTGACACTCTTCACTGATGGAGATCTGCTTGGTACCTAATGAAGATAGTCCTATATCAGTCACAGATACTGAGGATTACTGACACTCTTCAGATGGAGATCTGCTTGGTACCTAATGAAGATAGTCCTACATCTGTCACAGATACTGAGGATTACAGAAACTCTGCACAGATGGAGATCTGCTTGGTACCTAATGAAGATAGTCCTACATCTGTCACAGATACTGAGGATTACAGACACTCTTCACAGACGGAGATCTGCTTGGTACCTAATGAAGATAGTCCAACATCCATCACAGATACTGAAGATGATACACACTCTTCACAGATGGAGATCTGCTTGGTACCTATTGAGGATAGTCCTACATCTGTCACAAATACTGAGGACAGACACTCTTCACAGATGGAGATCTGCTTTTTAACGAATGAAGATAGTCCTACATCTGTCACAGATACTGAGGATTACAGACACTCTTCACAGATGGAGATCTGCTTGGTACCTAATGAAGATAGTCCTACATCTGTCACAGATAGTGAGGATTACAAATACACTTCACAGATGGAGATCTGCTTTTTAACGAATGAAGATAGTCCTACATCTGTCACAGATACTGAGGATTACAGACACTCTTCACAGATGGAGATCTGCTTGGTACCTAATGAAGATAGTCCTACATCTGTCACAGATACTGAGGATTACATACACTCTTCACAGATGGAGATCTGCTTGGTACCTAATGAAGATAGTCGTACATCTGTCACAGGTACTGAGGATTACAGACACTCTTCACAGACGGAGATCTGCTTGGTACCTAATGAAGATAGTCCTACATCTGTCACAGATACTGAGGATTACTGACACTCTTCACTGATGGAGATCTGATTGGTACCTAATGGAGAAAGTCCTACATCTGTCACCTACATCTGTGAAGAGTGTCTGTCGTCACACAGACACTCTTCACAGACTGAGATCTGTTTGGTACCAAATGAAGATAGTCCTACATCTGTCACAGATACTGAGGATTACTGACACTCTTCACTGATGGAGATCTGCTTGGTACCTAATGAAGATAGTCCTACATCATTTACAGATACTGAGGATTACAGACACTCTTCACAGATGGAGATCTGCTTGGTACCAAATTAAGATAGTCCTACATCTGTCACAGATACTGAGGATTACATTGACACTCTTCACTGATCGAGATCTGCTTGGTACCTAATGAAGATAGTCCAACATCAGTCACAGATACTGAGGATTACTGACACTCTTCACTGATGGAGATCTGCTTGGTACCTAATGAAGATAGTCCTACATCTGTCACAGATACTGAGGATTACAGAAACTCTTCACAGATGGAGATCTGCTTGGTACCTAATGAAGATAGTCCTACATCTGTCACAGATACTGAGGATTACAGACACTCTTCACAGATGGAGATCTGATTGGTACCTAATGGAGATAGTCCTACATCTTTCATTTACAGACATCTGTGAAGAGTGCCTGTTGCCAGACAGACACTCTTCACAGACTGAGATCTGTTTGGTGCCAAATGAAGATAGTCCTACATCTGTCACAGATACTGAGGATTACAGACACTCTTCACAGATGGAGATCTGCTTGGTACCTAATTAAGATAGTCCTACATCTGTCACAGATACTGAGGATTACAGACACTCTTCACAGATGGAGATCTGCTTTGTACCTAATGAAGATAGTCCTACATCTGTCACAGATACTGAGGATTACAGACACTCTTCACAGACGGAGATCTGCTTGGTACCTAATGAAGATAGTCCTACATCTGTCACAGATACTGAGATTGACAGACACTCTTTACTGAGGGAGATCTGCTTGGTACCTAATAAAGATAGACCTACATCTGTCACAGATACTGAGGATTACAGACACTCTTCACAGACGGAGATCTGCTTGGTACCTAATGAAGATAGTCCAACATCTGTCACAGATACTGAAGATGACAGACACTCTTCACAGATGGAGATCTGCTTGGTACCTAATGAAGATAGTCCTACATCTGTCACAGATACTGAGGATTACAGACACTCTTCACAGATGGAGATCTGCTTGGTACCAAATTAAGATAGTCCTACATCTGTCACAGATACTGAGGATTACAGACACTCTTCACAGATGGAGATCTGCTTGGTACCTAATGAAGATAGTCCTACATCTGTCACACATACTGAGGATTACAGACACTCTTCACAGACGGAGATCTGCTTGGTACCTAATGAAGATAGTCCTACATCTGTCACACATACTGAGGATTACAGACACTCTTCACAGATGGAGATCTGCTTGGTACCTAATGAAGATAGTCCTACATCTGTCACACATACTGAGGATTACAGACACTCTTCACAGATGGAGATCTGCTTGGTACCTAATGGAGATAGTCCTACATCTTTCACCTACATCTGTGAAGAGTGTCTGTTGTCAGACAGACACTCTTCACAGACTGAGATCTGTTTGGTACCAAATGAAGATAGTCCTACATCTGTCACAGATACTGAGGATTACTGACACTCTTCACTGATGGAGATCTGCTTGGTACCAAATTAAGATAGTCCTACATCTGTCACACATACTGAGGATTACAGACACTCTTCACAGATGGAGATCTGCTTGGTACCTAATGAAGATAGTCCTACATCTGTCACAGATACTGAGGATTACAGACACTCTTCACAGACGGAGATCTGCTTGGTACCTAATGAAGATAGTCCTACATCTGTCACAAATACTGAAGATGACTGACACTCTTCACAGATGGAGATCTGCTTGGTACCTAATGAAGATAGTCCTACATCTGTCACAGATACTGAGGATTACAGACACTCTTCACAGACGGAGATCTGCTTGGTACCTAATGAAGATAGTCCAACATCCATCACAGATACTGAAGATGACTGACACTCTTCACAGATGGAGATCTGCTTGGTACCTAATGAAGATAGTCCTACATCTGTCACAGATACTGAGGATTACAGACACTCTTCACAGATGGAGATCTGCTTGGTACCAAATTAAGATAGTCCTACATCTGTCACAGATACTGAGGATTACAGACACTCTTCACAGATGGAGATCTGCTTGGTACCTAATGAAGATAGTCCTACATCTGTCACAGATACTGAGGATTACAGACACTCTTCACAGACGGAGATCTGCTTGGTACCTAATGAAGATAGTCCTACATCTGTCACACATACTGAGGATTACAGACACTCTTCACAGATGGAGATCTGCTTGGTACCTAATGAAGATAGTCCTACATCTGTCACACATACTGAGGATTACAGACACTCTTCACAGATGGAGATCTGCTTGGTACCTAATGAAGATAGTCCTACATCTGTCACACATACTGAGGATTACAGACACTCTTCACAGACGGAGATCTGCTTGGTACCTAATGAAGATAGTCCTACATCTGTCACAGATACTGAGGATTACAGACACTCTTCACAGATGGAGATCTGCTTGGTACCTAATGAAGATAGTTCTACATCTGTCACAGATACTCAGGACAGACACTCTTCACAGACGGAGATCTGCTTGGTACCTAATGAAGATAGTCCTACTTCTGTCACAGATACTGACGACAGACACTCTTCACAGACTGAGATCTATTTGGGACCAAATTAAGATAGTCCTACATCTGTCAGAGATACTGAGGATTACTAACACTCTTCACTGATGGAGATCTGCTTGGTACCTATCGAAGATAGTCCTACATCTGTCACAGATACTGAGGATTACAGACACTCTTCACTGATGGAGATCTGCTTGGTACCTAATGAAGATAGTCCTACATCTGTCACAGATACTGAGGATTACAGACACTCTTCACAGATGGAGATCTGCTTGGTACCTAATGAAGATAGTCCAACATCCATCACGGATACTGAGGATGATACACACTCTTCACTCGTCACAGATGGAGATCTGCTTGGTACCTAATGAAGATCGTTATACATCTGTCACAGATACTGAGGATTACAGACACTCTTCACAGAAGGAGATCTGCTTGGTGTACTGAAGATAGTCCTACATCTGTCACAGATACTGAGGAAGACTGACACTCTTCACAGATGGAGATCTGCTTGGTTACTAATGAAGATAGTCCTACATCTGTCACAGACACTGAGGATTACAGACACTCTTCACAGATGGAGATCTGCTTGGTACCTAATGAAGATAGTCCTACATCTGTCACAGATACTGAGGACAGACACTCTTCACAGATGGAGATCTGCTTGGTACCTAATGAAGATAGTCCTACATCTGTCACAGATACTGAGGATTACAGACACTCTTCACAGATGGAGATCTGCTTGGTACCTAATGAAGATAGTCCTACATCTGTCACAGATACTCAGGAACAGACACTCTTCAAAGACGGAGATCTGCTTGGTACCTAATGAAGATAGTCCTACATCTGTCACAGATACTGAGGATTACAGACACTCTTCACAGATGGAGATCTGCTTGGTACCTAATGAAGATAGTCCTACATCTGTCACAGATACTGAGGATTACACTCTTCACAGATGGAGATCTGCTTGGTACCTAATGAAGATAGTCCTACATCTGTCACAGATACTGAGGATTACTGACACTCTTCACAGATGGAGATCTGCTTGGTACCTAATGAAGATAGTCCTACATCTGTCACAGATACTGAGGATTACAGACACTCTTCACAGATGGAGATCTGCTTGGTACCAAATGAAGATAGTCCTACATCTGTCACAGATACTGAGGATTATTGACACTCTTCACTGATCGAGATCTGCTTGGTACCAAACGAAGATAGTCCTACATCTGTCACAGATACTGAGGATTACAGACACTCTTCACAGATGGAGATCTGCTTGGTGCCTAATGAAGATAGTCCTACATCTGTCACAGATACTGAGCATGACTGACACTCTTCACAGATGGAGATCTGCTTGGTACCAAACGAAGATAGTCCTACATCTGTCACAGATACTGAGGACAGACACTCTTCACAGATGGAGATCTGCTTGGTACATCTAATGAAGAGTGTCTGTTGTCAGACAGACACTCTTCACAGATGGAGATCTGCTTGGTACCAAACGAAGATAGTCCTACATCTGTCACAGATACTGAGGATTACAGACACTCTTCACAGATGGAGATCTGCTTGATACCAAATGAAGATAGTCCTACATCTGTCACAGATACTGAGGATAACAAACACTCTTCACAGATGGAGATCTGCTTGGTGCCTAATGAAGATAGTCCTACATCTGTCACAGATACTGAGGATTACAAACACTCTTCACAGATGGAGATCTGCTTGGTGCCTAATGAAGATAGTCCTACATCTGTCACAGATACTGAGATTACAGACACTCTTCACAGATGGAGATCTGCTTGGTACCTAATGAAGATAGTCCTACATCTGTCACAGATACTGAGGATTACAGACACTCTTCACAGACGGAGATCTGCTTGGTAGCTAATGAAGATAGTCCAACATCTGTCACAGATACTGAGGATGACTGACACTCGTTACAGATGGAGATCTGCTAGGTAACTAATGAAGATAGTCCTACATCTGTCACAGATACTGAGTATTACAGACACTCTTCACAGATGGAGATCTGCTTGGTACCAAACGACGATAGTCCTACATCTGTCACAGATACTGAGGATTACAGACACTCTTCACAGATGGAGATCTGCTTGGTACCTAATGAAGATAGTCCTACATCTGTCACAGATACTGAGGATTACAGACACTCTTCACAGACGGAGATCTGCTTGGTACCTAATGAAGATAGTCCTACATCTGTCACAGATACTGAGGATTACAGTTACTCTTCACAGATGGAGATCTGCTTGTTACCTAATGAAGATAGTCCTACATCTGTCACAGATACTGAGGATTACAGACACTCTTCACAGATGGAGATCTGCTTGGTACCTAATGAAGATAGTCCTACATCTGTGAAGAGTGTCTGTTGTCAGACAGACACTCTTCACAGACTGGAGATCTGTTTGGTACCTAATGAAGATAGTCCTACATCTGTCACAGATACTGAGGATTACAGACACTCTTCACAGATGGAGATCTGCTTGGTACCAAATTAAGATAGTCCTACATCTGTCACAGATACTGAGGATTACAGACACTCTTCACAGATGGAGATCTGCTTGGTACCTAATGAAGATAGTCCTACATCTGTCACAGATACTGAGGATTACAGACACTCTTCACAGACGGAGATCTGCTTGGTACCTAATGAAGATAGTCCTACATCTGTCACAGATACTGAGGATTACAGACACTCTTGACAGATGGAGATCTGCTTGGTACCTAATGAAGATAGTCCTACATCTGTCACAGATACTGAGGATTACAGACACTCTTCACAGATGGAGATCTGCTTGGTACCTAATGAAGATAGTCCAACATCCATGTCACAGATACTGAAGGATGACTGACACTCTTCACAGATGGAGATCTGCTTGGTACCTAATGAAGATAGTCCTACATCTGTCACAGATACTGAGGATTACAGACAGTCTTCACAGATGGAGATCTGCTTGGTACCAAATTAAGATAGTCCTACATCTGTCACAGATACTGAGGATTACAGACACTCTTCACAGATGGAGATCTGCTTGGTACCTAATGAAGATAGTCCTACATCTGTCACAGATACTGAGGATTACAGACACTCTTCACAGATGGAGATCTGCTTGGTACCTAATGAAGATAGTCCTACATCTGTCACAGATACTGAGGATTACAGACACTCTTCACAGATGGAGATCTGCTTGGTACCTAATGAAGATAGTCCTACATCCGTCACAGATACTGAGGATTACAGACACTCTTCACAGATGATGATCTGCTTGGTTACTAATGAAGATAGTCCTACATCTGTCACAGATAGTGAGGATTACAGACACTCTTCACAGATGGAGATCTGCTTGGTACCTAATGAAGATAGTCCTACATCTGTCACAGATACTGAGGATTACAGACACTCTTCACAGATGGAGATCTGCTTGGTACCTAATGAAGATAGTCCTACATCTGTCACAGATACTGAGGATTACAGACACTCTTCACAGACGGAGATCTGCTTGGTACCTAATGAAGATAGTCCTACATCTGTCACAGATACTGAGGATTACAGACACTCTTCACAGACTGGAGATCTATTTGGGACCAAATTAAGATAGTCCTACATCTGTCACAGATACTGAGGATTACAGACACTCTTCACAGATGGAGATCTGCTTGGTACCTAATGAAGATAGTCCTACATCTGTCACAGATACTGAGGATTACTGACACTCTTCACTGATGGAGATCTGCTTGGTACCTAATGAAGATCGTCCTACATCTGTCACAGATACTGAGGATTACAGACACTCTTCACAGATGGAGATCTGCTTGGTACCTAATGAAGATAGTCCTACATCTGTCACAGATACTGAGGATTACAGACACTCTTCACAGATGGAGATCTGCTTGGTACCTAATGAAGATAGTCCTACATCTGTCACAGATACTGAGGACAGACACTCTTCACAGATGGAGATCTGCTTGGTACCTAATGAAGATAGTCCTACATCTGTCACAGATACTGAGGATTACAGACACTCTTCACAGACAGAGATCTGTTTGGTACCTAATGAAGATAGTCCTACATCTGTCACAGATACTGAGGATTACAGACACTCTTCACAGACTGGAGATCTGCTTGGTACCAAACGAAGATAGTCCTACATCTGTCACAGATACTGAGGATTACAAACACTCTTCACAGATGGAGATCTGCTTGGTGCCTAATGAAGATAGTCCTACATCTGTCACAGATACTGAGGATTACAAACACTCTTCACAGATGGAGATCTGCTTGGTACATAATGAAGATAGTCCTACATCTGTCACAGATACTAAGGATTACTGACACTCTTCACAGATGGAGATCTGCTTGGTACATAATGAAGATAGTCCTACATCTGTCACAGATACTGAGCATGACTGACACTCTTCACAGATGGAGATCTGCTTGGTACCAAACGAAGATAGTCCTACATCTGTCACAGATACTGAGGATTACAGACACTCTTCACAGATGGAGATCTGCTTGGTACCTAATGAAGATAGTCCTACATCTGTCACAGATACTCAGGAAAGACACTCTTCACAGACGGAGATCTGCTTGGTACCAAATTAAGATAGTCCTACATCTGTCACAGATACTGAGGATTACAGACACTCTTCACAGACGGAGATCTGCTTGGTACCTAATGAAGATAGTCCTACATCTGTCACAGATACTGAGGATTACAGACACTCTTCACAGACGGAGATCTGCTTGGTACCTAATGAAGATAGTCCTACATCTGTCACAGATACTCAGGATGACTGACACTCTTCACAGACAGAGATCTGCTTGGTACCTAATGAAGATAGTCCTACATCTGTAACAGATACTGAGGATGACTGACACTCTTCACAGATGGAGATCTGCTTGGTACCTAATGAAGATAGTCCTACATCTGTCACACATACTCAGGACAGACACTCTTCACAGAAGGAGATCTGCTTGGTACCTAATGAAGATAGTCCTACATCTGTCACAGATACTGAGGGATGACTGACACTCTTCACACATGGAGATCTGCTTGGTACCAAATGAAGATAGTCCTACATCTGTCACAGATACTGAGGATTACTGAAACTCTTCACTGATGGAGATCTGCTTGGTACCTAATGAAGATAGTCCTACATCTGTCACAGATACTGAGGATTACAGACACTCTTCACAGATGGAGATCTGCTTGGTACCTAATGAAGATAGTCCTACATCTGTCACAGATACTGAGGATTACAGACACTCTTCACAGACGGAGATCTGCTTGGTACCTAATGAAGATAGTCCTACATCTGTCACAGATACTGAGGATTACAGACACTCTTCACAGACGGAGATCTGCTTGGTACCTAATGAAGATAGTCCTACATCTGTCACAGATACTGAGGATTACAGACACTCTTCACAGATGGAGATCTGCTTGGTACCTAATGAAGATAGTCCTACATCTGTCACAGATACTGAGGATTACAGACACTCTTCACAGACGGAGATCTGCTTGGTACCTAATGAAGATAGTCCTACATCTGTCACAGATACTGAGGACTACAGTTACTCTTCACAGTTGAGATCTGCTTGGTACCTAATGAAGATAGTCCTACATCTGTCACAGATACTGAGGATTACAGACACTCTTCACAGATGGAGATCTGCTTGGTACCTAATGAAGATAGTCCTACATCTGTCACAGATACTGAGGATTACAGACACTCTTCACAGATGGAGATCTGCTTGGTACCTAATGAAGATAGTCCTACATCTGTCACAGATACTGAGGATTACAGACACTCTTCACAGAGGAGATCTGCTTGGTACCTAATGAAGATAGTCCTACATCTGTCACAGATACTGAGGATTACAGACACTCTTCACAGACGGAGATCTGCTTGGTACCTAATGAAGATAGTCCTACATCTGTCACAGATACTGAGGATTACAGACACTCTTCACAGACGGAGATCTGCTTGGTACCTAATGAAGATAGTCCTACATCTGTCACAGATACTGAGGATTCAAGATACTCTTCACAGATGGAGATCTGCTTGGTACCTAATGAAGATAGTCCTACATCTGTCACACATACTGAGGATTACAGACACTCTTCACAGAGGGAGATCTGCTTGGTACCTAATGAAGATAGTCCTACATCTGTCACAGATACTGAGGATTACAGACACTCTTCACAGATGGAGATCTGTTTGGTACCTAATGAAGATAGTCCTACATCTGTCACAGATACTGAGGATGACTGACACTCTTCACTGATGGAGATCTGCTTGGTACCTAATGAAGATAGTCCTACATCTGTCACAGATAATGAGAATTACAGACACTCTTCACTGATGGAGATCTGATTGGTACCTAATGAGATAGTCCTACATCTGTCACAGATACTGAGACAGACACTCTTCACAGATGGAGATCTGCTTGGTACCAAATGAAGATAGTCCTACATCTGTCACAGATACTGAGGATTACTGACACTCTTCACAGATGGAGATCTGCTTGGTAACTAATGAAGATAGTCCTACATCTGTCACACATACTGAGGATTACTGACACTCTTCACTGATGGAGATCTGCTTGGTACCAAATTAAGATAGTCCTACATCTGTCACAGATACTGAGGATTACAGACACTCTTCACAGACGGAGATCTGCTTGGTACCTAATGAAGATAGTCCTACTTCTGTCACAGATACTGAAGACAGACACTCTTCACAGATGAGATCTATTTGGGACCAAATGAAGATAGTCCTACATCTGTCACAGATACTGAGGATTACTGACACTCTTCACTGATGGAGATCTGCTTGGTACCTAATGAAGATAGTCCTACATCTGTCACAGATACTGAGGATTACAGACACTCTTCACAGATGGAGATCTGCTTGGTACCTAATGAAGATAGTCCTACATCTGTCACAGATACTGAGGATTACAGACACTCTTCACAGACGGAGATCTGCTTGGTACCTAATGAAGATAGTCCAACATCCGTCACAGATACTGAGGATTACAGACACTCTTCACAGACGGAGATCTGCTTGGTACCTAATGAAGATAGTCCTACTTCTGTCACAGATACTGACGACAGACACTCTTCACAGACTGAGATCTATTTGGGACCAAATTAAGATAGTCCTACATCTGTCAGAGATACTGAGGATTACTGACACTCTTCACTGATGGAGATCTGCTTGGTACCTAATGAAGATAGTCCTACATCTGTCACAGATACTGAGGATTACTGAAACTCTTCACTGATGGAGATCTGCTTGGTACGTAATGAAGATAGTCCTACATCTGTCACAGATACTGAGGATTACAGACACTCTTCACAGACGGAGATCTGCTTGGTACCTAATGAAGATAGTCCTACATCTGTCACAGATACTGAGGATTACTGACACTCTTCACTGATGGAGATCTGCTTGGTACCTAATGAAGATAGTCCTACATCTGTCACAGATACTGAGGATTACTGAAACTCTTCACTGATGGAGATCTGCTTGGTACGTAATGAAGATAGTCCTACATCTGTCACAGATACTGAGGATTACAGACACTCTTCACAGACGGAGATCTGCTTGGTACCTAATGAAGACAGTCCTACATCTGTCACAGATACTGAGGATTACAGACACTCTTCACAGACGGAGATCTGCTTGGTACCTAATGAAGATAGTCCTACATCTGTCACAGATACTGAGGATTACAGACACTCTTCACAGATGGAGATCTGCTTGGTACCTAATGAAGATAGTCCTACATCTGTCACAGATACTCAGGAAAGACACTCTTCACAGACGGAGATCTGCTTGGTACCTAATGAAGATAGTCCTACATCTGTCACAGATACTGAGGATTACTGACACTCTTCACTGATGGAGATCTGATTGGTACCTAATGGAGAAAGTCCTACATCTGTCACCTACATCTGTGAAGAGTGTCCGTCGTCAGACAGACACTCTTCACAGACTGAGATCTATTTGGGACCAAATTAAGATAGTCCTACATCTGTCACAGATACTGAGGACAGACACTCTTCACTGACGGAGATCTGCTTGGTACCTAATGAAGATAGTCCTATATCAGTCACAGATACTGAGGATTACTGACACTCTTCACTGATGGAGATCTGCTTGGTACCTAATGAAGATAGTCCTACATCTGTCACAGATACTGAGGATTACAGAAACTCTGCACAGATGGAGATCTGCTTGGTACCTAATGAAGATAGTCCTACATCTGTCACAGATACTGAGGATTACAGACACTCTTCACAGACGGAGATCTGCTTGGTACCTAATGAAGATAGTCCAACATCCATCACAGATACTGAAGATGACTGACACTCTTCACAGATGGAGATCTGCTTGATAACTAATGAAGACAGTCCTACATCTGTCACAGATACTGAGGATTACAGACACTCTTCACAGATGGAGATCTGCTTGGTACCTAATGAAGATAGTCCTACATCTGTCACAGATACTGAGGACAGACACTCTTCACAGACGGAGATCTGCTTGGTACCTAATGAAGATATTCCTACATCTGTCACAGATACTGAGGATTACAGACACTCTTCACAGATGGAGATCTGCTTGGTACCTAATGAAGATAGTCCTACATCTGTCACCTACATCTGTGAAGAGTGTCTGTCGTCACACAGACACTCTTCACAGACTGAGATCTGTTTGGTACCAAATGAAGATAGTCCTACATCTGTCACAGATACTGACGATTACTGACACTCTTCACTGATGGAGATCTGCTTGGTACCTAATGAAGATAGTCCTACATCATTTACAGATACTGAGGATTAGAGACACTCTTCACAGATGGAGATCTGCTTGGTACCAAATTAAGATAGTCCTACATCTGTCACAGATACTGAGGATTATTGACACTCTTCACTGATCGAGATCTGCTTGGTACCTAATGAAGATAGTCCAACATCAGTCACAGATACTGAGGATTACTGACACTCTTCACTGATGGAGATCTGCTTGGTACCTAATGAAGATAGTCCTACATCTGTCACAGATACTGAGGATTACAGAAACTCTGCACAGATGGAGATCTGCTTGGTACCTAATGAAGATAGTCCTACATCTGTCACAGATACTGAGGACAGACACTCTTCACAGATGGAGATCTGATTGGTACCTAATGGAGATAGTCCTACATCTGTCACCTACATCTGTGAAGAGTGTCTGTTGTCAGACAGACACTCTTCACAGACTGAGATCTGTTTGGTGCCAAATGAAGATAGTCCTACATCTGTCACAGATACTGAGGATTACAGACACTCTTCACAGATGGAGATCTGCTTGGTACCTAATTAAGATAGTCCTACATCTGTCACAGATACTGAGGATTACTGACACTCTTCACTGATGGAGATCTGCTTGGTACCAAATTAAGATAGTCCTACATCTGTCACACATACTGAGGATTACAGACACTCTTCACAGATGGAGATCTGCTTGGTACCTAATGAAGATAGTCCTACATCTGTCACAGATACTGAGGATTACTGACACTCTTCACTGATGGAGATCTGCTTGGTACCTAATGAAGATAGTCCTACTTCAGTCACAGATACTGACGACAGACACTCTTCACAGACTGAGATCTATTTGGGACCAAATTAAGATAGTCCTACATCTGTCAGAGATACTGAGGATTACTGACACTCTTCACTGATGGAGATCTGCTTGGTACCTAATGAAGATAGTCCTACATCTGTCACAGATACTGAGGATTACAGACACTCTTCACAGATGGAGATCTGCTTGGTACCTAATGAAGATAGTCCTACATCTGTCACAGATACTGAGGATTACAGACACTCTTCACAGACGGAGATCTGCTTGGTACCTAATGAAGATAGTCCAACATCCGTCACAGATACTGAGGATTACAGACACTCTTCACAGACGGAGATCTGCTTGGTACCTAATGAAGATAGTCCTACTTCTGTCACAGATACTGACGACAGACACTCTTCACAGACTGAGATCTATTTGGGACCAAATTAAGATAGTCCTACATCTGTCAGAGATACTGAGGATTACTGACACTCTTCACTGATGGAGATCTGCTTGGTACCTAATGAAGATAGTCCTACATCTGTCACAGATACTGAGGATTACTGAAACTCTTCACTGATGGAGATCTGCTTGGTACGTAATGAAGATAGTCCTACATCTGTCACAGATACTGAGGATTACAGACACTCTTCACAGACGGAGATCTGCTTGGTACCTAATGAAGACAGTCCTACATCTGTCACAGATACTGAGGATTACAGACACTCTTCACAGACGGAGATCTGCTTGGTACCTAATGAAGATAGTCCTACATCTGTCACAGATACTGAGGATTACTGACACTCTTCACTGATGGAGATCTGCTTGGTACCTAATGAAGATAGTCCTACATCTGTCACAGATACTGAGGATTACTGAAACTCTTCACTGATGGAGATCTGCTTGGTACCAAATTAAGATAGTCCTACATCTGTCACAGATACTGAGGATTACAGACACTCTTCACAGACGGAGATCTGCTTGGTACGTAATGAAGATAGTCCTACATCTGTCACAGATACTGAGGATTACAGACACTCTTCACAGACGGAGATCTGCTTGGTACCTAATGAAGATAGTCCTACATCTGTCACAGATACTGAGGATTACAGACACTCTTCACAGATGGAGATCTGCTTGGTACCTAATGAAGATAGTCCTACATCTGTCACAGATACTCAGGAAAGACACTCTTCACAGACGGAGATCTGCTTGGTACCTAATGAAGATAGTCCTACATCTGTCACAGATACTGAGGATTACTGACACTCTTCACTGATGGAGATCTGCTTGGTACCTAATGAAGATAGTCCTATATCAGTCACAGATACTGAGGATTACTGACACTCTTCACTGATGGAGATCTGCTTGGTACCTAATGAAGATAGTCCTACATCTGTCACAGATACTGAGGATTACAGAAACTCTGCACAGATGGAGATCTGCTTGGTACCTAATGAAGATAGTCCTACATCTGTCACAGATACTGAGGATTACAGACACTCTTCACAGACGGAGATCTGCTTGGTACCTAATGAAGATAGTCCAACATCCATCACAGACACTGAAGATGACTGACACTCTTCACAGATGGAGATCTGCTTGGTACCTAATGAAGATAGTCCTACATCTGTCACAAATACTGAGGACAGACACTCTTCACAGATGGAGATCTGCTTGATAACTTATGAAGATATTTTCCTACATCTGTCACAGATACTGAGGACAGACACTCTTCACAGATGGAGATCTGCTTGATAACTAATGAAGATAGTCCTACATCTGTCACAGATACTGAGGATTACAGACACTCTTCACAGATGGAGATCTGCTTGGTACCTAATGAAGATAGTCCTACATCTGTCACAGATACTGAGGACAGACACTCTTCACAGACGGAGATCTGCTTGGTACCTAATGAAGATATTCCTACATCTGTCACAGATACTGAGGATTACAGACACTCTTCACAGATGGAGATCTGCTTGGTACCTAATGAAGATAGTCCTACATCTGTCACAGATACTCAGGAAAGACACTCTTCACAGACGGAGATCTGCTTGGTACCTAATGAAGATAGTCCTACATCTGTCACAGATACTGAGGATTACTGACACTCTTCACTGATGGAGATCTGATTGGTACCTAATGGAGAAAGTCCTACATCTGTCACCTACATCTGTGAAGAGTGTCTGTCGTCACACAGACACTCTTCACAGACTGAGATCTGTTTGGTACCAAATGAAGATAGTCCTACATCTGTCACAGATACTGAGGATTACTGACACTCTTCACTGATCGAGATCTGCTTGGTACCTAATGAAGATAGTCCTACATCATTTACAGATACTGAGGATTACAGACACTCTTCACAGATGGAGATCTGCTTGGTACCAAATTAAGATAGTCCTACATCTGTCACAGAAACTGAGGATTATTGACACTCTTCACTGATCGAGATCTGCTTGGTACCTAATGAAGATAGTCCAACATCAGTCACAGATACTGAGGATTACTGACACTCTTCACTGATGGAGATCTGCTTGGTACCTAATGAAGATAGTCCTACATCTGTCACAGATACTGAGGATTACAGAAACTCTGCACAGATGGAGATCTGCTTGGTACCTAATGAAGATAGTCCTACATCTGTCACAGATACTGAGGACAGACACTCTTCACAGATGGAGATCTGATTGGTACCTAATGGAGATAGTCCTACATCTTTCACCTACATCTGTGAAGAGTGTCTGTTGTCAGACAGACACTCTTCACAGACTGAGATCTGTTTGGTACCAAATGAAGATAGTCCTACATCTGTCACAGATACTGAGGATTACTGACACTCTTCACTGATGGAGATCTGCTTGGTACCAAATTAAGATAGTCCTACATCTGTCACACATACTGAGGATTACAGACACTCTTCACAGATGGAGATCTGCTTGGTACCTAATGAAGATAGTCCTACATCTGTCACAGATACTGAGGATTACAGACACTCTTCACAGACGGAGATCTGCTTGGTACCTAATGAAGATAGTCCTACATCTGTCACAGATACTGAAGATGACTGACACTCTTCACAGATGGAGATCTGCTTGGTACCTAATGAAGATAGTCCTACATCTGTCACAGATACTGAGGATTACAGACACTCTTCACAGACGGAGATCTGCTTGGTACCTAATGAAGATAGTCCAACATCCATCACAGATACTGAAGATGACTGACACTCTTCACAGATGGAGATCTGCTTGGTACCTAATGAAGATAGTCCTACATCTGTCACAGATACTGAGGATTACAGACACTCTTCACAGATGGAGATCTGCTTGGTACCAAATTAAGATAGTCCTACATCTGTCACAGATACTGAGGATTACAGACACTCTTCACAGATGGAGATCTGCTTGGTACCTAATGAAGATAGTCCTACATCTGTCACACATACTGAGGATTACAGACACTCTTCACAGACGGAGATCTGCTTGGTACCTAATGAAGATAGTCCTACATCTGTCACACATACTGAGGATTACAGACACTCTTCACAGATGGAGATCTGCTTGGTACCTAATGAAGATAGTCCTACATCTGTCACACATACTGAGGATTACAGACACTCTTCACAGATGGAGATCTGCTTGGTACCTAATGAAGATAGTCCTACATCTGTCACCTACATCTGTGAAGAGTGTCTGTCGTCACACAGACACTCTTCACAGACTGAGATCTGTTTGGTACCAAATGAAGATAGTCCTACATCTGTCACAGATACTGAGGATTACTGACACTCTTCACTGATGGAGATCTGCTTGGTACCAAATTAAGATAGTCCTACATCTGTCACACATACTGAGGATTACAGACACTCTTCACAGATGGAGATCTGCTTGGTACCTAATGAAGATAGTCCTACATCTGTCACAGATACTGAGGATTACAGACACTCTTCACAGACGGAGATCTGCTTGGTACCTAATGAAGATAGTCCTACATCTGTCACAAATACTGAAGATGACTGACACTCTTCACAGATGGAGATCTGCTTGGTACCTAATGAAGATAGTCCTACATCTGTCACAGATACTGAGGATTACAGACACTCTTCACAGATGGAGATCAGCTTGGTAACTAATGAAGATAGTCCTACATCCATCACAGATACTGAAGATGACTGACACTCTTCACAGATGGAGATCTGCTTGGTACCTAATGAAGATAGTCCTACATCTGTCACAGATACTGAGGATTACAGACACTCTTCACAGATGGAGATCTGCTTGGTACCAAATTAAGATAGTCCTACATCTGTCACAGATACTGAGGATTACAGACACTCTTCACAGATGGAGATCTGCTTGGTACCTAATGAAGATAGTCCTACATCTGTCACAGATACTGAGGATTACAGACACTCTTCACAGACGGAGATCTGCTTGGTACCTAATGAAGATAGTCCTACATCTGTCACACATACTGAGGATTACAGACACTCTTCACAGATGGAGATCTGCTTGGTACCTAATGAAGATAGTCCTACATCTGTCACACATACTGAGGATTACAGACACTCTTCACAGATGGAGATCTGCTTGGTACCTAATGAAGATAGTCCTACATCTGTCACACATACTGAGGATTACAGACACTCTTCACAGACGGAGATCTGCTTGGTACCTAATGAAGATAGTCCTACATCTGTCACAGATACTGAGGATTACAGACACTCTTCACAGATGGAGATCTGCTTGGTACCTAATGAAGATAGTTCTACATCTGTCACAGATACTCAGGACAGACACTCTTCACAGACGGAGATCTGCTTGGTACCTAATGAAGATAGTCCTACATCTGTCACAGATACTGACGACAGACACTCTTCACAGACTGAGATCTATTTGGGACCAAATTAAGATAGTCCTACATCTGTCAGAGATACTGAGGATTACTAACACTCTTCACTGATGGAGATCTGCTTGGTACCTATCGAAGATAGTCCTACATCTGTCACAGATACTGAGGATTACAGACACTCTTCACTGATGGAGATCTGCTTGGTACCTAATGAAGATAGTCCTACATCTGTCACAGATACTGAGGATTACAGACACTCTTCACAGATGGAGATCTGCTTGGTACCTAATGAAGATAGTCCTACATCTGTCACAGATACTGAGGATTACAGACACTCTTCACAGACGGAGATCTGCTTGGTACCTAATGAAGATAGTCATACATCTGTCACAGACACTGACGACAGACACTCTTCACAGACTGAGATCTGCTTGGTACCTAATGAAGATAGTCCTACATCTGTCACAGATACTGAGGATTACAGACACTCTTCACAGACGGAGATCTGCTTGGAACCTAATGAAGATAGTCCTACTTCTGTCACAGATACTGACGACAGACACTCTTCACAGACTGAGATCTATTTGGGACCAAATTAAGATATTCCTACATCTGTCAGAGATACTGAGGATTACTGACACTCTTCACTGATGGAGATCTGCTTGGTACCTAATGAAGATAGTCCTACATCTGTCAGAGATACTGAGGATTACTGACACTCTTCACAGATGGAGATCTGCTTGGTACCTAATGAAGATAGTCCTACATCTGTCACAGATACTCAGGATGACTGACACTCTTCACAGATGGAGATCTGCTTGGTACCTAATGAAGATAGTCCTACATCTGTCACAGATACTCAGGATGACTGACACTCTTCACAGACTGAGATCTGTTTGGTACCAAATTAAGATAGTCCTACATCAGTCACAGATACTGAGGATTACTGACACTCTTCACTGATGGAGATCTGCTTGGTACCTAATGAAGATAGTCCTACATCTGTCACAGATACTCAGGAAAGACACTCTTCACAGACGGAGATCTGCTTGGTACCAAATTAAGATAGTCCTACATCTGTCACAGATACTGAGGATTACAGACACTCTTCACAGACGGAGATCTGCTTGATACCTAATGAAGATAGTCCTTCATCTGTCACAGATACTGAGGATTACAGACACTCTTCACTGATGGAGATCTGCTTGGTACCTAATGAAGATAGTCCTACATCTGTCACAGATACTGAGGATTACAGAACCTCTTCACTGATGGAGATCTGCTTGGTACCTAATGAAGATAGTCCTACATCTGTCACAGATACTGAGGATTACAGACACTCTTCACAGACGGAGATCTGCTTGATACCTAATGAAGATAGTCATACAT
Organism: Scarus forsteni; assembly: GCA_036419115.1. Lineage (NCBI taxonomy): Eukaryota > Metazoa > Chordata > Actinopteri > Labriformes > Labridae > Scarus > Scarus forsteni. The sequence goes on from JAZDUH010000424.1 coordinate 105,711, forward strand.
CTGTCACAGACACTGACGACAGACACTCTTCACAGACTGAGATCTGCTTGGTACCTAATGAAGATAGTCCTACATCTGTCACAGATACTGAGGATTACAGACACTCTTCACAGACGGAGATCTGCTTGGAACCTAATGAAGATAGTCCTACTTCTGTCACAGATACTGACGACAGACACTCTTCACAGACTGAGATCTATTTGGGACCAAATTAAGATATTCCTACATCTGTCAGAGATACTGAGGATTACTGACACTCTTCACTGATGGAGATCTGCTTGGTACCTAATGAAGATAGTCCTACATCTGTCAGAGATACTGAGGATTACTGACACTCTTCACAGATGGAGATCTGCTTGGTACCTAATGAAGATAGTCCTACATCTGTCACAGATACTCAGGATGACTGACACTCTTCACAGATGGAGATCTGCTTGGTACCTAATGAAGATAGTCCTACATCTGTCACAGATACTCAGGATGACTGACACTCTTCACAGACTGAGATCTGTTTGGTACCAAATTAAGATAGTCCTACATCAGTCACAGATACTGAGGATTACTGACACTCTTCACTGATGGAGATCTGCTTGGTACCTAATGAAGATAGTCCTACATCTGTCACACATACTGAGGATTACAGACACTCTTCACAGATGGAGATCTGCTTGGTACCTAATGAAGATAGTCCTACATCTGTCACAGATACTCAGGAAAGACACTCTTCACAGACGGAGATCTGCTTGGTACCTAATGAAGATAGTCCTACATCTGTCACAGATACTGAGGATTACAGACACTCTTCACAGACGGAGATCTGCTTGGTACCTAATGAAGATAGTCCTACATCTGTCACACATACTGAGGATTACAGACACTCTTCACAGACAAAGATCTGCTTGGTACCTAATGAAGATAGTCCTACATCTGTCACAGATACTCAGGATGACTGACACTCTTCACAGACAGAGATCTGCTTGGTACCTAATGAAGATAGTCCTACATCTGTAACAGATACTGAGGATGACTGACACTCTTCACAGATGGAGATCTGCTTGGTACCTAATGAAGATAGTCCTAAATCTGTCACAGATACTCAGGACTGACACTCTTCACAGACGGAGATCTGCTTGGTACCTAATGAAGATAGTCCTACATCTGTCACAGATACTGAGGATGACTGACACTCTTCACACATGGAGATCTGCTTGGTACCAAATGAAGATAGTCCTACATCAGTCACAGATACTGAGGATTACTGAAACTCTTCACTGATGGAGATCTGCTTGGTACGTAATGAAGATAGTCCTACATCTGGCACAGATACTGAGGATTACAGACACTCTTCACAGACGGAGATCTGCTTGGTACCTAATCAAGATAGTCCTACATCTGTCACAGATGCTGAGGATTACAGACACTCTTCACAGACGGAGATCTGCTTGGTACCTAATGAAGATAGTCCTACATCTGTCACAGATACTGAGGATTACAGACACTCTTCACAGACGGAGATCTGCTTGGTACCTAATGAAGATAGTCCTACATCTGTCACACATACTGAGGATTACAGACACTCTTCACAGACCGAGATCTGCTTGGTACCTAATGAAGATAGTCCTACATCTGTCACAGATACTGAGGATTACAGACACTCTTCACAGACGGAGATCTGCTTGGTACCTAATGAAGATAGTTCTACATCTGTCACAGATACTGAGGATTACAGACACTCTGCACGGACGGAGATCTGCTTGGTACCTAATGAAGATAGTCCTACATCTGTCACAGATACTGAGGATTACAGACACTCTTCACAGACGGAGATCTGCTTGGTACCTAATGAAGATAGTCCTACATCTGTCACAGATACTGAGGATTACAGACACTCTTCACAGACGGAGATCTGCTTGGTACCTAATGAAGATAGTCCTACATCTGTCACACATAGTGAGGATTACAGACACTCTTCACAGAGGGAGATCTGCTTGGTACCTAATGAAGATAGTCCTACATCTGTCACAGATGCTGAGGATTACAGACACTCTTCACAGACGGAGATCTGCTTGGTACCTAATGAAGATAGTCCTACATCTGTCACAGATACTGAGGATTACAGACACTCTTCACAGACGGAGATCTGCTTGGTACCTAATGAAGATAGTCCTACATCTGTCACAGATACTGAGGATTAAAGATACTCTTCACAGATGGAGATCTGCTTGGTACCTAATGAAGATAGTCCTACATCTGTCACACATACTGAGGATTACAGACACTCTTCACAGAGGGAGATCTGCTTGGTACCTAATGAAGATAGTCCTACATCTGTCACAGATGCTGAGGATTACAGACACTCTTCACAGACGGAGATTTGCTTGGTACCTAATGAAGATAGTCCTACATCTGTCACAGATACTGAGGATGACTGACACTCTTCACAGACGGAGATCTGCTTGGTACCTAATGAAGATAGTCCTACATCTGTCACAGATACTGAGGATTACAGACACTCTTCACAGACAAAGATCTGCTTGGTACCTAATGAAGATAGTCCTACATCTGTCAAAGATAATGAGAATTACAGACACTCTTCACTGATGGAGATCTGCTTGGTACCTAATGAAGATAGTCCTACATCTGTCACAGATACTCAGGATGACTGACACTCTTCACAGATGGAGATCTGCTTGGTACCAAATGAAGATAGTCCTACATCTGTCACAGATACTGACGACAGACACTCTTCACAGACTGAGATCTGCTTGGTACCTAATGAAGATAGTCCTACATCTGTCACAGATACTGAGGATTACAGACACTCTTCACAGATGGAGATCTGCTTGGTACCTAATGAAGATAGTCCTTCATCTGTCACAGATACTGAGGATTACTGACACTCTTCACTGATGGAGATCTGATTGGTACCTAATGAAGATAGTCCTACATCAGTCACAGATACTGAGGATTACTGACACTCTTCACTGATGGAGATCTGCTTGGTACCTAATGAAGATAGTCCTACATCTGTCACAGATACTGAGGATTACTGACACTCTTCACTGATGGAGATCTGCTTGGTACCTAATGAAGATAGTCCTATATCATTCACAGATACTGAGGATTACTGACACTCTTCACTGATGGAGATCTGCTTGGTACCTAATGAAGATAGTCCTACATCTGTCACAGATACTGAGGATTACAGAACCTCTTCACTGATGGAGATCTGCTTGGTACCTAATGAAGATAGTCCTACATCTGTCACAGATACTGAGGATTACTGACACTCTTCACTGATGGAGATCTGCTTGGTACCTAATGAAGATAGTCCTATATCAGTCACAGATACTGAGGATTACTGACACTCTTCACTGATGGAGATCTGCTTGGTACCTAATGAAGATAGTCCTACATCTGTCACAGATACTGAGGATTACAGACACTCGTTCACAGACGGAGATCTGTTTGGTACCTAATGAAGATAGTCCTACATCTGTCACAGATACTGAGGATTACAGAACCTCTTCACTGATGGAGATCTGCTTGGTACCTAATGAAGATAGTCCTACATCTGTCACAGATACTGAGGATTACAGAACCTCTTCACTGATGGAGATCTGCTTGGTACCTAATGAAGATAGTCCTACATCTGTCACAGATACTGAGGATTACTGACACTCTTCACAGACCGAGATCTGCTTGGTACCTAATGAAGATAGTCCTACAACTGTCACAGATACTGAGGATTACAGACACTCTTCACAGACGGAGATCTGCTTGGTACCTAATGAAGATAGTCCTACATCTGTCACAGATACTGAGGATTACAGATACTCTTCACAGATGGAGATCTGCTTGGTACCTAATGAAGATAGTCCTACATCTGTCACACATACTGAGGATTACAGACACTCTTCACAGACAGAGATCTGCTTGGTACCTAATGAAGATAGTTCTACATCTGTCACAGATACTCAGGACAGACACTCTTCACAGACGGAGATCTGCTTGGTACCTAATGAAGATAGTCCTACATCTGTCACAGATACTGAGGATTACAGACACTCTTCACAGACAAAGATCTGCTTGGTACCTAATGAAGATAGTCCTACATCTGTCAAAGATAATGAGAATTACAGACACTCTTCACTGATGGAGATCTGCTTGGTACCTAATGAAGATAGTCCTACATTTGTCACAGATACTCAGGATGACTGACACTCTTCACAGATGGAGATCTGCTTGGTACCTAATGAAGATAGTCCTACATCTGTCACAGATACTGACGACAGACACTCTTCACAGACTGAGATCTGTTTGGTACCAAATTAAGATAGTCCTACATCTGTCACAGATACTGAGGATTACAGACACTCTTCACAGATGGAGATCTGCTTGGTACCTAATGAAGATAGTCCTACATCTGTCACACATACTGAGGATTACTGACACTCTTCACTGATGGAGATCTGATTGGTACCTAATGAAGATAGTCCTACATCAGTCACAGATACTGAGGATTACTGACACTCTTCACTGATGGAGATCTGCTTGGTACCTAATGAAGATAGTCCTACATCTGTCACAGATACTGAGGATTACTGACACTCTTCACTGATGGAGATCTGCTTGGTACCTAATGAAGATAGTCCTACATCTGTCACAGATACTGAGGATTACAGAACCTCTTCACTGATGGAGATCTGCTTGGTACCTAATGAAGATAGTCCTACATCTGTCACAGATACTGAGGATTACTGACACTCTTCACTGATGGAGATCTGCTTGGTACCTAATGAAGATAGTCCTATATCAGTCACAGATACTGAGGATTACTGACACTCTTCACTGATGGAGATCTGCTTGGTACTTAATGAAGATAGTCCTACATCTGTCACAGATACTGAGGATTACAGACACTCGTCACAGACGGAGATCTGTTTGGTACCTAATGAAGATAGTCCAACATCCATCACAGATACTGAGGATGACTGACACTCTTCACAGATGGAGATCTGCTTGGTACCAAATTAAGATAGTCCTACATCAGTCACAGATACTGAGGATTACTGACACTCTTCACTGATGGAGATCTGCTTGGTACCTAATGAAGATAGTCCTACATCTGTCACAGATACTGAGGATTACAGACACTCTTCACAGACGGAGATCTGCTTGGTACCTAATGAAGATAGTCCTACATCTTTCACAGATACTGAGGATTACAGACACTCTTCACAGACAAAGATCTGCTTGGTACCTAATGTAGTCCTACATCTGTCACAGATACTGAGGATTACAGACACTCTTCACTGATGGAGATCTGCTTGGTACCTAATGAAGATAGTCCTACATCTGTCACAGATACTGAGGATTACTGACACTCTTCACTGATGGAGATCTGCTTGGTACCTAATGAAGATAGTCCTACTTCAGTCACAGATACTGACGACAGATACTCTTCACAGACTGAGATCTATTTGGGACCAAATTAAGATAGTCCTACATCTGTCAGAGATACTGAGGATTACTGACACTCTTCACTGATGGAGATCTGCTTGGTACCTAATGAAGATAGTCCTACATCTGTCACAGATACTGAGGATTACAGACACCCTTCACAGACGGAGATCTGCTTGGTACCTAATGAAGATAGTCCTACATCTACAAGCCAGTCAGAAGCCACCACCATAGACAGATATCGTGAAGCGCCTCATCCTGGACCGCATCGGGCGCCGCCATATTGGAGGGGTCTCTTCACTCCGGTCTAGCACCAGAAACATGTTGAGTGAACGCATTTATGCTCGTATTTTGTGCAGCCTAAAGTGACAGTAAACGGCGCAATATTGAAAGCAGATGACTTTTTTTAGTTCTATTCCAACACAGCTGAGTATAAACTTATTTAAAGTTTAATACACGTCAACGTGATTTATATAAGTCTGTTTGTTAAGTCTGGTTTGTGTGTGAGAGCGCAAGTAAATGTGCCTGAAATAGTTGCATTGAATATTCTCACAGCACACAAAAACAAAAATATAATAATAATAATAATAATTACAATTACAATTATTTACACATATATATATATATATATATATATATATATATATATATATATATATATATATATATATACAATAATAAGAAGGGGATCAAGAAAATAAATGAGTGAGTCTGATGATTAAGTAATAATGGCAATATAGTAATAGTAATAGTAGTAACAACAACAACAGTATCATTATTATTATTATTATTTTCGTATTTTTGTTTTTGTGTGCTGTAAGAATATTCAATGCAACTATTTCAGGCACAGGATCATGTACGGGCGCTCGCACACACAAACCAGACATCTTATATAAATCATGTTGACATGCGTATTAAACTTTAAATATGTTTTTATTCAGCTGTTTTGGACGCTGCACAAAACACGAGCATTAATGCGTTCACTCCACTTGTTTCTGGTGCTAGACCAGAGTGAAGAGACCCCTCCAATATGGCGGCTACGCCCGATGCGGTCCAGCCATGGATGTATTATGACAAAAAATAATACATCCATGGGTCCAGCACGTAATGAGGCGTCTACGTATATAATGTCTAGGGCTCAGGGCTCAGGGTTCAGGGAGGAGATTGAGATTCAGCCTGTATTTCTCCGTTTTTCTCAGTTTACATGAATGCGCAAAAACTGAGTTTTCCGAAATCTCCACTTTGGCCGGAGTTTTTAGAAAGATTCGTTTTCCGAGGCGAATTCGCCGTTTGCGTGTAAATGAAAGGCACAAACGAAGGGAAATGTCTCCGTTTTTAAAAATACCCGTGCATGTGTAAACGTAGCCTGATTCAGGGAAAAAAAAATGTCTCTATATGCTTTCCTTGTTTTTTTCTGCTGCTGAACTGCAACATGCAGGCATGAAAATGGGTCTGGTGTGAGAAAGGTAAGAAGACTACTACACACAAAGAGCTTTAGTAAAAACACATTTAAAACACCTCAAGTCATTACAATCAGCCTCTGAGACGCTTCATCATAGAAAAAAAGAGAAAAAGAAAAGGCATCAGCAAGCAAGAAAAGAAACGTCAAAGATGGCAGCGTAATAAGACCACTCACTCTGATGGGTTTCATGTACCAGCTTAATAGAGCTTTTTAATAGGCACAAACTACTTACTGCTCAGCTCAAAACGACAGAAGTAACATAAGCATCACTCATGAGATGTATAACACAGGGTTTCCCCGACATGTAATTGACTGTGACATAACGCCACGACTGAAAAAATTAGATATTTGTTTTTTTCGTGAAAACAACACTGTTTCTCCTACCATTTCACTAGAGGGCGCCTGATAAAATGGTAAATAATAATTATCTTTTAATCGGCTGCATGTCAGTACTGTCTACATGGTCGACGCTTACAATCCTTCTGTTTTCTGAATCGCGCACAGCTGGGTCCCGCCCCAATGAGCGCATACACACAAACACGTGCACATTAGGGCTGAAATAATTACTAGAGAAGTGATTCCAAAAGTCCACCAAGAGGAATAACTTCAATAAACGCCTTTGGTTAGAGCTGATTTCATCGTGCTCTGGGTTCTGCGCACGGAATTCCGGCCATTAAGCAACTATTGGTTGTAATCCCTTAGTGGGTTTACATGCTTGACAACCTTCATTTATCAACAGTGAAATACTGAAACTACCTTACTGAATAAATATGAATTTCTCAGTTATCAATTTAATACTTTACACGAAAATTAACAGAGACTGCTCTGTACCAACCTGTTGCACCGAGTGTGAAGAGGACAGGCTGTGTTTAATTTAATCATCTGCCAGTGTTTACAGACATGTGTTATCATCTGACTGTATGTTTTAATTGTTATGATGCACGTCCATAATGTAAATATCCAGTGGGTCGCAGAGATTTTTAGCGCTATTTCCACGCTTTATATCTTTATATAGAGTCATCAGAAGCAGCAGTGACCCCTGCCGCTCTGTGGTGTTATATTTACTTTAAACTTCATTGTTATCCGTTTAGTGGAGACTGCAATGCTGATCGGTGCCGTGCTGTGTATTCAGCGTGCCCCCGCCAACTCCACCCTCAAGTCTCAAAACGTAACATCACTTGTCCTTTTTAAATGAACTGAAAACACTCGTCAACTTCGCTGTGAAACTTGTTTCTTAAGTAAAGCAGGAATAACAGTAACTGGAATAACATACATCACCTCGTCGCTTTGCATCCTGTAAGTTGTTGAAAAAAGAAGTTGTAAAGCAATGCAGAGTTCTGAGGAAGGTCCGAGCTGCATTTACTATAACATACACACGCTTTGTCTTCACGTCTTTGGTGCATTCAAGTTCTAGTCAGAAGTAGGAATTACTGGGTTTCGAGTAGGAAACTGCAACTGGAACGTTCCCCGAAGTCTGAATTTCCAACTGGGAACTCGGTGAAACCTCGCCACCCCCGAGTTGACAATCGAAGATGGATGCCCCCAGTGTGAACAGTTATTTAGCTCCTGTAATAATCTATTTATTTGCACTTCTGACTGGGGTGTGTCGCTCTAGATCAGCTGTATAAATAGTATTGCTAGAGTTATATTTACAAAAATGCTGCCATAGTGATAATCACATTCTTCACACAATAACGCAGGGCGTGCTAACAACAGCTAACAATGGCCTGGTAGATCAGCATGTTTTTTTCTGACTCCAACTGGAACGCCGATAAGTCAGAGATGATGTCACTCCCATTTCCGAGGTTACTGGAAGGCAGCATTACGACAGTCGGCACGCGTGCTCATGGGTAGCAGAGTCTTTATTTCGCCGGTAATAGATTCTCCTCATTGCACCTTTAAAAAACAACACGTCTCTTAAGTCAAATAGTGATTTTGAATTTTTGTTTTAACTTTTCTGGAATACATGCATGCATTTCCCCCATGTCTGTAAAATCCACCTTTTCAAGAGTCCTAAATCAATGTTTGAAAACCACCTCACACATTCCTTTGCACTCAGTATATTTAAACCCCCATTTTTCTGTCTACCTCATTCATGTTGCACCAAAATGTCAATAACTCTTTTAAAAAGCCTTCATTTCAGCACAGAAAAAAAATAAATCAATTTCTTGTAAGCCATTTCTTAGAATATTATATTATGGCAATTTACATTAGATAAGTGACTGTAAATATTTCTCTAAATTATTAGATAGAAACCTAGAAAAAGAAATACATATTCCTTTTTCTGAATTGCAAAATTAACATTTGTCAATTCACATGCCCAATGCTTAAATTTTATCACATTTATAGATTTGTTTTAGAAATGTCTTTGAACCCTTTTAAAATAGACTTTTATATTGAAATATTCTATTTCAAATTTTAATTTGCACAAGACAATTACCTCACAAGAAACACACATCAAATTATAAACTTTCTAATATTCCAAATGTTACAACAAATGTTTTTAATTCCCTTTTAAAATGATTTGCCATCATGACTATTTTGACAAATAGCTCTCAATTTATCTTAAAATTAAGACTAATTTTTTCTTTAGCAATTTCTTTTTCTCTTTCCAATTAACAAAACTTTTAAACCCTTTTTACTCAAATCCTACAACATGTTGTGCCTTCAATGTTACCAAGTCAGATTGACAGCCGCCCTTACTTTAAATCACAGTTTAAACCAAGCAGCAACCTCCAGTCTAAAAATGTGAGACAATGCAGAAGTGTTACAAACTTGCTGTTAGTCAAGTGTCTGCTTGAGGTTCACTCCAGAAGAACCAGAATTCATGTCATATGGTCTATGGTATAAAGCTATGAAAACATTTAAAATCAACTAAATCAGACAACCAACTGAAAATATGAACACTTCTTAATTTAACTTAAAAACCAAAAAGAACATTTAAGAAAAAAAAAACCCCTCCTTAATTATCTCCAGCCTCCCCAGGCTCCACATCTGCTTCTCGTTGTCCTTCAGCATCAGCCAAACATGAAAACACAAATATAACTAGAAAGCACTCGGAGAGCGCAGACCTCCGCCAGCACCACAGCCCTCAGCCATATTGTTATTTTGACCATAAATATTACTCCTATCTTTATTTCATTAAAATATTTAGATTCCTTGACCATGAAAACATACCATTAGCAACTGGATTCATCCTCCGCCAAGGAGGTTATGTTTTCGGAAGAGTTTCTCAGCCTGTCCGTGAACAAAATAACTCAAAAAGTTATGGATGGATTTGGATGAAATTTTCAGGAAATGTTCAGCATGGGAAAAGGAAGAAGTGATTCGATTTTGGTGTTGATCCTGATCAGCGTCTGGCTGACATGGCAAATATTGTGATTTTTGTCATTAACTACTGAACTAACATAGATATCATTATGAATCCAGTTGCTAATGGTATGTTTTCATGGTCAAGGAATCTAAATATTTAGATGAAATAAAGGTAGGATTCATATTTCTGGTCAAAATTACAATATGGGTGAGGACTGTGGCGCTGGCGGAGGTCTGTACTCTCCGAGTGCTTTCTAGTGATATCTATGTTAGTTCAGTAGTTATCCACAGAAATGACATTTTTCGCCATGACGGCCAGACGCTGATCTGGATCAACACCAAAATCAAATCAGTTCTATCTTCTCCCCTGCTGAACATTTCCTGAAAATTTCATCCAAATCCATCCACTACTTTGAGTCATTTTGTTCACAGACAGACAGACGGACAGACAGATGGACGGACAAACTCTCCCAAAAACATAACCTCCTTGGCGGAGGTAATTATTAAATACATAATCATTCATAATCAATCTTTTAAAAAACAAAGACTCAAAACAATAATATAAAATATTCATCATCATTTTGCAGGGCCAGGCTGTCCTCCATCACCTCCACCCTCTCCTTCATCCTGGCAACCTCCTCTTGCAGCCTCCTGACTTCCTCCTCACTCCTCCTCCTCCTGATCTTCTCCACCTTCTTGAGCCACCGCCTCCTTCATCAGGGCTTGGAGAGCCTGGCTGCTCCACATCCCGACTTTATGATAAATGTCCTCTCGTGGCACGGCACCATCCAAACACTTGTACTGAAAGAAATGACAACAAAAGGAAAACATCATTGAATAATGGAAGAAACAGTGGAAGAAAGAACTCTGGATGAGTTCTGAGGAAGATCAAATACCTCAAAGCCTTGAACTCTCTCTAAAATACATTTTAAACACATGGGTAAAAAAAACAATTTGACCCATCCAATCAACAAACTAACAATAACTTTTAGAACAGTAGACACACTTTTTATATCAATCCAAAGACAGTCATTTGAAGTTTAATCAAACCATTTTAATAATCAGTTAATTACACACTAATGAAAACATCCCTATGACTGTTATATTACATTTACTGTAACTCTAATATGTTACATCTGTAAAGAAATGCAGTACTGTACATTATCTCTGAGCACATCAAGCACTGCTTCTTTATGTCACAGAAGTTTGACAACAAAAACAGATATCTGTCTCCATTTAGAACATGATAGATATTTAAATAATACTCTCAGGAAATACAACCTTAAAAATGTGCCCCTCTTTTAGGGTTTAAATCAATTATTCAGTAAATCAAATACTTGCCCTCCTGTAGTTCTAACCCATAAAAAATATCACACATACTGTAACTCTGTAAATCCAAACTCTTTTAGTACTTACACATAAAAGCTGACAGGATTGTCTCAAAGCTGCCACGTCAGGCTCAGGTGACTGTGGCAGCTTTAGCGGTGAGAATGTTTCCTTTTGCTGAATAAAAAAACAAAAAGAAATAAATCAGGGCACACAATACATCTTCTGCACACTACACTACACATAAATTTAGAGAAATTGGAAACTGGACTCATATAGTCACTCAGTCCCTCTAAAACACAAAAAACATTCCTGTAATCAAAACCTTCTTTATTATTTAAACATTATCAGTTGCATGTAATATAAGATTTGATATTTGTACTTCACATTACCGTACATATTCTTCACCAATATTTAAAATTTACCTTGGTTGAAACTGCCTGAAGTCTATTGGATACTTTCCATAACTAAATGTTCAATGTACATTTGAAAAGCACTTCTACAAAAATTGTCCCATCATTTTCGTTTTTACATTCCCACGTGACAAAGTCAAACAGATTAAAATAAAAAGTCTTTAGGCTCGGTATCTTAAACCAAGAATACTCGATGCCTTTACAATACATTTTTCTTACGTCTTTACCATAACTTCTCAATTTCACCAGGTACCCAACCACTATTGAAAAGATTTCATACGACTTTAATGTATAAACCTTTGTTTTAAACAGGACTAAGCTAGCTTGGCAACATAAGTAACACTAGAAAAGCACTCATAGAGCACAGACCTCCGCCAGCGCCACAGTCCTCACCCATATTGTGATCTTCACCATAAAAATTAGTCCTACTTTTATTTCATCTAAATATTTTGATTTCTTGACCATGAAAACATACCATTAGCAATTAAATTCATAATGATATCTATTTTAGTTCAGTAGTTATTCACAGAAATCAAATTTTTCGCCATGGCGGCTAGACGCTGATCCGGATCAACACCAACATTGAATCAGTCCATCCCTTTCCCATGCTGAACACTTCCTCAACATTTCATCCAAATCCATCCATAACTTTTTGAGTTATTTTGTTCACAGATGGACAAACTCTCTCGAAAACATAACGTCCTTGGCGAACGTCATTATCACGTCTCTCGATTGCTTTCTAAATACAACCAGAAGTTTCACTTTAAAACTCAAATTTCCAGGAGATAAAAGTAATGTTACACTATAAAAACCTCCACATAGCATTAATTGAATCACTATTTTTGATATAATCAACTTTAATTGAAAACATAGATGACCTTCACTCAGTACGCTACTCACCTCCATTGTTGCTTTGCTCTAACTGCGACACAGTATATATGCGCGTACACTTGCTGACGTTGATCCAGAAAAACTGCCTACTACAACACTTATGCCATGTGTCGTTAACATGAACTCAAACATTTTGTTGGCCAACAGCATTTAGTGTCCATGTTACTGTTTGTTTTATTAGACCATGTCCATGCGTTTTTATTGACAGTAAGTTCATGAAGCAGTTCCTGTCCAGATGAAGACAGAGTCCAAGTTTGCACTCCTCACGTCCATGGAGGGATTTTTCTGCACAGTTCACTGCTCCTCCACAGGCTAAACCTCTGTCTTTTCTCAATATGATTTCTTTTTTTTGGTCTTTGAGTTTTTATCGATCCTCAACTTGCTTTCACTTCCCATCCTTAGTCTTAGTCTGTATGTTAATATGTGCACGTAACGGCGAATGTACAGCAAAAACGGCAAATAAATGGCAAAACACGTCAAGAATAAGGCAAAAGAACAAGGAAAAACTCCAGAGTTAAACTAATGCTATTATTAACAATACTTGTTCACTATTTACTCTAGAAATACTGATACATACTCACATGTTAACTTTCAATCATCTCTCTTGCTCAAGCAGCGACTTGTTCGAGCAGACATCAGTGTGTATTATGAAATCCCGTTGGGTCGAGCCCTCCCTGAGCTCATAGAAATTCATTGTAAGGTCCAAGATTTGAAAAAAAGAGTCTCTTCATGTAAGTCTATGGCTGTGTCCGAAATGGCATACTAACGCCCTACTCATACTAACTGTGACGTCAAAATGAGTATGTAGTGCGTTCACATTGGATAGTATGGAAAGATTGAGTGTGCGAGAAATACCCGGATGTATACTAAATCGGAAAAAAATCTAAGTATGCGAGGTGGGCATACTAGTCGCACTCAGAAGCCCCATAATGCATTTAACCCCATAATGCATTAAGTAACAGAAAATTGAGCGGAAAATGACGGACGAAATTGTCGCTGTGGGGCCGAGCCAAACTCTGGAGGGAAGATATAAATGTAAGTACCCGGTGTTTAATAATTTTAGGTGGTAAAATAGTCGTCCTAATCCCCCTCGGATTTGAGAAACAGGCGATTTCTGACCAATGTTTTAAATTTGTAAGATGATTTATAACGTGCTACTGCCTGCTAGTAGCTCGTCACAGCAGCTCGCCTTGCATACAGAGATCAAGTAGCAAAATCTGTTTCGACATGCAGCTACAATTAAAACGATTTGTCTAATCTTGTGAATAACTGCATGACGGTGCCGGCTTGAAATTGCCTCATTAATAATGCTACTGTTTTGCTCGTATTTCACGTAAGCTATATTATGGTTCGCTTCAAGCACATTTCCCGGACAGTATCTGTAAAGAACTCAGCTTGAATATTGTTATGAGGGTGGCTTTAACTTTAGAGCGGACTGCTATAATAGTCAAATGGTAACTATGCCTTATAACATTTAACGGTGCAACTCTCATAATGTTGTACAATTGGATAATGCTGCACTGTTATTTCTCCAAAGGGACTGATGAGGACACGGAGCGCCTCATACAATGGCGCTCCCAAAATGAGGAGCTGTTTACGGGGCGTAGAAATGCAGCCCAAAAAGGTTTTGAGTAAGTAATAGTCATGTCACACCTTTTTTTTTTCTGTTGTAAAATAATTAACAGATCAGTGAGAGAAGGCTTTTGGTCAGTGTAAGGTCACAATTTTGGTTGGCTTTTCTGATTAATAACTGAAAAGAATTATTGTAACAGTCTGCAGTCTACTTTTCCTGTTTCAATCCTATTTTCAATCCTATTTTCCATATTGATATTTAGGATGTTCATCAAGGACCAGGGCCTGGAGGGCAAAGTGGAGGCAGGGTGGGTTAAAAAAAAGTGGGAAAATCTTAAACAGAAGTATAAGGTTAGTTAGTCTTTCAGTTTATCCACAGTATACAAGCATAATTAACATGTGACGCCAATAATCATTAACAAATAACCTCTGTGCTGTTTGGTAGGAACTGAAGGCCCCGAGGACAGGTGTTAGCACAGAGGGAGGAGAGACAACTGCTGCCTCTTGGAAATGGTATCAGGCCATGGATGAGGTGATGGGGCAAAGGCCCAGTATAGTCCCGCCCATTCTCATCACCTCAGCCATGGCCGAACCTGTGGCAGCAGCTGTCTCCTCCAGAAGAGGACAGAAGGAAAAGGAAGAGAGAGACTGGAATGATGGAGTTTTTGAGAGAGATGGAGGAGAGAGAGGAAGAATGGGAAAGGAGAGCAGAGCTGAGACATGAGGAACAAGAAAGAAGGGCAGAAGAGAGAGAAGAGAGAAGACAGAGAGAAAGAAGAGCAGAAGAGAGAGAAGAGAGAAGACAAAGAGAGCAAGAGTGGAGAGAGTGGATGGAGAGTAGGGCCAGGGAGGAAAGGAGAGAGAGAGAGGCAAGAGAGGCAGAAAGCAGGGCAAGGGAGGAGCGTTTTTTGTCTGTTCTAGAACAAATTCTGAAAAAGTAGTACTTTTTCAGAATTTGTTCTAGAACAGACAAAAAAGGTTAATTAATAGTAATTAATGTTCACACATGTCCTTTTTGATGTTCTCTATTAAAGAATGTTCATGAAATCTTTTTTGTTCATTTTAGTACTATATACAGTATCTCAATACATTTATATACAGTTTGATTCATAAAACAGTTAAAAACATAAAACAGA